>CM065053.1:175616296-175716296 GCA_032883995.1 Coronaproctus castanopsis
GTTGGAGTATGGAATGTGAAGAAGAGGGGGAAAGTGAACGAATATTATTAAGCTGGCAATTCCAACGAACAGCCAGATTTGGATCTACAAAGAGGAAAAATATATTAATTTTTTTTAAAATTATTATTATTATTATATAATTTATTTCTCGCAGAGTTTAACCATTACACGTAGCATCCCTGAGAACAATGTAGCCACTTAGGTAATTGGAAGTGCATCACGGCGCCACTTTTTTCGTTTTAGCCGACTGTTGGATCTGACTGGAAAATCTCTAGTAAACATTCGGTGTGCCAGTGGATTCGAATGGAACTGGAGCTTTCCGAAGAATCTTCTATATTGTTCCGTATAAACATCCTTCACGTATGAAACGTTCAAATTGTCATGTAATATGTCGTTCGATACAAAGTACGGTGCAGATGCTATTGTACGTAGGATTTTCGACTGCTGTTGCTTTACTCTGTGGAGATTACTTCGACTTGCTGTTCCATACAGTTCTAATCCATATCTGTAAATGGGAGCGATGACCGATAAGTAAACATTCCGCTTTACGGCTAGGTTGAGAATTGATTTACGTCCTAGCAACTGCCGGAGCTGTTTAGCCCTTATTATCACAGACCTTCTTGTGTATTCCACATGATCACGCCATGTTAATCGCTTATCCATATATGCATGCCGAGATAACGCACGGACTCGACTTGTGGAATTAATGAACTATCAAATGTCAAGGTTGGACATCTAACACGTCTGTTGGTGAACAAGATGTGTCGACATTTAGTTGGATTGAATGATATTCGCCAAAGACTTGCCCATTTTTCTAGTGGATTCAGATGATTCTGAACCGCAGCGTTTGCATGCGTAACATTCATATTAGACGCCAGTATCGCTATATCGTCGACGAACGTAGCCAGCAACGTTAAATTCGAAGTTGGTACATCCGCAGTATAGATGGAATACAAAACAGGACCTAGCAAGCTGCCTTGCGGTACCGATGATGTGATTGAATGTTCTTCTGAAAACGAGCCATTTATTCTAACAACAAACGAACATTCAGTCAAGTACGATTTTAGGAGCTGATAAATATCCTTATCGAGAATTTGCCGCATCTTATATAGTAATCCCGGATGCCAGACCTTATCAAATGCCTGCGTGACATCAAGAAATACCGCGGAACAAACTTTGCGATTCTCCAGAGTTAGCGAGATTGCATCAACTAATCGGTGACACTGCTGGATCATAGAGTGCTCCGTACGAAAGCCAAATTGGTGATTCGGTAATACGTCTCGGCTTTCTATAATCGTACCGATTCGATTTAAGATTAATTTCTCCAAAACCTTCGATAACGAGGAGAGTAAGCTAATGGGCCGGTATGATGAAGTCTCAGTCCGCGGTTTTCCAGTTTTACGCACCATGACTATCATTGACTTCTTCCACATCTTAGGAAAATATCGCATCCTTAGAATTGCATTAAAGATATAGCAAAGAAGGATAGCCGCTCTTTTCGGCAACCGTGATATTATTTCTCCGGTAATTTTATCCAAGCCAGGAGCCTTACGCGACGGCATATTACGAAGACATACAAAGACTTCGTTCGGAGAGAAAACCTTAATAACGTTTTCGCACTGGCGCGGCACACTCAACAAACTTTGTATTCGATCAGAGTGAACCTTGTCACAATCAGGAAACGGGGTAAAAACTGTGCCAAGGTGCTCCCGCAGACGTATTCGCCTTTTCCTTGTCAGTTTTAACCCAGTTGTTATTTGATCTAATATTATACGGTTCTTCTGGTTGATTTAACAGTTTTTTGACTGAGGACCATACCGACTTCCCGCCATCATTAATAGATTGCGTGTAATCCATAAAGATTTTGTTCTTATACTCCCTGATTTTATTTTTTAGTTTGTTGTGTATCTCTTTATAACTGTTATATAAGGATGGGTAACGATTATGCTGCCATCATCTTCTTGCTAACCTGCTTTCCTTTATTAATTTTCTTATTTCCACCGGTATATACAGATTTTGATGGGATTTCTGTGCAACGTGAGGCTAGTAAGATTTTTAACGGCTGCGTCAATGTCACCTTTGTCCTTTAGCTTAAGCTTTAAGTCAATATTATTCTCAATAATACCCGTAAAAATATTCCAGTTGGTAGTCCAGTAAGTCTCTGTTGTTTGGGAACGATTTTAGGATGTACATCTATAGTGGCAACCACTGGAGTATGATCAGAGGATAGATCAACGACTGTTCTGCATTCCCTGCTATATCTTTTCAGGCCACGAATGATGAAGAAATCTAAGACCTCTGGAAGCCTGTTGAGATGACGCGGTCAATACGTAGGCGTCATTGGAGATAAGATGGCAAGTACGTTGTCTCTTATAGATTTGTACAGCTTTCTTCCAGATGGATTTACTGTTATTGATCCCCATATGCTGTTTTTGAAATTATAATCGCCACCGCATATGAACACGTTTCCTAATTTGTTGAAGATTGAGTTGTATTCCATTTGCGATATGCAAAATCCTGGATGACAATAGATTGCAGCTACTGTTATATCCTTTGCTAGTGTTTCAACGTTAATTGCTACAATCTGGTATGCGAATGTGCTGTAAACGAAATTTTTGTATTGTTTGTACTTATCCTTAACCAATTTGCGTGAGCCTTAAATTTTTTTTAGGTTCTTCAACTATCACCACCGTATTTAAGATCCGACTGATTTCAAATATTTCCGCATTTTTTTTTGACGGTTTCAAATCTAAGAAGAACATGGGGAGAGGTTCTTTGGTTTTATAACGTAGAATGTTAGTGATACTTTTAACTTGAAATCCTTTAGCCTCAATTTCGTTCGTAATGTCGGATATATCTGTAGAATGGTGCAGGTTTTTAATAACTACCCTGAACGGTTTGTCCTCCGGTAGAGAGTATGTATAGAAGAGATACTTATTTTCCCTTAATGTTTTAACAATACATCGATAACTACTCGGGCACTTAGGCTTAATAGTTACTCCAGATAAAGTAGTTTTTAATTCAAATTCTACATCTTTTATTTGAAGGAGAAATTTTCTGAAGATGTTAAAATTAGCGACATTTTTAACTATGATTGGTGGAGGTTTGATCGTTATCTCTTTTTTCTGTCCACTAGTGACGTTTGTTTGACTACCAGAAGCGATCCCCTTGCTTGTGTTGGTTTCTTCAGGTGACATCTCAATGTTGCTGTTGCTATCCTTATCATTATCATCATTTGCAGTAGCTAAGAATTCAAAGATATTTATTTTGGTCTTTGATGTAGCCTTACTGGCAGTAGATCTATCGCCCTTAGTCGGCTTTACCGCTGCTGTACGTTTGGGCGTACGCCAATCATCACTATCACTAGTTGCGGTAGTCGAATGTTGACGTTTAATAGCGTACCCTGTTTTTGATTTTTCTAGCCTGATTGGACTAGTCCTCCCCTTCGAGGTAGAGGCAACGGCGGATTTATACGCACTATTGGCTACAGTGACGGGCGATTCGCATTCGTAACTTTATTCATAGTTTTAAGGTAGATAAATAAAATAAAATAAATATATGCGATCTAAAGATAAATATAAACGGTCTGGCAGAGCCGGCCGATAAAAGAAAAATCTCACCTGCGTTATCAGCAGTAGACTATATACACGTTGAATATAGACAGTTTTCAACGCAATGTAAGATTAAATACGTCGATATAATTATAGTTTATATACGGAACGAACTTACCGATATGTCGCTGCGCGATAACGGTTAAAGCTCAACGCGATTAGATAAAAGAGAGACAAACAATGGACGCGAAGAACGTAACCTTTAACAATGATAACGGTTTATTGTTCACATTGAAATATTCAGAAACGAACAACGCGAGAAACACACGATACAAAAGACGAGCGTACATCACCAAGGTAAAATTTATGATCGTTTTTTCAAAAATAGTATTGCCTCAGTTTTATCTACCTTTATCTGGAACTTTAATCTTTTATAACATTTGAAAATAGTATCTACAGCTCGTTGTAGGCGATTTATATTGTCTGTTTTGTGGAGTATAATGCCAAGTCATCCGCAGGCAAGGCTGTAATTTTAGCTATTTTACACGATGAAATTCTGATAATGTTATCGATTATGTTAGTAAAATAATATCCGTACGCGAGTTATTTTTGATAATTGTTGCAGAAATTTCATCGCCCCATATGATATTTTATTTTTTAGCGCCCTAATATGTCCGCTGATTTTAGTTGGCTTAGCAAAGGCAGTTGCGTCCGTGTGATTGTTAACACCCTCTCGACTGTATTACATTATTGTAACGCGTGCGTGATATATAAACATTATTTCACTGGCTCACGAAAGAAGTATGGTGAGCGAGTTATTCAGGTTTATTAATTGTTTTATGTACCGGCATGTTTTAGTGGCAATATTGGTGTAGTGATCCGTTTGTGTGTTTTTTATAAGTTCCAGCTGCTCGGTGGGATTGTTGATAAGTAAATATTCTACGTAGTATTTTTGTAATGATAAGAATACATAAGTTAAGTTTACCCAAACAATCTCTCTTTCTAATTAAGCCTCCTCATTCAATACCAATCCGTAAATTTTTCTTTCTTCTAATTCGTATTAGGTCAGGACATAATCTGCTGCCTAACATAATCTGCTGCCTAGTCATCTCCACCGAATAGGGCTGGTTAGTTCCAGTACTTGCCAGTTCTGTGGTTTGACGGCAGATATTAATCATGTCATTTTTTCATGTAATCTATATAGTGCACACAGAGAAACCCTAATCAAGATATTATTACAGTTAGGTTCTTCCTTCCGTACTCTATTGCATACCTCCTATCCTTAAATAATCCTCTTGTGTTGATAGCACTGGTCTCTTATATATATATATAGATCCAATATTATTTTGTAACCTTTACATCCTCGTATAGTGTATTTTCCTTATATGTCTTAGTTTAGTTATTTATCTTTCTATTTTATAACTCATTTGTTAGCGTTAGCGTTTAGTTTATATTAATTTATATGTACAATGAGTAGTGATGGTTTTATAACCTAAACTCAATTAAAAATAAAGAAAAAAAATTCTTATGGTGATTATATAAACGTGCGAATTTTTTTCCCCATTTTCTGTCTATAGTAGTTTTTAAGGGAAATAATTTGTTGCATGTAATTGGGTTATTTCGTGCGTATAAGTGTAACGTGTAATCTTTGGAATGTGATTATTAAAAGCTTATATAATTAACTCCGAAAATTTGCAGACTCCTTTGTCCAACTGCATTACAGTCGAAAAAGTGTTGCTTAGATTTAAGTGCTGATCCGTGTGTTTTCGAAACCTACTTCAGTTTGTAAGTTTATATATAAAAATATCTTGGTTAGATGGAACAAAAGATATTGAATTTGATGCGATTATGTAAGAAATGATCGGGTTATGATCAGACGATAATAAAGACATTGATATTGAAGAAGTGATTTTGTTGAACCTCTTGGTTGATACAATATCTAACACACTTGATTTTCTATTCTGTTGAACTGGATAATAAGTGAGTTCACATGATTGTAGTATGTTAAATCTTAGTGTTAGCTAAGCTTGTAATAAGAGATGACTAGCTGTGAATTCTATACTGGAAGGGTTTCAGTAATATGTACATAGGAACGGTTGTATAATGATATAGTTGGTTTATTTATTTATTATTTTTTTAATGTGTTTAAATATTTTATCGCAGATTATTGTTTTAAATAATATAAAACATAATCTAATTTTGTTAATTTTAATTTTAGTACATTATACATAATGCGATGTGTTTAGAAAACTTTATAAGAGAATAAGATAACCACTATTATATATATATATATATATATATATATATATATATATATATATATATATATATAACGTACATACATATATAATATACTTATATATAAGATTGGGCAATTCTAAAGAAAAAAATGAAAATACAACAACAAGGAATAAGACAAGGATGTCTATTATCGCCTGCACTTTTTAACTTGGTAATAGAAGAACCAATATGGAAAATGAAGAAAGAAACTACATGTGTGCAGATAAATGCGAAACAGGTACATTGTATGACATTAGACTATGAACAACAACTATGACGGCAAATATGAATTTTATAAAAATATTTAAAGCAAATAAACTTAAACACGAGTAAATGTAAAACTAAAATCTTAGTAGTGACAAATAATAAAAAGAAAATTCGGGCAATGTTAGATAACTAAACTATAGATCAACTGGAACGATTGAAATATTTAAGAAGCATAAAAAGTGACATGGAAGTAAAAACAAGTATTGCAATAGCTAAACAAGTGTTCGATCCAATAATTGAATTGAAATAGAATAATGAAACAAATTATTTAAGTCACACACACATTACGGTTTGGAAACGTTAACTAAAAATCTAAAAAAAAAAAATGTTTAAAAATCTTCAAAGTGTGGGGATGACGTCGCATAGTGAACATCTCATGGATACAGAAGAAAAGGAATTCAGAGGTTTTAGAAATGATAAATGAAATTGGTGGAAACAATGCAACAAAGGTGAGAAAGGCTTCTACGATATATACTGCGACATAATGCCTTTATAACAGCCATAAGAAAATTAGAAGGAAGAAGAAAAAATGTAAGACCTACAACAACATGTATGGATCAAATAAAAATAATAATGCAGAAGACATATAAAGAGATTGAGAACATAGCAGGGAACAGGAAGGTATGGAAGAACATGGTCGGCTAGTTACGAGACATGTATATTAGAACTCAGTTATGTTCAATAGGTTATATGTTGTCATATAGAGTTTCTGCGTTCCTTATCTACTAGTTTGTACTAACTTTGTACAAGATACCGTATGATCTTTATCTTACATTCTTTCCCTCCTGCCAGTGCTACTATGTACACGGCTAATCTATTATTTTTCAGTCTAGTCATCTCCTTCGTCTTCCCTTCCATCTGGGACTACTTAAAATGTCAATAAATCATCGTCATCAACGTTAGATGATAAATATATACACGTTACTGATACAAATGATATAGACGTTATCGTCGATCAAAATGTCTTGGTTAACCGGACTCGATATAAAGGCAAGAGTAATCCGTGTAAACGCAAATCGTCTTTGTCAGGTAATATAAGCATAATACATATAATTCCTACACACAAACGTTTTCAACCGCTAAAAGTGGAAGAAATATACTCTTTTTTTGTTCAATGCAATGGGAAGAAATGTAGTATACCACCCATCTCATTATGGTCTGCAATCATCGGTAGTATAATGAAATGATTACTTATTTTAAACCATTTATATATATATATATATATATATATATATATATATATATATATATGAGCGCGAAGTACGAAGAGAAACTTGCTGCTTTTGAGATGTGGTGTTACTGAAGACCGCTCCGGATTTCATGGAAAGATTACATAACCAATGTGGCAGTTTTATCAAAAATAGGAGAAAAACGGAAAAACATGGTAGACGATGTTAAGAACAGAAAAAGGAAATACATAGCACATAAAATCCGTGAAGGTGGAGTCTTTCTGCTGGAAGTACAAGGAAAAATACAGGGAAAGCCAGTAAGAGGAAGAAAGCGGATGGAGTTGATGACGGTAAATCCAACGGATGACTCACCAAGCTGAATCCTGATGGAGATCATTAAAGACGCCATGAATCGCAGCATATGAGAAATGATGTACGCAATCTCCTGTAAAGGGGAAGCGACTACGATGATGATGAGATATATAGTATAAGTTGCTCTGGTAGACTACTATATGGAAAGTTTATGCTCGATATCTGATGATAACAGCGACTAAAATTTATTTCGGCATAAAAAAGTGAAATTCTATTGTAGAATGATAAACTGTTCTCGCCTAGTATTCCTTTTTTTATGTTCTGCGAAAATAATATACATCAAAACGTCAAGTTCATCAAAGATGTAACAACATTAAAAAAAAAAAACAAAAAATTGCCAAAAGTAGCATACAAAGCAAGAAGTAATAAGTTTCTCACTAAATAAATAATAACACTATGTCCCTCCGTTAGCTAAAAAGTTTGTGTTAGGAAATATAATTTATCCGATTCTATAAAATATGTGCAAATAAGGCTTATTTATTATCTGAATATAATGACTGGTGAATATGGGAGTTTGGTTATTTTCAGTTGTAGTTTTATCTTCATTTATAATGGAGAATAAATATAACCTGCGCATAATGTCACGAAATTTGATAGAGTTTGTTCTTTATTTATTATGTCTTATTCTAGAAACTGCAGTATTGGTAGTAGCGCCCACAAGATGAGTTAAACTTAAACTTTCTTGACGCAATGCGAAGTTAATCCCAATGGCATAATATTGCATACCTAATTTAAAGTGTTTCTGCGTTTTTGTCGGGTTTTACAACTTACACTTGACTCGTAATTTAATGGTTGTGTGTGGTTGTTCGTAATATACAAAAGAGACCGAAATAACTGCTGAATAACTTTTCACTGTAATTTTTTGAGCTGTATATGTGTACTGAATCATCGTATATTATATATATATATATATATAAAACAATAGTTTGAAAATGACTTCATTTATGTAATACATTTTTTAGTGATTAACTTCGATTTTATTTTGTTTTGCTAAATATATATATATATTTATTTATTTTTATATATATATATATATATATATATATATATATATATATATATATATATCGGAAACAGCTCGGACGATTGCAATTTTATATATACGTGTAATTTATTAAGTGATTGAAAATTACCTGTATGGAAATTACGAATTTTGAAATTTTAGATACCGTTCCCGAGTACATCCTATACAATTTTTGAAATTGCGACTCTTTTATCGTGTTTTTCTTGATATGTATTTAAATGTGCTAAATATTTCAGCTCGATTGCATTAACCGTTCGAATGTTATAAGCGTAGCAATTTGCTTTCTGCGGCATGGTAAACGTAATGAAAATTTTATATCTCGGGTACCGTTTCGATTTAAATTATCGGATCTTCCAGAAATATTTTTTAATGTGCGAAAGAATTAAGTTAAGGAAAAAATCCGATTGAAAAATTCCAAAAATTCATTCCCTAAAAAACATTAAACGTGTTTGTTAGGTTATAACTAAGGATAATTTATAAAACGAAAATTCTCACGATTAAAATAGTTATAATTATATATGGGATGGTTTTTAATAGTATGTGCTGTGGACACGATTTTACAAAAAAATAATAAAAAACAGAATACAGAGCAAAGCTCGGTCGCCCAGATGCTATAATATATACATATAAATTTTTGAACGTTGATACTTAATTTTTGTCGTTCATGAAATTCTGTTAATATCACTTTTTGGATGTAATGTATAGTTTCATAAATTTGTGAGCTCTCTGTATGTAATTTTTAATTAATTCTATGTTTAGAGCATATGTGATTATATTTAGAGTATTTTCGAAGTGTTACTTTTTATAATAAATCGGTTGAATACGATGTAGAAAGAAAATTATGTTTCGACGTTTCCTATTTATTAATTTTTTAATTGTAAATCAGACAAATGGCTTATGTCGCATTGTGTATGTACCAAATGCATGTATAAATAACATGTTTATTAGAGTTGCTTGATAAAGATAAAATTAGTTATTCTGATTCATAGGTGCTGAATTAAAACATTAGTCTTTGTTCAAGAGTGCTTGTTCCTCATGCATCATTACACCACCAGATAATTATATTTTATTCCTTTATATAATGTAAGTTAACAAAACTTTTTTTTTTTTTTATCTAGATGATCCGGCCACTTTATTTTTTTCTGTCTGAAGTTTTTTTTATACGTAAAATATTATTTTTCGGCGAATAATTGTGTAATGAGACTGCTTTAAATCACCTACTTCTTTTTACACTTACATACTACCTGAACATATACATGATGCGGCAGAGATATGTATAGTTTTTTGGTTTTTTTTTTTAGAACAGCAGACGCTGTATAAATTGTATAAATATTACAATCTTGAAATAGTTCTAAATAAGAATTAATTATCATTAATTAATGAAAATAAGGTTACTGCGCTTCACAGAGACAACCCACTGGCTAGACTTTGTTACTTTTACATATCGATCAATACTTATGATGTCACTATTGTGTTTAAGACGTTTAAGGCGTCTTACATTTTGATCAGTAGGTAAGAGTACTGATACTTCTGGATTCGGATGATTACAGTCTTTTATTATGTCGGTAAGCCAGATCAGCGATCACCTCATTAACCCACTTAATTCATAAATCAACGTGCAGTGATTCGTTTCGTTGAAACCAGCTGACATTGGTTATCATACGAAGGAACTTATTTTGGATCACTTGAATAATTCGCTTGTTCAAAGCTTTAATGCAACCCCACAGTTGGATTACATACGGCCGGATTGTCATAATAGTTAGATAAATTAATTTTTTATTTTCTAACTTCATTTTGGAATGTCGCCCTACGATTCAATACATTTTCGCCTAATTTGGTGAGTTTTTGCGTCGATGTGAGCACTCCAAGTTAGCTTAGCATCCAGATGCAGTCCCAAGTATTTTTCCGAGTTGACAACTACTAGTTTCTGATTATTTATGAAGACTACATAATGGGGCCCCCGCTTATGCAGGGCGAAGGTGATGTGGACGGATTTTTGCTCATTAAGCTTAATCTTCCAATCATTCGTCCATTTTATTACATTGTCCAGGGCATGTTGAAGATTTATTGTTGCTTCGGGAGTCACTGACTGACAGTATGTCTGTGTCATCAGCAAACATCGCAATTGTGGTTTTTGATGTAGTCGGTGTATCTATCGTGTATAGGAGATACAAGATGGGTATTCCCGATTGGATTCGATAAAATGAGGATTTTGCATCTTCATGAAATACACAGAACCGTCGGTTTAATAAGTATGATGTCAGCAGACGACACCAGTTGCCAGACAATCTGGTACTCAGTTTCGAAATAAGGCCTTGATACCATATTCGGTCAAACGCCTGCACGACATCGAGAAATACTACAGAGCAAATTTTGTTTCTTCAAACACTTTTTCTACTATTGCCTTTACACGATAGACCTGGTCAATAGTAAAGTGATGAGCACAAAACCCAAATTGATGGTTTGGTATATGTGTTAGTGGTTTAAGTCGTTTAAGGAGTAGTTTCTCATATAATTTAGATATTGCCGGTACCAGTGATATTAGTTGGTAAGATGTTACTTCTTCTGCCGGTTTTCCTGATTTTTAAACCTGCGACGTTTTAAAGAATTCTGGAACGTGTTCAAGTCTAAATGAAGCAATGTATATGAGTAGCACAATTCCTGTTTAAAATTATATCGCACTCTGTAGTTAAGTTAGGGTAATAGTACTGGTTGAGTTACAGAAAGGAAGAAAGAAGATTTTTGTTTCTTAATTTTAAAGATAACCCCTTAAATGACGACTTCATTTTCAACACATTAACGAAAACTAAAATTTTCGTAGACTTTAACCTGCATAATAGTCCAGATTTCGAGGTTTGTTTTCGTATGTTTTCCATTTTAAATATATCCGCGAAAAAAATCCCAAACGGTAAAATCGTGTGAGCGTAACAACCACATTATCTCCAGATGCCGCGCAATTAAACGGTTCCAATGTTCTAAGAGGTTCTGACGCGCTTAAGAATACTCGGCGGCTTCTTCTTTAAACTTTCTGAAATTTTTTACTTATGAGCGCAGAGATTTTTCATCGAATTTTAATGTTTTAGGGTAGAAAGTAAGACGTTTTTAGAATCCATAATCTCGAAAAATCTACTCTACTGCGAACGTACTGCAACCAGAATTATTTCCCTAACTCGATTAGTAAGCCCACTATAATTTTTTATATATGATATGGATGGTAATATAAGGATAAAGATTTTGGACTAGCTGGTGAAACTTAATGAAAATTTATTCAATTAAATAAACACATACGCACACACATACACACATATATAAGAAAGAAAAACTATTTTTGTGTTCCAGGTGGTGTATGTAATATTTTTGAACAAGGGTGCTTGCAAGCACACTAGGATGGAAAGTCGATCAGTAGAAAAATTACTTCTACGTGACTGTTGAGATACATTACTTCTTTTTTTTACTCCCTTAACTCTGGGTGGATATATGTATGTCTCCCGATGGGAGTATTAAGGAAATCTTTGCCTGGAAAGTAGGCAGAAATAAAAGGGGAAGTTATACATTTATTATGGAGGAATCCTTTCTTTAAAATCTTGTCGTGCCCACGTGCCACATATGTATTTATGGTGTGAGAGTGTATATGTATTGTGAATGAAAAATAGTTTTGCTAGATGTGGAATAGAATATTAAAGTCGATATGAAAAATCGCATCTTTCAACTTTATATTACGCCTGTTATTAATTCGTATATTTGTTTTTCTTCTAATTCTTTTATTGCCTTTACTTTTTTTTTAAAAACAAATTTGTACCATGGAATTAAGGAAATACCATCTTTCAGTCTGTCATCATACTTATGTTGATCATGTAATTATATATAAGTTCCGATTTATATCATCAGAAATTATGGGAAACGACGATGGTTACAGGTTACTGTGAGTGAAAGATAATTAAAATCAAATAGTGCTGTAATAATAATAATAATAATAATAATAATAATAATAATAATAATAGGTTTTCAATCAGGCGCTGTTATGTAAGAGGAGAATATTCATCGTGTTTCACTTTCTCATACTTAATCTCTCACGGCGCAGTAATTTTTTTTCAATCATATCTGAATAATTTGGAGGGTTAAGATTTTAGTATTTTTACAAGATTGAGTTCTGCCATATCTGAACAGTAAGTTATACACAAGAATACGTGTTTAAATCACGGGAGAGATCATCAGGATCTTAGTAATCGCTCGAGTTATAACAATTTGAAAATTAGAAAATGTCAAATTTTGAAAATCGTCAGTTTTCGTCTCTTTATAGATATTCTGATTTCGATTTTACTTACAAAATAACCAGCCATTACGTTTACACTTTTCAATACTTGCTGAGCAACATTAAATCACCCAGTTATTGGTTTAATCTAAGGGTTTGGTTTGGGTCAGGTATTTGTAAATAATTGTGAGAAAATCTATTGCAATTTTTTATGGAACAAAATAAAGGAGACTATATGCACGACAGACATTTGATGGAGTTACAACGAATTGGATAGATTACCTCTAAATACATTGGTATCGCAATAATCAATCCTTAGAATACCCACATGCACATGCAGAATCTGATCACGTGCTAAACTTAGGCTTAGATTATTGAGGCATACAATCAGATGCAAGTTAGCATAAGCTGAAAAAGGTAATCTGCTTAGAGAGGCCAAAGCTAAATAGAAGGTAGCAACTTAGATAATAGTATAGATGTGTGATTGCATTGCGAAGACATGAAAAAAACAATTGAAGACGTAGGAGTATATCGGAATCTCAACCAAGATGTTCAGAAGTCATGTCGAGAAAATCACACTAATTGATATAATGCGCAGGGAGTTACAAAAAATATGTATAAGGAAATTAAGCAACTTATTAAGAAATTCATACCACAGAAACATGAAATTATAAAGATGGTAGAATGGGATAGAAAATATATTGGGACACTGAAGAAACCACTGTCAAAAGCTGTACAGTGAAGAAGGAAAGAAACCGAGCTCGGAACTAGATATTTTAATCAATAAAGTCAGGAAAGCGATCAAATTCTTGAAAAATGGAATGTCTGCAGGTAGCGATAATATAGAATCGGAGATCCTGAAGGATTTAGGGGATAATGCAATGCATATTATATGGTATTTACGTAATTACATTTGGCTACGGGAAAATGATCGAAATATTGGCATAAATCAATGTAGATATGAATTCAAAAGAAAGGTGACACTAAGGTATGTGATAATTATTGAACAATCGATTTACTTTCACGTCCAAGCAAGATAATGTTAATGATCTTAAGAGATTGAAGTATTTTCTCGATATATAGATATAACCTGGTCAAACTGGTTTCATGGCCGGGCAGTTGTATACAAATAATATATTTACAAAACATATAAACAAAATCATGAATACATGAATACATGAATAATTGAATAATGAAGAATGTTAAGTACTTTATATATATACCTTAACAGTTAACTTACTAATGTATAACTACATCTAATGTATATGTAATAAAATTAAAATTCAAAACGTAAAATTTAAAATATAATAACATGGAAGCGTTGTGAATATATACTCCCGCAATATTACTAATTACATAAAGGACTTCAGTTATATCAGCTGGAGCTCATTAATAAATATACTTGTAGAACTGAGCGTACTGGAATACTAAAGTAAATTTGTGGAAGTGTACAATAACAATGAAATGATAATTAGAATAGCAGAAGAAAAATTTACATCCGTCAAATTGAACAATGTGCCCGACAAGAAGATATCTTGTCACCTCATTTCTTCAACATTTGTGGAGATTATATCATTGAGGAAGTTTTTTTGAATGGGATGATGGTACTCATTGGTGGCAGGATGGTCCCTAAGAGGTATACGGGGATACTATATTATTGGCAACATCTGACAAAGAAATGATGGAACTAAAACGCATAAAGTTAGTAATTAACACATTTTAAACCAAAGTCATGATAATAAACCGTACGTTCTTCAATGATATAAATTTTCTGGCAGATTTTAAAAGTGCACATGGTTTTGATTACTGTCAATGAGTGCTGCTCAGATAGAAATAAAAATGTAAACTGATTTAAGCAAGACCACAATGATACGAATGAAACATTATTTGCAACAAAAAGTGACCATTAAATTTGCGGAAAAAGTTAATAAAAACTTCAAGTTATCCAATTTTCTTATATGCGGCTGATACATGTACAATCAAAATAATTAATAAACAAATGTGGATATGGCAGCGTGTGCTACAAGTAGCTTGAAAGTTAATGGAGAACAAATATTTCATTCGGACAGAGAGGCAAATTGAAATAATTACAAAGGTTATGCGAAAAATATATCCACAATTGCTTCGTAAATTACCTGGTGCAAGAGTAAGAGCAAGTACCAACATGCTGGGTTGATGGCTTATGGAATCAATTAGTAAGGGTAGCTCACAACAGGGATTCAGTGGAAAGTACTCGCAGATCACAATAGTCAAATTTGACTGGAAACAAAATGATGATGATTATATATTACACAATCTCATCTTCAATATGTATACTATACATTCTTTTCGAATATATTTTATTTATGTTTTATTCATGGTTTTATTAGCCCACACCTTTGTCATTAGGGTCAAATTTTTACTGGTTTACTTTAAAAGCTATAATTTTTGTATTTGTGTTTTAATTAACTTTTTAACTGTTGTGTAGATTCTATTACAATAAACAAATAAACTACCGCTCTGAAACTCCGTTTAAATTTGCTTTACATTCTATCATAAGCTGGTATTTTCATCTTATTACTGGAATAATATATAGTTTTAAAAAAATTTGGATATTGTAATTTCTTTAATATTTTGTTAAATAGTTTTAACAAATTTATCTTATGCACCAATGTCTGGTGTTGAACATTAGCAGTTGATCGTCATAAAAAATCAACTGCACTTGGTCATGATGTGATTTCCTTTAGAGCGTTACAAAAATTACTGAATTATTACTTCACTGTAGTTAATTGATTCTGTGTGACTGATTCTTGCGATCATCTTCTATCTAATAAAAATGGATCGTTTTAAGCCAAATTTTTTAGTCTCGTATTTAAGCCAAATTTTTTAGTCTTGTATTTAAGCCAAATTTTTTAGTCTCGTATTTAAAAAACAAAAAGATGAATTAATTATAATATCATTATGTTGGTAAATATTATTTAATAACACAAGCATGTTTTATACCTTATCTATGAGCTAATATATATGACGGACTCATTGAAAAACAGTTTAATTAATATTAACATTTTTCTGAATATGAAATGCTTATAATAATATCTCTCTCTTAGTTCACTTTTTTTTTTTATTAAATTTATGTATAATGGAATTGTTAAACATGCGCTTACTCCGTAATGTATTCGGATGATATAGTTGTATTTACTTACAATTCAATAGATGTCACATAACGTTGATATGGATGTGGTAATAATTGAATAGATTTTTTTGTTTAATGGTAATTATTAGTGTGGAAAGATGTTGGATGGTTGTTTACTCGATACCATTGTGACTTTTTGTTTCTATAGAAGAGTATATTATTCTTTTTGGCTTGCCATTTTGATACTTGAAAATTATTTTGAACGCACAATTAACATAACGGTCACATATTAATAATTTATGAAGGTTTATAAATTTGACATTTTTTGTGATATAGTTCCTATGAAGAACTACTTCCTTCTTCAATCTTACAACTAAATCTAAATAAGCAGTACTCATATTATACGTGTGCAGAGGTATTACCCAGTAATTAAGCTCTGTTATATCATTCAGTAGCGATCCAGTCATGAGGTCTTTACCATTTCAGTATTCTTAAGTCCATATCTGTGGACAAGAGTGCCAAGGATTGTGGATTAATCCCGATGTTCTGAAGCATAATCATATATTACTTCATTGACTCATTTTGGTATGGAAGTCCGAATGGAATGCATAATTTCGTTTAAACGAGTCTTAGTAATTAGCTGAAGAAACTTATTCTGAGCCGTTTATATTATTTTCATATTCGGTTATTTAGCACATCCCGGTATTCCATAAGTACGCACTGGACGTATAATGGTTTTATATATCAAGAATCTGTTCCCCAGTTTCAGTTTGGAAAAAAACGTCAAATGTACTGACTTATTAAAATAAGCCAGTATATGTGGCGTTTTTTCCTCATATTTGAAAAGCTTTATGATCGATGTGCATTTTACATGTTAATTAATTGTGTTATTATAATTCTATATAACTTACATAATACATGCTAACTGAACGACTTCTTACACCCATAATTTTGTATAAGTGGGTCCTGTTTTACACATCAACATCCGTATCATTATTAAATAAGTTGGATACCGGGAAAAATAACTATTAATTGTATATTGGTGTAATATTGATCTTGTTGGCTTAGTGCAATATTTTCCTTTTCAACGGCATCATTTAGCACTGCAATTGATGGTCAGTAAAATGAATTTTTAAATATCATTATATATAAACATTGTATTATAAAGATGAAGTAACCTACTTGGATAACTTGTGGTTACCTTTAGTGGATACATGTTTGACCATATTCCAAGAGGACTATCTCATTGAAAGTTAATGATACGTTAACCCTAATTCATTGTACTTAGAACATACATAAATTATGTGATGAACATCTTCTGTGTATATATAAATATATAAATATATATATACATATAAATATATATATATATATGTATATATATATGTGTATATATATATATATATATATATATATATATATATATATATATATATATATATATATAATTCTGTTCAAATATTTATTTCGGTTTGTTTGTTTTTTCTTTTAATTTAGACATTGTGAGAAACGTGTATTTGTGGTGCGCTTGCGAATTCTTGCGCTGTTCTTCAGTTAATATTTGTTTAATACATTAAAAGTTTTTGTTTAATTTTATTTATATATATTTTTTATGAAGATCTATTTGTTTCATTATTCCTTACTGGGAAACGTTCATTTCTAATATTTATCACTATTTATTCTCAGCTGTACTAACTTATATTTTTCCTCCTTTGTTATCCGTTCCATCTTACTAATTCGTAATATATCAAGTTTTATTATTATTATTTTTTTATTTTTTTAAATCACAACATTAATAAATCATTTTTTTTCTGTTGTATTAATAGAGCTTTCCGTCTCGTTTAATTCGCGTATTTATTTTCCTATTCAGTTATTTCATTAGATAAGATTTATCTCACCGTTAGAAATTGAAAGATTACATATATATATTGTATATTTTCATAAACACACACACATATATTGTATATCGTATATAAAATTAATTTTTTCAAAAATTTCATTTGAGGACTATCAGTAGTAAAATGAAATTGCACGAAAGATACAACAAGAGTAACTGAACATTCTTTCTTTTCTTTTTTACCCTATATTCAAAAATGGGTGCAGAAAATGTAGGTTATTGTTATATCGTCAATATTACCTCTCAGGTTAGGGCGAAATATAGGACGAATTATAATAATAGACTGAACCGTCATGGAGGGTGCAAATAAAGGGGCATGAATGACAAAGTTATTTGTGAAATTCGGAGAGATTCGAATACCTCACTCGAAATTTATAAGAAACAGCCCTCTTACACTAAAAATTTCCGTGAATTGGCAGGAAAATTCGCCCTTTGTAAATTGAAATATTTGTAATTCGTGAAGCGTGTGGTAAAACCATGCATGTTGATCATATAGGGTAGAAGTAAGAAACAGAAGAACGAATAAATTCGTATATAAACTTATTACTTATATGTGTATATATATTTGTGTGATATGTATATATATTTTATATATATATATATATGTATGGAATTGTACGCTATTTCTGGAATGTATTATCGTAGTTTTAAGTACCGATGACGAGCTTATCGCGTGCTTTATAATAATAGTTTATGTACGTCACGGAAACGGGCAATCTGTTAAATATATATTTTGACACAATTGTGCATGTTTACTCTTGTCACTGTGGTATTAGTAGAAAAAAAAACAAAAACTGACCTGTGTTACTCTGACTAAACAATAAAAATGTGGATAATGCGAAAGGAGTTGTGAATTTTAATTTCACCTTCAAAAAAGTCAAATAAATTTTTCAGGTTATAAGAAAAAGGAAAAAATAGTTTTGCTAGTAATTATTATACTTTGTAAAAGGGAAAGTGTAGTTTCGAAATTAAAATTAAAATCTTTACAGATTAACAAATATATTTGTTTTCCATAGCATATGAACGTTTTTAAATATTTCCTGGCAAGATCAAGTATTTTCCCCGGTTCTTTTGTTAAATCATTGGATTAAATAAATAATCATACATTGTATGTGAATAGATGAATGAATTGTCGTTATATCCCATAGGACGACGTGATCGTGATAATCCAAATTAACTCGTGAATTGTATTTTCCATTAGCGTCTGTCCATTTCCAGTCTGCTGAATGCTGTTAATGTTGTTATTTTGGGATACATTAAATCCAATATTTGATCTGACCATCTTAGATGTGCCCTTCCTTTTTGTCTTTTACCGGGTGGTCTGGCTTCCAATATTAGTGTTTCAAATTGCTATGGTAATAGGACCAAAATAGCGGAAAATTCGTATCCGTATTGCAGGCAATAAACTACATTTTTCGCCTATTCTCTGCAAACCTACCTTATTCGTCGATATTCTTAAAAATGGACACGTACACCCTTAGAAATTTCTAAATAAATACGCGCGAAAGATACATAGTTCACTCTATGTGAAAATTCCCCTTATTAGGGCGACATAAGAAAGTTATTGTTGTGTTCGGACGAGAGAATATTATAGTATATGGGTGGGCAACCTTTTTTATATCTTAGGCCGAATAAATTTAAATTTTTTTTCCGCCGGTCGTAGTAGTTAATAGGCAACTTTTTATGACCTATAATTTTTTAGTCTGCAAATAAATAAAAAACAATTACTATATTTATTCTCTCATTATTTTCGGAAAATTGCAAATATTTTGAAAAAATAACTATTTATCATTTTTAAAAACAATATACACGTATAAGTGAAGTATTTATTAATGTGACGTCTGGTGCTTCATTTTGTTAACATTTTAATATCTGGTTCAATTTATCTGCTGCTCAAATGCAGGTTGTTTTCTAAATGCATATCGGATATTTTGGTTCTGTATTTCGATTTTAAGTATTTTTCATCTTGTAGAATAGCTGTTCACATCGATATGTTGAGCCAAATAAGAAATAAACATATCTCGCATTATCAACTAAATTTTGAAATTTCCTAGCCGGTAGATTTTTAAAAAAGTCGTGGACAGGTGTAAAATTAAATTTTTCTCTTAAATCTACTCTCTCTTTAAGATCCAATAATTCTATTTGAAATTTTTTTGGAACAGCTTCGATTTCAATGATAGAAAAGAGCGAATTAAACAACTGAAAATAAATATTTTTCTTGCCAAAATCTTGAAAACGTAGATAAAATTCTGAATAAAGATATTTGATTTTTTTAACAAAAATTTGGGAATTATATTTGTCAGAATAATTAGATAATATTAGAAAATGACGGATTATTTTTCTCCACATGGGATTTCAGCAAATGGCGTTTACATCTAAATGCTTTAATATGTCCATATAATTGTGTCATATCTTGATTTTACTTTTGGTAAGGCTTCATTTAAAATCGGGTGATGTGTAATATCAATAAAGAACGTCAAATCTGACAAGCATTTTTCATCATTTAATGCTTCAATGGGAATTCCTTTCATGTTCATGAATTCATGTTTGAAATTAAAATTTTTTAATACAGTTGCTCTCGAGAACCATCAGACTGGACAATAATGTTGAACATCTGTATAATCACTTTCAAGATCAATTAACAATTCTCGAAATTATCGATGATTTAGTGCTTGTGTTTATACAGTTAGATATGACGGACATTATATTTTGTGTCATTTTTTTTATGAAATCGCGCTAAATAACCTAATCGGTCTAGTAATTTAATAAACATTTAAAAATGATATAATCAAATATATATATATATATATATATATATATATATATATATATATAAAAAAAGATAGTCACAGGAGTATATGTGAAAATATTATGTAAATCGTATTTTTTTAAATAAATGATCGTTTATACGTTATTTTGCATTGAAGTTTTCTATCAAACGCGAAATAAGAAAAAAATATCACGTGTTCGAATTAATACTGGAGTTAGGTAAGTATTTATCATCTTCGCAAAATATGGTCCAGCTTGATTATCAACGAACAAAACCAATTACGATGGCTAACCATCAACTATACTCATTTTTTTAGTAGCTAATTCTTTTAAACATTTGTTTTCATTTATAAGTGTATATATGTCTTATCTAATTATTCGTGATATATGTTTTTTTTTTGTATATACGTCTTTTTCTTTTTATGGCCATCTAGGATAATATTTTATAAAATAAGCAATAAAAAAAATTGTTCGATGAAAAATATAATAATAATTATAATAATAATAATAATATTAATAATAGGTTATGATAAGTTTAAATAAAATTACATAAAATGAAACTAAACAATATTAATTTTTTTAGTCAACATTTGTATATAATGTAATGGAGATTACTTTGAGTAAAAATTTTTCGGAAAAATTTGTTATAATTTTTTAAGCGGATAGTCTTATTACTTATAGGACGCACCGTATATATAAACATATATATATAAACACACGTATATATATATAGTATGGCATCTATTTCCTTTAATAGTGAAGTGTTTTATTTTCCGATGATGCAATACATTTTTTCCCCGCTACAAATATCGATAACTAAATTACGGTCCCATCTAAAATTGTGGTTAAAGGTATATTAATTCGTGGAAATATAGTCATATAAATAAAATTATACTACATATTATATAAGGAATGAATGAAAAAGCATATATATTTTATAATTGTTATAACGTCGTGCATAAAATTACATTAAATGTGTTGTTAGCACATATCGAGCTTAACTCCTGTTCATACTGTGCATCTTAATAATAGATTTGTCAGGAGTTATCGAAAATTATGTATAATTATATATGTACGGAAAGACTTACAACTAAATCCTATGTAGCATAATAGCTATTATAGTTTAACTATAATGCAATGTGAATGTATAGGTAAATATTTACTAGATTACCTACTTAGAAATTATAATCATATTTTCAATTGAGTACTCTAGTTCAGAGAAGTAAATGCTTGACGCGCTTATGCTTATATTTTTTTGTGTTTTGACGTCATTCGCGTAAAGCGCGATATTAATATATTTTAATTAAGGTAGGTCATTGATGTGTAAGATCTAAAAGAAAAGATCCTAGGTCGCTATCTGGAGGAACCCCAGAAAAATACATTCTAGGATTGAAATAGATGTTTTTAATTTGAACTGTAAAAAGTTTGTTAAATAAATAAGATTTGATGATTAGTATAAGATATGAAGGATAGCCTTATGGTATAATTTTATATATATATATATATAATTCCGTTATGTCACGCGCTAAAGAGAAGGTTGATAAGTTATGTGATCTGTAAGCCTCGCGAGATGCAAATTAGTAGATGGATTATTTCGAAAGCCAAACTGTGTTTCTTTTAAAATATTTTACGACTTTAATCTTTGATATATTACTTTTTCGAAAATTTTACCAATGTTACTAATTAAACTTACGGGCGTATGTTTCGGACAATTGTGTTATCCTTCCTTGGTTTGGATATGAGAATGGTAATAGACATTTTCCATGATTTAGGATAGTATCCTAATATAAGCATTGTATTAATTCTATTAGTAAGATATACAACGTTTTTTTTAGGAAGATTTATTAACATGACTATAAATATATATATATATATATATATATATATATATATATATATGTATATATATATACATATATATACATATACTCTTAAAAGAATATAAAGTTTCATCGTAGTTATCGCGAATATCACTTGCTTGTTACTTTATAAATATATTAACCACTCTTATGTCCCCCTTCTCTCCCCCTCTCTTATATGGTCTATAAATGGCCAAAATCGAATATAAATATATATATATATTTGTGTGTGTATATATATTTCTATGAGGGAAAGAGTTTTACATCAACAATAGTTTAGTTTATTACAATACTACAGGATGATTTCCTAATTCGATACATTTTAATTGTCTTCCAACTATAAATAGGGTCTTTGAAGTATTTTTCAATTATAAATAAGGTTGTTTCCGGTAACTTCTACTATAAATAAACGAATTGATATATTATAACCCGTACGTATACAACTATGTCCTTTAACATTTAACCCTTTCAGTCATACATTATAAAATCTTAACATTAAATTATAAATTTTAAAGGGGTGTTTATTATACAATACCGCTTCTTAGGTGAACATTAGATAATTTTCATTGTATTTATATAAATATTTTTAAAATTGATACATTTCATGTATATCATTTTTTGTTAACATTAAATTTTCATGTCCCATATAGTGCGCATTATGATTGCAAGGGATATGTAATTTACTTTTCTGTTCTAACGATCCAATTTAATTATAATGGTTTTCGTATAGTCCGTTCTACAACGATAATTTAATATTCATTAGTATGGCGTTCCGCCTTTCATACGAATGATGATGGTAATGGTTCCCATGACCAAGAAGTGACAAACAATACTGCAATCGAAAAAGGAGCAATAATCCAATCTAAATTGTTGTACATGACCCTTTAGAAAAAAGTTACTCATAAAACGATTTCAGAAAAATAACCTAAAAAGAAGGTATATGGTGTATACATATGTGTTTTATCGACATTTTCTTTTGCAACGGTTTCACCGCAATAGCTCGCTCAAACGCCTTATAATACAAAGACTAACCGTTAGTTGCTTTCGACTATTGCTTTTTTATTTATTTTTATTTATTTATTTTTATTTATTTATTTTTATTTATTTATTTTTATTATTTTTTTCCACTTTTATACTATTGCCTTTTCTTGCCTATCACTAGTGTTTGGAGAAAAATTGATCGATATTATTATATTTTTTAATACAACGGAGAGATAGGGGCATCGTCTAAGGTATATATATATTCATATGTATGGGTATCCATAGAAATGGTAACGTGTGTATAATGTAATTGTGCGGTCGTAGTTTGCTTTAGTTGACGAACGCAGTCTGATATTTAAGGCGTGTAAGACGATCGTTGTAATAATAATATTTCCTTACGGAATTATAACAGTTGTTGTAGTAGTTGTGGCAGTAAATTGATAGTGGTAGTTTTGGGTTTCAGAAATTTCCGCGTATATATTTTGGGGGTGGTAGCCATTTTCCGGTGTCAGGATACACACGTTGCGTAAGTTCCCTCGGCAGATAAGAGAATGTACGTTGGGAATAAATGCGTTTATATATTTCTCGTATAGAGATATAGTTTTCTATTTTCACATTTTTTGCTTTCCCTTTATCGGAATGTTTCGCCTGGTTGTTCAAAACATGTTCAATATTTGTGTAGTCGAAAACTACTCTAATATCTTTTCCACTTATACGAGAGGTATTTTCCATGTACACAATTAAAGGTTACCTTCCAGCTAAAAAATTTAACGAATAAAATACATACATATATATATAAAAACAACATAGTTGATTACTCGTTGTTTTTGAATTTTATTTTGTATATACAAATGGTATCTTTTTTCTTACATATTAAAAATTATCTAATTAAATATAAAGTCAAAACACGATACATATATATATATATATATATATATATATATATATATATATATATATATATAGAGAGAGAGAGAGAGAGAGAGAGAGCATTATTTAAACTTATTTAATAGGAAGTTTAAATTATATTTTATTTTATAGAATATTTAATTGGCTCGCACATTTTGAAGGGAATACTCTGCTGATTATATAAGCACGTCGTTTGCTAATTCGTAAATTACGACTAGAGTTTATCGATTTAATTTTAAACGACACATTTAAGAAATATTAAACAACACGAATGTATTTATGAAATATTAAATAACGTAAAGACTACCGACAAATGGCGAACGATAATTTTCCCAAAACGACTTCGTCTTTTCGACTTGGTTTATTCTATAAACCGGAAATTATATTTATTTGATTGTACGCCCACTTTAAATAATCCTCTATTCTATGTATCGTATCGTTTTGATTTTCCATTTAATTCGATAATCACTTTTGTATATAGTTATATATGTAATGATAAAAATATGCGATTAATAATAGTTTGCCGACATTGTTTGTTTTGGTACTCAAATCAAATAATTATATGACTGTAGTCGAATTTTGATTACTAAACACGACAAACTTTTAAGGTATTACATACAAATTTATTTTCAGTTTCGTTCGATTATATTAACGATTTTGAATGTACTTAACATTATTCATCGTCAGAACTAATACCACGTCGCAAAGTTCGGTGTCACCTTCTTTTATAGGCACTTCTTCATTGAAGAAGGAGTAGAAACCTGTATACTATTCATGATTTTAGGCACTATCTGCTGCGGAACAATAAAAATTTCTTTTTCACATAAAAATTCTTAAACGTGTACAATGTCGATGATATATATATATATATGTAATATTTCCTTCTCTTCGAACTTAGCCAGTTACAGACCACGTGTAAATAACGTGCTTTTTTTTCTCTTTCTTCCCAGCATTTATTCGTAGTTTTACCATGGTTTTCCTTGTTATCGCCCGTCTATTTGTGCCAGATTCTATTGCTTTTGATTCATTTAAATCCGCCGATTTTTTAAAATTTCATTTCTAAATTCTATTCTGTTATCAATCGTTGCGTTATCTATTTCCATTTTATTTATATCTTTTTTTCGTGTTCAATAATCACCTCGGCCTGGTTTTTAATCAGAATGCTAAAAGATTCGTTTTGTTAGTCTGTTATTACTCATTCTTTGATGTATATAGTAAAATTTACGATCACGGAAGAAATTCCTGACACCTCAAATCACATCTTCCCACCTGTCCAATACTCCTGTTTCGTTATTAGAAAAGTAATAATAACTATTAAAGTTATAAAGATACATAACTTATATGATTACTGATAATCCAGATGCAGCGTGGTCCATGTTACAGAAGTGCACACATATTGATAATACAAGATAAAGTATATCTTAATCTAACATCTTCTCTTTTAAATATAATCTTTTAGATACAGTGGACGACGAACGATTCTTCCACTTCTAGTTGGGGTTTTACTATTATTACTATTTACATTAATCGGGTTATTATTAAATTCATCAATATTATTGTTACTATCGGTAGATCTTCAACAGGAAATTCTATATCAAACGTACCTGTACTTGATTTTTTATAATCTAAGAATGATTTCTTTAAATGTACACGATTACATGTAATGATATTATCAAATACATTTTTAACAAAATACGAGTGAGGCTCTGATCAGCTAGCTTAACATTTTTTTTTTTTTTAATTAAATGATTGAAGTACGTTACATTATCTCCAGGTACTTAAATTTATAACATTTCTGTTGTAATATTTCGTCTGCTTAGCCTGATGTGCTTCAATTTCATTCTTTATTTTAAATATCTCAGGATTTAGTAATATATTATGAACAGGCAATTTAGTACGTAACCTTCGATTGAACATTAACCGGGCTGGTGATAGTTTTAAATTTTGAATAGGAGTATTACGATATTCTAGAAGTTTAAGATTTAAATCAAATTTATCTTCGAACGATTTTTTAATTAATAATCTAACAGCCCGTACTCCTTTCTCTACCATCCCATTTGACTGTGAATATTTGCGCACTTATAAAAGTATACTTAAAATTGTAATCTTTAGCTAATATTTTATAACTATTTAAACGGAATATTATCTGATGCGATTTTATTAGAAACGTCAAAAGTGGCAAAAAAAATTTTTACGTTATCAATTATTTCTTCAATTCTTTTAGATTTTATCGGAATTATTTCAATCCATTTTGAAAAATAGTCCATTATTTGTTATAAATTTCGTATAAATCAATACCTATATTTGAGAAGGCTCGTAATGGAACACCATGATTAAGTAATGCCTCCTTAGGATTCTTTTCACAAATTTTACAGCGTTTATTATAATCTTCTGTGTCTCATGAATATCCGGCTAATATACAGCTTCCCGAGTTAGATTCCTAGTTTTATCAATACCTACATGAAGTTCATGTAACATATTTAATACATAATTATGTAATTCGTAAGGCACTATAATCTTATCGTTAAGAAAGAGTAAATTATTATGATAATAAATATTAATTTGTAATACATTTTTGCGTTATCTGAAATGTTATTGGGCCACGCTTCTTTAATATATTTAATAATAATTTGCAAACTATTCGCCTTGTTAAAGGTTTATTCTGAAATTGAGTTACTTTATTTTCACTCATACATATTCGATGCCATGCATTTCTTTAATCTCTAAGTAAAGTATCAGCTATAGCTAAATCTTTTTCTGGAACTATTCAACAGTGAAATTATATTTTAATAAAAACATCATATTTTGTAATCTAGGTGTTATTTTATGTAGTGACTTATTTAAAATGCACTTTATTAAAGTTTTGCAATCTGTTTGTACTCTAACGGAGCGGTCGTATAATATTTTATCAAACTTTTAAAATAAAAAACATATTGCTAGCAGTTCCTTTTCTATTTGAGTCCAATACTTTTCATTTTCAACAACGACATACATAGTTCACTGGATGTTTATCTTGTATAAGGCATGCTCCAATGTTATCTTTCCAGGCGCTACACTGTACTATAATGTCTTTAATAGAATCACAAATTTTTAGTACTGGATCTTTAACAATTAAATTTTTAAGTTTAGTAAATGCTTCCTCTTGACTATTATAAAAATTTAACATTTTTATCTTATAAAATTCTAAGACTATCTGATGGAAATTATATATATGAATTGGTTATAATAACTTACAGGATTTTTTAAAATAAATTAAAAGAGATAAATGAATGCTTTATACGCGATGTAGATATTTATGGAAATTATTCGGATTAGAAATGTAAAAAAAGGTTACTAAATTTGTATTCGTCAGTAGATTACGATTTAGGCATCGTTTGTGACCTGATCGTCTTTTCCATATGCAACTTAGATTAAGTCACTTTCGTCCTCATTTCAAACAGGTAATCTGCAATCCCGATCATGTTTTTTTTTCAATGTTCTACTGTGGCGTCGTTACGTTTTAAGCTTTACCTTACTACATTCCCCATATATTACACCTTCGTATAATGTACCTCGTCCCTTCTCCATATGGATAATCTACAATTATTCCTTTCATAGCAACATTGATAGAGAAATTAGCATATTTGATTTAAATATAAGCGTTCTTTCACTTTATCAGGTTTGGTAAGCCATAATAGCATCCCCAATAATAATAATAATAATAATAATAATAATAATAATAATAATAATCAAAAATTGATCTTCGTAATAAATAAAGTGGTTGTAAATGAAATTGCGCTGCTCCACCCCCAAAAGAACAATACCGTATGTAAGGACTGGTTGATGTAACGCTGAATATAAACAGATTAGGTGCTTAATGGAGAAATATTGTTTTAAGTAGAAAAAATTCAAATTAAATTAGCTTTAATAAAATTCCTAAGTACTCGATTTCATACGTACTCTCTATTATACGATTATTAAAAAAATTCATGTTCTCAAACAACTTTGCCGCTTAATGAGTATAAATTAAATATTTGGTGTTTCCAATTAAACGATTGTCAATCAACCATTTTAATATTTGATTAACGCTATATTGTGTAAGTTCTTGTAAGATGTCAGGAAAACGAAAATTAACTACTAAGACAGTATGGTCGCAAAAACTTCTAAATGACATCACTAACGTATATCAAAAATAGATACGGCCCTAATATACTGCCGTGAGGTACATCCGAACACGAAACAACTGTCCGACTAAATGTCTCATTTATTTCAGTGAGATAGACGCGATTTATCTTGATAGGGAATCTTTAATGAGCTCCGATGTTGATAAACCTTCGATTATATGTTCTGACTCTCCTCCAGCATTCCGTACTCTGCGACGACGTTTTTAATCATGACCAGCACCCCATTGCCAAGAAATTGATGAAACTGGTACTGGCGAGGTCGAGTCAAAAAGTGAATTCCTCTGGGTCCCAGCTCATGCTGGGGTTCATGGGAATTAACTAGCTGATGAAGTTGCTACGTCCGAATGTTGCAGTTCCAGCCGCAGAGATGATGTGGTCATCACCAGATTGCGCTTAGGTCATACGCGTCTCACTCATGCGTATCTTATTAATAAAACTTTGGCTCCAGTTCCGGCTGTTATCCTCTCCATTTCCAATATTCTAGTTGATTCTCTCTCGCGTCTCTTTATTTTCCTCATTCACTTCATCTTCTCTTCGAAGATGACCATGTTTCATTGTCGAATTTAATTACCTTCCTCCACCATTCCCATCTCTATTCTTCAATCTAATCCTCTTTTCCTATCGTGCCTCTAGCCTTGGCTGCTGTACATGGCTCGTTAATTTAATTTAATTTAATTTAATAATAATATTAGTTTCTATGTTCAAGATAAGACTGAAACCAACGTAACACGTTATCTCTAAATCCACACACGCGCGGTGGTCTAAAACATCAAATGCCTTACGTGTATCGAAACACATAGCTAGGACAGAACGACCATCTTCTATAATATTTTGTGTAATACACGAAATATGCCTAAAAAGAGCATCGTCCGTTCCTTTACCTGGTAGGTCCTGGTGGCTTTGTGGCCTTAAACGTCCGCCGTAAAATGAATAATAATAATAATAATAATAAATTTAAAATATAGATAGCCACGTGCATCGTTTTAATATATTTCATTCTATTCAGTATAATTCTGAAACGGCGACTTTGTAATAGTGGTATTATAGCGCCAAAAATGTCCAACGTACGTGAGTGCGGCTAGAAAAATGATTTCGTATAACGTACATTTGTTGGATAAAATTAACGTAGACATTCTGCGAAATTTTAAAGTCCGTGATTGGATCTACTATCAGCTGATACTCGTTCTGTACTATGTTCCTTTTATTTTCTAATGTATTTCGTTCGATTTTAATCTACCTATAGGTAATTTTTAATTATTAGTCTCTTGAAATATATTTTTAGTAATGCGTAAACATTGCCCTTCTGTTACAGATCTAGATAAATACGATTACATTATCTTGAATAATCTCGTTTTCTGCTATTATGTAGTTTTAATCGTTTTAAAATAGACCGGTGTAGAATTACTAATCGAATAAATTGAAAATGCAAAAAATTAATGATGAAGTATTCTCTTTAGAAAAAGCGTAGTAGCGTCATCGTTATCGTCATCGAAGATTGTGAAGTCGGTGTCGACTTCCTTTGTTCGGTCTACTTTTATACTTCGACGCAGTCTAATATTAATGACTACAGGAGTTTCATTTTATTGTTATAAATACCTTCTACTCGATGTCGGAGACGATTTTCATTCGTGACACGCACACACACACACATGTACTTTATATATATATATATATATATATGTAGATATAGACATTACGTTGTAACAAATGTCAATAACGGTAGCGAGATGTTTTTGATAATATCCGCTGAAAGTCTACTCAGCGAACTCTTCCATTGAAATACTATTCTTCTCCTATTCAGGCATCGTTCATTTGAAATTTAGATTACCGCTGATGAAATTTAATTTCAGTACTTCGTGGAAAAGATTTAAAGCTATTCTAAAATATTAGCGACGAAGAATTCCGTTTCATGGTAAATGTAGAAGTTACTGACTATTACAACCAAAGAAAATGTTTATTATATTTCGGGATAAATTAAAAAAATAATAATAACCTACAATAAATATGTCGCGGCTACTAAGGCTCGTTTCACACTATAGATACGGTCACGCTCCGATCTAGGTCCGGTAAAATATTCTCAAATGAGAAACTATGTAAGCATTCACACTATCGATAATGCTCAAGTTTCGCTCCAATCGCGATCAATCCGAAAGAAATTTTGACTGGTCGAGAACATTTTTCGACCGAAAATATAAACAATTAATTAAGTATTTAATTAATTTTAAATACTAACAAATAATAATATTTTTTATTAAAAGTATAATACAACCGAATTTGATTATTGACGTTTCAAGAGTGACTGAAGCCTGGCCGTAAGTGTGACGTCATGTGTGCTTGACCGGACCGAGAGCGGAGCGTGATCATACCCATAGTGTGAATCCAAGTCTTATTCGTGAAAAAATAAAAATTCTTACGACGTGATTTAATATTTATTATTATTAAAGAATGCAAAAAATAAGTCATTGTTAATTTCAGGTTTTTAAAATGTGATTTTTTATTAAATTTACGCTATTATATTCACGTACAAAATGGACTAAAATTCGAGCCATTAATTATATATAACACAGATGCGCGTACGTACTATTTTATACGAATCGTGGTAATTAAGAGTTATTTAACACTGAATGTAATTACGAATAAGAACGAGGTAATTCAGGGTAATTTCAGTTTAAAATTATGAACCAAATTTTTGAATTTATTAATTGTGTATTCCCGAGTAAGGTCAGAAACTGAATTAGACTCGCATCATCCAATGTTTGGTCGAGCAATGTTTGAACAATGGCTGAAATCAAAGAATGATTTCGTGCATAACACCAATATGCTGATGGATAAACCAATTTGTTTATAGTTTTTATTTCAAACTAGTCTTCATTACCATCGTTATTAATATTTATTTTCACTTTTAATCTAAACTTTCCGATAACATTGAAATTATTGCTATTCTTCTCCGATTCAGCTAATAGACCCATATCATTCGCAAAAATATGCAACGGATATGTACCTTGTTTACTTTTAATCATTTTGACCGGTTCTTCTATATATATATGTATATATAAGTTAAATAGAAACAGCGAGAGAGTGAGACTTGCCTAACTTCTTTCCAGTCTTCGTAATAGCCTAGTGGCTAAAGAACAGACTTCTACTATTGGGAAGGTACTGAGTTTGAATACGATCGGCGACGCAAAAATTATCGTCGGAAAATATAAACAATCCTAATATTATCGCGTGGAAGGAAATGGCAAACCACCATGCGCAACACCATAATATGCGCGCTAGTAACAATATGGTGTACTAGAAAAACAAGCGGGGCTGCATTGTGACGTGATAACAAAATGATTACAATCTATCTATGCTAGCAACATATTACAATTGTCTTGTATGCTACTTACACTATACAACAAAATATATAGAGGTAAGTAGTCGCCTACCTCCGATACGGAGACGGCGCTTAATGATGATGATATTTTACGAATTTCGATGTGAACATACTTGGTAACGCATTCTTCGATAACTGGACAATGCGAGAGAATTAATATCGTTCGGATGTAATCGGTTGGGGTTGAGAAGTTTCCGACTATTCTGATAACGTAATCTAACCATTTCAGTTTTCACTTCGCAAATAGATACAATGCAACTTTTTATTTATCTAAATTGTTTTAACGATTTCCTATCTTCAAACCATATTAACAAGATTATTTGTTTCGGTTTCGATACGCTGAATTTATTTCCGCTGTAAGAAACTCCACATCCTTTTTCAATACGAGGATTGTACTATAAAAATGCGCGCGATTGTAGACGCTACTTTTACACTTTTCGTGTGCGCATATTTCATCGTGCACGTATTATATTTATATCTTCCACATTTATTTGTTTTATCGGTGGCAGATAAAGAAGGAAAACCTCAAAATCGTGAAAAATTATTATTAGTTTAAAAAAGTGAAATAATAATTACACTACTTCTGGCATTACTATATATTTAAATAAAGATACACCGCGGGGCATAGGTTGTTATAACTAGAGTTACCTTTTTTTTTTAGTCCTTCGGGCGTCACATATGGTGTTAGCCCAAAAACAACGACTACCCGAGTTTTGTGCGACCCAGTCGACGTTGATTAGGAAAACTAAACCGTAATTCGCAATATATCACTGATAAGGAAATTTGATGATCCATTTGTCGAATGTTACTAAATACGGTTAAGCTTATTACTGCGCGTTAAGAGCAAATTATCAGCAACTCGCTTGTGATATGTAGTTGAATCGATGAATATCAATTCAGAATAAGTAGGCGGGTATTTAAAACCGGGTCGTTGCGGGTTAAGGGAATAAAACAATCCCAGCGACAGGTGATGATATAGTTGCATTTTTTAATATGGCACTTTACTAAATGTTTGAGAATAAAGCGGGTACTTTGTTCATTTATTCATTCAAATTATGTTTATTTAATTTATAAAAAAAAAAAAACTGTAACGATCTCCGTAATTACTTACGTTTGAGATCAATACGCATTATTAGACACAAAACTCCAACACGCACACACACACATGAGTGTAATATGTAAATAAATTACATTTGAAATTTTTTCATATTGAAGAAAATTCATTAACGTTAAGTATAATCAATAATCGATTTACTTTGTTAGTTGTTAAAAATAATGTATTATTCGAAGTTTTTCAAGAATAGCTGCGGGCCTATAATATGTTAAAATCAACGACAACACTAAATGATTACTTGGGATCATCGTTAAAATTATTCAGTTTCTTGTTATTATTTACCATCGGCGAATAGTCGCTGCTTTCTTGCTTAGCATTATGACGTTGTAAATTTAAATACGTTTTAGGGTTTTTATAACTCATTTTGCATTTATTGCGCTATATTTAAGAAAAGTAAGTTTTGTGGGTTAATTTTAGGTTTTACAACTCTGTTCTATGTGAAAATTAAATGTAGTTTTTACGTTATCACTTCGCGTAGTTTTTTTTTTTTTTTCATAGAATTAATTGTTATGCAAATTTTAACCTTTTTTTTAAAAATAAATTTTAACTTTTTTTTCAACTATTTCGTGTCCACACATAGACCAACCCCACAACGATAAAACTTTTTGGGGGCTCTGGATGATTAAAAGTATTACAATTACTTTTTTTTTTTTAAATCGACATAATACGTAAAAATATAATTACGATGTATTCACAAGTATACGTGATTAGTAAATTATTAAAAAATTATTTCTTATATTCGCCAATTCGTAGATTATTGGTGGATAACCTTTATGATTCACGATCCTAGTAACTTCAACTAAAATTGTCTTTTTTCTGTTCTTCTTTTAAGGTTTGCATAACTTGTTGCTCCCATCTATATTTTTATTCCTTCCCCTTCATCTGTAATTTAACATAGTTGTACGAAGAATTGTGTCGATATAAGTGGCTTATCCATTTAATTATTCTACTTTCTAGCTTCTAAATTAAGCTCCTCGATTCATTTATGTTTTTAAAAACTTTTTCACTTGTCAGTTTTCTGTCCAACTAATTTTCTCTAATCTACGCCAGCACCAAGTTTCGAAGGCCTCTATAATAACCGTTGAGGGGGCATAGCCCCGATATAATAACTTTGAGGTGCGACTGCCCAGTCGGCGCCTATGTCTTTGTCACTTCTTTCATCTTGAGTGATTATTCTACTCAGGTATCTATGCCAATTTACTTGTTTTAATCTTTTTCCACACTAATTTTTACATCTATTATATCTTGCTTTTTAGCACATTTCATAACTACAGTTTCTTCTTCATTTATTGACATATTATACTTTTTTGCTGCAATCGCTAGCTGTTTTCTTGAAGTTTCATGTCATCTGCAAAACGGAACATCAACATCTTGGATCCTCCAATTTTGGTGATAATACGGAGCCACCTATAACAGTAGAAAAAAATCGAATTTGCGTTGAAACAATTGAAAAGCAAAGAAGCACCAGCATGGGACAATATCCCAGGTGAGTTCAAATTTAGATATGGATATGAAAACTCATATAATTTAATAAGGGAAATATATGAAAGCGGACAAATCCCGAATGATTTCAAAAAAAGCATTATGATATAATGATACCCCCAAAAAATAGAACAAGAAAATGCAATGAATACAGAACGATAACCGTTGCAAGCTACCAAAATACTAACTAAAATTATATTAAATAGAATTAACAACAAAATAGAAAAAAACTAGACGATAATCAGTATGAATTCCGGAAGAATCGAGGTACCAGAGAGGTAATATTAGAAATCCGACAAGTAATTTAATAAGATTCGAGGTAAACGCGTGGCTTTTATCTTTTGACAGAGTTGAATGGGACCGTCTATGGGATGTAATGGATGAAATATAAAGATAGTAGGATAATAAAAATATTATATGAAGCGCAGAAGCCGATAATAAGAATCGGGGGGGGGAGAAGAAATAGAAATAAGGAAAGGAATAAGACTAGGATGTTGTATATCACCAGGACTTTTTAATATATTCGCAGAAAAAATAATTCGACATTTTAAAAATAAAGTATTTAGAAAAACAATTTCAATTTATATTGGGCGTATAGTTTCGTAGATATTCGAGCTAGAAAATAGTGTATGAAAAAGTATCGACATGCAAGGGTTAAAAAGATGAATGTTAATATTTTAATAGCGTTTATTAGCAATTATCACGAATAATAATTATTTCAAAAATTTTAATCATCGTCGTTAATAAAATACAATTGTCGAAGGAAAAATTAATATTTTATCTATTCGTTATTGCAAATAACAGAAGCTTCGCTTGACGCATAAATATATATACTTTTAATCGAGGTCCAGTGACCTATCTATTACCTAACAAATGTAACGATTTTAATGTAGTTGACTAAAATCGAGCTGATGTCAAACGTCTTTTTATTTTATACGATTATAGCCGAGGTGATTCGATACTGACGTGGTTTTACACAATCGTACGAGTTTTTTCACACCCTAAACCTATGCAAAGGTCTTCATTCGTATTTTCTATAAATTGTTTTGTTTATCGTATTAACGATTGAGAATCAGTCGAATTTTCTAAACCCGTTGTATTTTTTTTTCTAATTTTATATTCGGATTATCCGTTATAATGAATAAAAGATAAATGTACGTTAGACGCGTGAGGAAACTTTTAATTTGCAGATGACCGAAGGCGATGACGGACGGTAAGCCGGCTTAAACAAGTTATTGACATTTTTGAATGTGCCTCGACTTGAAAAATTAGTTTCTATCGAACAGCTACTAAATCGAATTATCTTTAAACAAACAAGGAACCTCATCGCGGCAGAAGCTCGTTGAAAATGAATAGGCTTCGTTCGTTTTATATTTACCGAAGAAATTATTGCGAATTTTCCTCCGTTTGTTTTGGAAATTCCTATTTGATAGAGGTGGTTTATCATTCGTGTTTCATGGTAGCCTGTTTTATTTGATTTTTCAATTAGATTATATATATATATATATATATATATATATATATATATATATATATAATAACTTTGTATGCAGCGTGTGTTGAATACGTGCGTGAACCTCTGTCATGATTTAAAGTGGGAAAATGAATAATACACGTATAATGTATTTATGTAACGTGTGTACATGTACATTAATCATGCGTGGAATGAATCGTTTTAATTTTTTACATTAATGAAGTATTTTTCTTTAATGGCAATGCGCACATTACAATAAAACGTATACCTAGATGTAGTCATATCTTAAAACAGACAACAAAGAAAGCCTTTCAAAAAGCCTGTATGCAGCTGAAGCATCCGACCAGTTGCAATCTAACTTAGACTCTTTCCGGGACTTGGCCCGCAAGTGGTGAATCAAGATCAATACTTTTAAATCGGTGCAAATGACTTTCGCGACTAGACACGACATCTGTCCTGTATATACTTTGATGGACCTCTACCGCAAAAGTCAAGTTGGAACGTGGTTAGAGTTAGACCGCCGCTTGTGCTGGAACGATCATATTCTGAAGAAAAGTCAGGAACTGAGAATCAGGTTCAACAAGATATATTGGCTTTTCGGAAGGAAATCTGAACTTTCTCCGCGTTCTAAGTTGGTACCTTATAACACCATGCTCAAACTAGTGTTATGGGGGGAAATGCTTGCAGTTCGAGAATGAAAATTATTCAACGATTCCAATCTAAGGTACTGAGATCCATGGTTAACGCACCCTGGTACATTCGAAATGATCATCTTCACAGAGATCTGAAGGTACCAAAGGAGAAAGATGAAATACGAACGTACAGCGCTCGGTACCAGCAAAGGCTAGATAGGCACTCTAATTCGCTGGCTATTAATTTTCTAGATAATAGGGACGAAGTCGGGCGAATCAATCGCCTAGTTCCTCTCGACATCTCACAGCGTATTGATTTGTAGTGATAGTACGGAATGTCGCCAAATAGGCGACCGTTTGGTCGTTTTGTTATTCCTCACATCTTAATTGCTTATTAGCTGTTTCATGATTGCTATTTACCTGAAAGTGAAAAAAAAAGTGAGGTTAACATATGCGTGTCCAGTTAAGGTTTCAATCTTCGACAGTATTTACACAAGGCTACAAGTGGTGCAAAACTCTGCAGAATTATATTGAATGCTCGTAGGTATAAGAAAAAATCAACAGCTGCGTAGACAATTAAACCTTTCAGATATTCGCTCGTCCGTAATTTTATTATAATTGTAAATTTCACAATAATGATTTAATTATAACATAATCAGCGATTACGATATGGCTAGTCATTCGCTATACGCGCTACAAAATATTACCCTCTTAAATATCGCTTAATTTGTTACTTAATAATTTTATGCCATGTTACTATTTAGTTATTTAATACTATCGTTCGTGAGGTTTTGCTACTTTATTGTGTAGGTTTTTTTTCGTTATATTTTACCTGCGGCGATATGTTAGATAACCACGGAAACATTCGTACGTATTTGTTATAATTCAACGAATCAATTATATAATCATTTGACGAACTACAGATTGATCCAATCGAAACTTGAATTGTTCTTCTTCTCTTCGACTTTGGCCATCTATTGAAAACAACGATTTTTTTTTCGTTTTCCGCGCTATGTACAGTAGCTAGGCAGCAAATTTAAATTTTGTTAAATAGGTTTACCGACCTAAGCTTAGCAAGAAAGGATGATACGGATGGGGAATCTTGGGCCAGAATTTATGAAGTATTTAAGGAAAAAGAATTTGTGATTTTGGGACATTTGTGTTAAGACGTGGTGGATTGTAATTGGAACTTCACATCTATCACAGGTTGGTGGGGCTAGTTTTTGGAATATATGTCCACGTGTAAGTTGCGTGTGATCGATCCGGTGGCGACACAGCACCTCTTCAGTTTGAAACTTCCATTCGCAAACTGATGGTTCTATTGTATGCAGGTGTGACGTACTCTGTTGTTCCGTCTATATTTTTTGCCACAACCTCCAAACTAGGCCCTCGGTTGCTTCCTTGATATCGCTGAGTGGTATCTTATGGAATCTTAATGCGCAGTGCTGGGCGCATTTTGGATGCTTCTTTCGCTGCTACATCGGCCAAATGATTTCCTGTATGTTTGCGTGGCCCGGAATCCATAAGAAGGTTATCACCGGTTGGTAGTTCTATATGATTATATTTATGGAGTCTGCGATCGGATGGTTTGAATTCATGGATGTGATGTAAAGCTTACCTATCGTTATAATGTGATGGTAAAATTTTACCGCATGTTCCAACGCTAGTAGGATTCCATATAGTTCTACAGACAGAGCGGAGAATAACGGTGGAAGTGAAGCTCTGAAGATCACATTTCGATTAAAGACGACTGCGCTACTGTCGGAGTAGTATATTTTTTCCTTTGGGGAGATAATAGATTGTGGACAATGGCAAAGTCCGAGTGCTTTTTTGGGAGCAGCGTATAATGTAATGCGGCGTCTTTCATAGTCCATGAGGGAGGATTTTTGTAGTGTTGGTGTGAATTGATTTCGTGGTATCGGATAAAATTTTTCCTTTTTCTTTCTTCCCAGTGTTCCTTCATAGTTTCACTATGCTTTTTCTTCTTATCATCCGTCCATTTTTGTCCAGTTCGATGATCTTTAATTCCAATAAATTCGTCGAATTTTTAAATTTTATTTCTAAGTTTATTACCGATCCTTCTATTATCTATTTTCATTTCGTTCAGCAACGAGTCTGCGATATATAATTTTCTTCAATTATTTTATTCGAATTGCTTAATAAATTAACCGGACGAATGTAATTTAATTTAAGTTAAAACTCTCCTTCCCAGATTTAGGAACGGTATAATTAGAGTGTTTATTGTTTAAATTCTTTACGAATCCATCAATTAAATCTGAATTTGAAGTGTAAGTGTAAAATAAATTAATATATCTTTTAAAATAATACTCTACTTTATTGTAATTTAATAGAAATGTACTTTTATTGACGTTAAGTATAAGACGTTTTTATTTATTTATTTAAAAAGAAATTTTATTAAGAATTGACAGTTTTTTGTATTTTTGATTTATTATTATCTTTATTTCTGTACACTTGAAAATGACTTAATAGCCGAAAAGTTTTACGCCCTTTAATATAAATTTAGTGATTTTAATTACTTTTTTATTATTTTTGACCTTAACAAATTGTACGATTCTATCTTTCTATCCTAAACTGTCCCGTATAATAAATACTGGGAGTTTCATAGCTAGACTACACTACTCTATATTGAAACGTATAATACCGTCGTCCATATTTTACCTTGTATCATATTAAGAACGTCGAAATTTGACTTTTATAGAACCGGAAATACGAAAACGAAGAAATAAAGCCGGGTAAATGATGAAAAGTTAGCATATATTGAGAGAGAAATTAATGTGAACGAATAATCTTTATGAAGTTTTCTTTTTATAAATGTGTGTTTCAATCGTAAACTAGTTTTTAAATAATCGATATATACGACGTAATTAAACATGTATAAAATATTATTTCTTTAACTAATTTCTACTATTTATATATGTAAGTATTGGTGATATAACTAAGTCGTTTGTCTTTAATCATTTAAAGCGTCTAACATCTGCTAACGTATCTGGAAAATGGGTGGCCTCAATATTCGGATGTTTATAGAGTCGTTTTTCATGGCGAGTCAGACCTCGTCTACCTACTTCAGATTCAGGTCTGCATGCAAATCCTTGTTTCTTTGATACTATTCATTTTACACGAACAACTTTATTTCAACTACGCTCAATAATCATTCGGTTAGCAAGTTTTGCGTATTCCCAAAGTTATTCAGATGGGATTTATAATCGACTGGTAAAGTAGTTGTAATCAAGTTGTGGATTTCTTCCTAACAGCCACCACATTTTACGGACTTTAAGTCGGATTTGTTTTGCTTTCTCCCTCGCATGATGCTTCCATGTTAAATGGATATCAAGATGCAATCCGAGGAAGATATACGAACACTGAATGGATTAATGATTTTATAGAACAGTTTGAAAGTGCAGTTGATCCTCACATTCCGGAAGATCTTTTTTTGTTAATCATATTAACTCTATACCAGAGCTAGAACATGTAATCTCAAAAGGGGAATTATTTCGTAGTTTCGATTTCCTACAAGATGCTATAACAGTTATCGAAGGAAGCTAAAATTCTACTGTTAGCCGTTTTCCATAATTCAATAAATTTGAAATAGATTCCTCGTATTTTGAAAGATCATATTGTTTGCTCTGTGCTGAAAGCGGGTTGGTCTCCCAATAATTATAAGTCATACAGACCTATTTCTCTGTTGTCGCGTATGGATACAACTTTAAAGAATATATTAAAATTTAGGTTAGAATGATGGGCTAATAAATTTAAAAAAATTAAATTTTCCCAATAGGGTTTTAGTAAGGATTGTAATACAGCAGATGCATTAAGTTCATTCTCTTTGCATGTACTGGTCAACTTAACCAGAAATTTATATATTTCCATTATTTGTAATGATATTAAGTCTGCATACCATAATGTTAATTTTTCAACGTTATATAATAAACTATAAGACGCTAAGGAAAATGCCCAATTTGGCCACATTGCAATGTTGATACGGGTCGTTTTTTAAATTGTCCTCTAGGACTTTCATCTATTGTTGCCTGGTACTGTAGACGACCGCGAAAGTCTTCCCCGACTTCTTGGTGTTGAACATGCATTCGGAAGTGCATTAAATCCAGTCCCTTTTTTGTGATTAGATATCGAATGAATTACAAGTTCTTTAATATTCTAACCACGAGTTTGTAGCTGTAAAAGCCATCGCATTAAATATTATCTTTAGTATTCATTTGCGAGTCCGCACCTTTATTCTGTATAAAGACGACAGACAATTTAATTTATCAACACCTCCCATACTGTGATTATTCTTGAACTATATTTGGTATTAAAAGAAAAAACTTCCCTGTATGCCAGTTTCGAAAAACCTCGAAATTTCGCGATATTGACAGGTATTTTTACGATTTGATCACTGGATTAAATAGTATTCTCGATTAATGTACTCGAAAACACAGGTACGCACTCTAAATATAAACATCGCAGTGAGACGTGCTAAAAATATATATACATACATACATGTATGTATGTATTAATATAAGCGTATTTGTAGGCATATGTATGCAAAATTAATATAAACATATATTTGGTCTCTCGCAGATTCTTCTTTAATGTTGTTTGTAAAACATAATAGACGGTGCCCATTGACATATGTTTAATACTACACGTTTTAGTGTTGTTGTGAACTATTTCAAACGGATATATCAGTCTTGCACCGTCTAATATTGGCGAATGTAGCGTAGTTTTCCTTCTTTTATAATCATTTCATTCCGGTATCGTAAAGTTATATACATTTCGACGCCATATTGTAAACTAATTTTCGCTCTTCCGTATAATCCGATTCAGGTCTGTGTCTATAATTTAACTTAATTGAACTTTAGTAAATCCTTCCTTCTGTTATTTCTAATACGAGATCTCGATAATAATTTCATTATTGTCGCATATTTCGTCCCTTTATGGTTTCGGTTGCCGGGAAAAACGTTTGATAAAGTTTCTTAATTTTAATTTTTCGTTTTAAATTATTAACCGACGGTAGCTTTGCGAAGTATAATTTAATCGTTTTTGTAAATTATCTTTCAAATTCAATTTTCCGTCTTCTTATTACACTTTATTATTATTATTTATATATATATATATATATATATATATATATATATATATATATATATGTGTGTGTGTGTAAAACAATTGTGAATGTAATTTCGCGCGTTTTTCTTTCGTTCTCGGTTTAAGTTCTTAATTTGGGATAGTATCTTCTCTCCAGTCAATTCGTGAAAATAAGTTAGACCGCGTGTTTAAGTAATTACAGGTGGGGAACTTTCGTTGCGTTTGTGTCGATGTACGATACGAACGACACCGTTCCAACTTAAAGAATTATAACCGGGAATAATAGAGAAAGAAAAAAAACTGAACAATTTACCGGGGACTAAATTTTAAGCGAAGAAATTTTCTATGTTCAACTTTTGCTGTTCGTTGCCAGTTTCTGTACTGCTGTGTTGTTCCTTCTTGCCAGCTTTGCCCATTTCTTACTATTAACGGGCGAGCGTTTTCTGTCTTATTTCCTTTAAGTTTAAATTAAATTTACGAACTTTTCTTTATTTCTCTTCTTTCGAAATTGTTTTCTGGATGATTCTTCTTCTTTCCTCAGTCGACGACGTGTCATCATTCTTCAGTCTGCACATGTACCACTATCTTTTTTAATGTATATATATATATATATATATATATCGAAAATATAGCGATAAATCATTTGACGAAGTTAGATAATTTTTTAAGGTTAAATTGACGATACACGACTTTGTTGTAAGCTGAAATTTGACTAATATTATATTTCTACTTAGTTCCTGTCACCGGTATTTTTTCAAATATCGATTATCGAATTTTGTTAAATAACACGATAAATTCCTTCCGTTCGATATAAATGAATCTTCGAAGAGAAATAGCCCGAAAACGCTATTGAACCGAATTATAATTATTTTTCTATGCAAATCAATTTAAAGAATTAGTTACATGTGAATCATAAAAATAAAAAAAAAACAAAAGACAAAAAACAAAGACTCGAGATCTCCGACTGAATGTCGAACGTATTTTTGAGTCGTTAGTAATTATTCTACTTTACGGATTTGATATTTTATAATTTTTTAAACTACCGATTGATATCGTAACTATCGATTTTTTTTGTACATGCGTTTATATGGATTCAGTTGTGCTTATCTATTTTAATATTTAAAATTTAATTAAACTTTTCTACATTTCATTTACGAACCGATTATTTCTTTCCATACTGGTGGGATTTTTCATGCTAACAGACGATTTTTTTTATATGGCCTGACTGTACATATGGCCACCGAAAGAACAAAAATAAATAATAAAATCATAAATAAATATAACGAATGAATTAGATTAAACTAAAAGAAGGAGAAAAACTATAAAATATTAATATAGCAAGAGAGTATAATCATAAGAAAAAGGAACATAAAAAAAAGAGAAAAAGAAAAATTACTCCCAAAACAAAAACCATCTGTTAAATTAGAATACGATTTAATGAATTTAAATAATACTATTAAAACACAAACAGAGAATAACTTCTCAAGCTAATCCGTACAGTTCAAAGGCAACTCTAGAATGACCAGAACGTAGCCTACATATGACAGTGATAAATTTGCGGAGAGTTATGATCGGAATAATAGAAGAAATGTGTTTGAACTAGGGTACATGGGGAAATTCAGTTTGAACAATACTATAGGTTTTACCTTTGTTTGAAGAATTATGTATACTTTCAACCCAGTCAATTTTAAAAGTTCTCCTAATCATGTCATATAGGTCGTTGGAGGGTCTATATGGAAAACGATCTCCAGAATTAATAGCACTTTTCGCTAAAGTATCAACTCTGCCGTTTATGGAGGTGCCGCAATGACTAGGTATCCATAAAAATTTCAAGTTACCTACATGTTGAGCAATAATCAAGCATTTCTCCTTGATTTCTAAAACGAAATGGTGAAACTTATAATTAAGACTACTGTCTTGAATAGCCAAAAGTGCACTAAGGCTATCGGAGCAAATAACAAAATTGCCGTAACAAAAAAGAAACATAATATATTCACAGGCCTTATCGATCGCTAACAGCTCCGCTGTAAATATGGAGGTCTCAGCGGGTAAATAAAGCAGCTGTATAAATAAATATATGAATATATTCAGGATATTTTATTTCGGTGATCAAATGGAAATGAACATTGACAAGTTTAATTAATTTTTGACACGTGTGAATATCAATGTCTATATTAACTATATTAATTAGATTGATGTCGTAGGGAAGGTTAAAATATATAGAGGGAAAAACATGAATGAGTGCAGGCTTATATGCAATATATCGGGAAACCCGTTTGGGAAGAAGAGGAATTTTGAAGTCAATAAACCTCCAGTTGCTGAAAAGATACAGGATATTATCTAGGAGAGCATGATTTTGAAGATTACAGTATTTGGTTAAGAATTTATCTGTCAGGAATATTCTTCTAAAATGTAATGATGGAGTCAAAGTCTCAATTTGGAGGCATACTACGGGGCAAAAACGAATATTGTCCGTAATAACCCTCAAACCAATGTTCTGAAGATAATCCAGTTTATTCAGAAGAGAGGGGCAGCTGATCCATAGAATATTGAGCCATAATCTAGTCTTGATCTTATGAAGAACTTGAATAACAAAAAATGACCGGATCACCTCCCCCACCAAGAGTTACTAATAGCTTTTAGTAGATTGTAGATCATCATAAGTTAAGTAGATAAAACGGTTATGTAAGACTTCTAGGTTAATCTGGAATCCAGGTGTAAACCTAAATATTTCACTTTTTTAACAAATGGAATCGACTGATTATAGATATTGATTTGGAAATTGGTACAACTAAATGGCCTACGTGTAAAAACGCGAACACTTGATTTATCAAGAGATAAAAGGAGATTAATATTTTGAAAAGTATTACAAAACACAGATATATATGATTGAACATTGTTTAGGGAGTTAATTTTTTATAAGAAAGGTAGACTCCATAGTCCCGACACGGCGAAAAACTCTTTTCCCCCCTTATAGACAGTTGCTACTGGAACGGATTCTTGTAAAGTTGTGAGGATTAACTTATAAAAGAAGACATACTTTTCAAGGGGAGATTTTATAAAATTAATTTTATCCACACGATGTGTTCCACTAAATTCTTGAAATTTAATCCAATTTCCCTCTTTTAATTTCCAACGTAAAATGTTGTTTTCTCAAAGAGTGATTGGATCATTATCAATTGTAGATAGTTTTGTATCAATGTAATTGGTTATTGGGAGATGATCACTTCCTAAAGAGGTTTCAAGTACAGACCAAGAGCAATCAGAGAGGATATTAGATGAAACTAGATATAGATCTACAGGATTGTTATTATGCAATGGATTATTAATTTTAGTCGAAGATCCGTCATTTAGGAGGCACATGTCAGAGACTGAAATAATATCTAAAACTGTGGAACTTTTGCGATCATTTCTACTACAGCACCACCACAGTGAGTTTAGGGCGTTGAAATCACCACCAAGAATGATGGGATTATTTTCTAAATTATCAGGACATTCTAAAAAGATTTGTAGATTATTGAGAGGGGAGTGATAGGAAATGAAGGTACCAGAGAAATTATCAACCGTAGCGAAAAGGCAGACTGCGTTAGAAGAAGTATCATTGTTAACATTGGATTCATGACACGATGATTAATGCCATGTCGGACGAGGATAGCAGCATCTCCATACTAATCCACTCTATCATCTCGGTAGCAATAATAATTAGAAATACGGAATTGTTGATTCACTGATAACGAAGTTTCAGATAAAAGAATTATACCAAAGGGATGGGAACTTACGAAATGTTCGAATTCGAATGTACTAGCTAAAATACTTCTCGCGTTCCATTGTAATATACGAAGCATAGACATAGGAAAAAGATAACAAAGACAATGAAGGCAATGGGATTATAAGGAAGAGAAATGGAAGTAAAGGATAAATAAATTATCCAGATGCCTAGATAAATATAGTGGAAGGGGGAGAAGGGATAATAAACTATGTAACAGAAATAGATAAGATTACACATAAAATTATAATAGCATAAATAAAATTAAATAAAAAATTTTGAGAAAAAAAAGGGAAGATATAATAAGGGAAAAATATATCTAAATTAGTTATCATTTTTATGAGAAACCTTACAAATATCTTTACTTACATTATTATTACTTATATTAGGTTTACTATTAATATTGTTCTTGCTAGAACCAAATTGTTTACTCGTAGCGGATTTACTGGAAATTTGAATAGATTTACTAGCCACGGTTGAGTCCTTTTTGGTATATCTGTCTGATTCCTCGTGAGAGGTAATCTTTTTATGTACAGAAACGTGACTATAAGATTTTTTTCTCTTCATCGGAGAGGATATTGCACGTTTCAAATGTCTGGAATTAACTGATTCTTGTCAATGAATCCTAACCTTTTGGATATGGGATTAGATCTATAGATTGGAACATCTGGATGATCTATTTTCGCTTGTTTGTACACAATTTCACTGTAGTCTGCCAATATAGAAAATCGGTTGTTATTGTTGAGGTTGGTTTTAACTCTGTGGCAAATGAATGCTGTTGTGAATAGGTTTTTGGCAGCTCTAAAGAAGCTTCATGGAAACTCATGTTATGTGAGGCCATGAGCTTGTTTATGTCGGTTTGCTTTGATCTTTCCGGACAGGATACTGCCGTTGTACTGTGAGATCCTCTTCAAAAAATACATCGAACTGGTTGGGACATTGATAAACCGCATGATCGTTACCTCCGCATCTATCACATCTCGGTTTGCTTTTACATTGAAGTGCAATGTGACCATAATGTAAACATCGTTTGTATTGTCTAATTCTGTGGTTCGCAACAGAATCTTACTTTCCATAGGAATACGTACGCAGGGATGATTTGTCCCTCAAAAACCACAAGAATGGAAGGTATTTCACTTCATCGTTGATAAATCAATCATTTCATATAACTGTTTGTCCGAATATTCAATATCAACATTTTTAATAATAACTGTCCTCGATATTAAATTAAAAGGAATGTAAGCTTTGTAACTTAAATTCGCAAATCATAGATTATTCACCACATCGTTGTCAGAGGAAGGTGAAGAGAACTGAATAATAAATCTGTTATAGAAAACTTTCTTGATTTCCGTTACATTTTTACTCGAGGAATATTTTCGTAGAATTTCTGTAACATTAAGAGCACTAATTGATAATCTTGATTGATCAAACGAGGTTTTTTCATGAAATACTTGTATAACTGTTTAAACTAGTATCAGAGTTAAAAGACGAGTAATTATTGGACTTTGAAGTAAATGTATCGTTAGAATTAACGGAGACGTCATTATAATTAGAAGACCATAAACTTTTATCATTATTAACAATATTATTTGTATTATTATTATTATTATTGACCGTAATTATTATCTAATAAAGCGGCTTTAACTACATCATCATCGGGAATAATGTTATCAAACATACCCGAGCTTTCGATTCTTTCTGAATTAATTGCGTTATCTGAATCCGTATCAACGTTGCATTTATGTATGTTAGTAAAAGACGGGTCTATCGCCGTCCCATCACTCGTTATACTATTATTCTCAGTAGATAGTCTATTCCGACCAGCCGAGGTTTTAGACATATTCTACATTAAGTAATATATACAAAATATATATGTAGGTACTATACCAAGGTATCCGAGTGTGTGTGTAGTGTATGAATATAACGCTATCAGAAATACAAATTAGTAAAATAAAAACAGATAAATATTACAAAAAACACCTGACAACGGAAATAATGAACGCACAGACAAAAACTTATCGCCGAACGAAAATGTGAGATACAATGGAATAATATATTTCTTATATATACATATAATCTTTAATTATATCAATCATGCGTATTTACAAATGAATAGTAGTAATCCATGATTTGGTATCATCAATGTAAACCGTAAAGACCTTTTTTTATTTCGGCGAATGACTAAATCGATTAATGTTACACGTGTCTATCATCAGATGTGGAATTATCTGTTTTTAATCCGTATATTATTTTCATGTTTATATCTTTTTCATTTATATATATATATATATATATATATATATATATATATATATATATATATATATATATATAATCATTTAATTATTGTCGTGTTTTCTTTTTATTTATTTTCATATTATACTTCTTGAATATTATTTTGTTCATTTGATTTATGAATGACTTCTATTATTGTTTGCGATATCATCTGCCAAAACTTAAACATATTTATTTTCGCAGGCTGCTTTTAAAAGTCCATGATTACATTTGCTGGTTCTAGGTATATACCGAACAGCAGAGAGGATGAATTGCTTGACCGAATTACAAATATTTTCTTGTTATTACTATTTTTATCCACAAGATTTTTAAAAGATGTTGTATCTGTTTTAGCCGTCAGTAATTTCCAATGGCATCGCTGAAAATGATGTTTCCGCAAAGTTTTTTAGAGGGTCGATTTATATCCCATTTTATTTCTAGCTATCGATATTACTTTTTAAAATCGCTTCTCTAGTTTCTTATCTTTCTATTATTGATCTTCGATCGATCAATTTTAAATTCTAAGCTCGATGTTAGTAAAATTGGCTGATTGCTACTTCGCACCTTTTCGTTCCTTTTCCTTTAGTATTCATTATTAACCGGGTTCGCATTAAAATTTTGTTTGCTACTTCTCATTTTTCATACGATAGTACTACGTGCCTAATCGATTTTAATGGACGTGTGGATCTTTGTAAAAAATACCTTATTATTACCGACTCGAGGAGTATGATGAAGGCTATAGATACGTTAATTGGATTAATTATGTTAAAACTTAATAATTTGGAACGTGTGGAAATAATTTTTTTTCGTTTGTTTTTCTTATGAGTGCCGGGGTTCGTAAAGATTTCAAACAATTAATTTGTTAATTCACCAGCTAAAGATACGTCGTCTAATGGCGTAGTATTATCTTTACTTTCTCACAAGCATATCATTCACTCTGTACAGCTGGAGGATAAGGATCATTAGGAACTGATGTAAACCGAAAGCATAATTAGTCAATCACCTCTCGTCAGTTATGATCAACTTCAATCCATCTCCCTAAACTTCCGTGGTTATATTTTTTTTTAATAAGATTAGTCGCAAAGAAATTGTACTCATCAGTAGAATACGTTTTGGGCATGATTTATTACCTGATGATCGTCTTTTCCATATGCAACTTAGATCGAGCAATCTTAACACTCTTTCCAGAAATAAATACAATTCGTTTTTCTTTTTCAATCTAATTAAATGTATCTAAAAAGTATACATCCATCATGGCAAATGCTTCGACAGTTACAGGATACTGCGTGCAATTTTCCAACCTTTCATTTGCGAAGGATCGTCTGTGATATAATTTAAATATTCGCGTCTCTTTATTTTTCTAGACTTATTTACGATTGCATTTCTTTCGAAGTTTCGTTTAAATCGTTTGACATGATTTCGTAACGGCCGCTATTGTTAGACGACCTTCATCTAAGGAATTTTTAAATGAATGCTCGAAAATACGGGAGTACCATTGAATTTAAAATTCTTCACCTGATCTTGATATATTTTCGGAAGATGATTTTTTGTATGTCCGCTTATCGAGAGAGAGAAATATCGTCAACGTTGAAGTTGCCCTTCGTTTTTTACCGTTTTCACGAAAGAAACAACTAGCGAATTCTCAATAGTTAGTCAAGTGTACTAGACATTCTTTATCAGAAAATGTCGATATTATACACAGACAACAAATACACAAACACACGCATATATAATATTATACACATATATATAATATAGAACACATATACACATACATATATATATATATATAAAATTAATAATTCCCATTATGAATAAAAAAGTTACAAAAAGCTTTCCACTTGATACTAACCCCCAAAAATCGGATATCTTTGTTGATGCAAATGCCTAATTTATAGCAATTTACTCAGTAAACTCGTTATTTTTTTCCATTGCGATTATGTTGTTAAATTTAAATTTGCGTGTTTCCTGTTATATATTTACTATTTGTACAATTAATGTTTACTATACTTTTTATTATTATTATTATTATATCATTAAGGTTAACATTCGCTCTTGTTAATCTACTTCAGATTTCATCATTGTCTTTGATCCTTAATTCTAGCCGTACCTTCCATTTCACCCATCGTAAAGGGATGAGGAATTAACAATTCAAATAGTTCCTTCAAAAGGAAATAAATGATCGTATACTGGAAGGAATTTATTATTTATTTATTTTTAAACGGGACGATATTATGTTAACGATAGAATAATAAATCAAGAGCCTAATATTTAATTCCTATTTTTTACAAGTGTTAAAATTTTTCGCGTTCTGACGACCGAATTTTTCTGAAATTACACACGCACACAAATATGTGTATAGAAAGTAAGTTTTAACTTCCCCTATTATGCTTATTAAATTCTTTCTCCTTTGATAGACGAATTACATTACAATTACATATTTATATACAAATACTACACATATATATATATATGTGCGGATGTATGATTGATAAAATTTTTCGGAGAAAATCTTTTTAACTATACATATACTCGGTAACATAAACGGCTCTAATGATTTCGGTGAAATTTGAAATTTTGTACACATACCTGTAATTTATAAAGTAATCGAAAATGAAAAATATGAGTTATGGAATTTCAGGCCCCAACCATTGCCCCCCCAATAACATTTTGGATTTTTTTCATCATCTTTTTCTCGATACGTTCTAAATGTACGTTGAATATTTCAGCTTGATCACATTAATCGTTAGAAAGTCATAAGCTTAGAAATTTGCTTTTAATGTGTTAGGGAATATAATTAAAATTTTATATTTCGGTTAGTGTTTCGATTCATGATATCGGAGCCTTCGGAAGTATTTATTAATTTATGAAAGAATTGTTTAGGAAAAAATTCTATCGAAAAACTTCAAAATTCATTTCCAATAAGATATTAAGGTCGCATTTTGAAATTTGTCCGAAAACTTACATTTTTTATTAAAACTCCGGAAAATATGAAAACGAAATTCTATTAGTTATAGTTATGTATATAATCGTAATTAAATATGTTTTTTGGGAAAACACTTTAGTAAAGCTTGATCGTCCAGGTGCTATATATAGCGGAGTGGGGTGTCGCTATCTTCTACGTGATAATTAAGAATTGCATAACGATGAAAAGCTTTCTATGTCGCGAGTTAGTTTCGAAACCTCGACCATTCAGTAGACAGTCGAGCACTCTAGCAACTATGCCACCGCGATAATAAACTGTGTAATATTATCGCATATGTGTAAATGATAATAGTCGATCGTACGGTTTTATATGAAAAAATATATATATTTATATTCGCATCAATAATTTGTTATTACTTCTTTTCATATACATTTTACATTATATTAATCAATCGGATTGTTTTAAAAATTCTATATTTAAGTTTATTTTTTAGTAGTAATTTTGCCCGGTAGTTTGTAATGTTTGTCATATCTGTAGATGTTTCTTGCAGTTTATGGTTACGTATTGTTAGGAATTTATTGTATCTTTCACATATGTATAAAATTATTAGCTAATTTAGGCGATTTGATGTCTCTTCAAGTTATTATAATTGTCTTGGAAAGGCTATTGTGCAAAACTTGTAACATATTTTTTAGCTCCGGAAATGCTATTTTAATATTATCTGTGTACTGGAATCAATTGGATGCTTTCTTAACAGTTTTACAGGTTCACTTCCTGAAATATCGATATGTATTGGAATCACTGTGATATCTATTTTTTATGATATTGTTGTATGCTGGGTTTCGGATATTGGTAACCGATAGTTTATGTTAATTTATTATACTCAAAATTAAATTCACTCTAGTAAATTTACGATGAAATTAGTTCAATTAATGAGTAGTTTAAGTAGAGAGAAGGATTTTCCTGTCAGATGCGGTTATGGGAGAGGGGCATTCTATTATTTTAGTCCTAATAATTTTGACATTGTATGGTTTTCCGCATGTAGTGTAGAGGCGGGTACATTAATTTTTGGTTTTTGAAGACTGTATCCATTCGGATTAAAAGGAAAGAATGTTATTTTTGTGAGCTTCACTATTTGTAAAACATTTATTGATAATAATTTTTATGTCTTTATTTTTTAATGTGTAAACATTATTTGTTTGCACTAATTTTTTTTGTTGAACAATGAATTTTTTAATAGTGTTTCCATCAATTCCATATTTTTGTGTGACCTTCAGAATTCGATGGTTTCGCACCATATCATAGTTTTTTCAATAGTGAGGCATGCACATAATATTTTCTTTATAAGTGAGTCAAAAATGTTAGCTTATAGGGTAATCAGGTGCGTAAGAGCTTTGAAATTTGCAAAATCTATTTAAGTAAGGTGATTGTATCGCATTTAGTTCAAGCAACCATTGCAACCGATTATTAACTATTTTTCCTATTATTTTACATATAAGTATGCCAGTGAAATGGAACGATAATTCTGTGAATGAGAGCGTTTTATCCATATCACGTTAAATATTTTTATAATTTATTTTAAACCACTATTCGGGATTTCCGACACAACAATTATGAATATTATATTTTGCCTGGAGTGGTGTTTTTACTTGACGTGATTATTCGGTGTTTAGTTTAAGCAACCATTGCAATCGATTATTAACTATTTTTCTTATTATTTTACACATAAGTATGTCAGTGAAATGAAATGATAATTCTTAAATTGAGAGCGAGGTTTATTAGATTCAGGAATAGGAATAACAGTTACTTTTTTCAACAAAGTGGGAAAGATATCTTTTATCCATATCATGTTAAATATTTTTATAATTTATTTTAAACCACTATTCGGGGTCATCGACACAACAATTATGAATATTATCTTTTGCCTGGAGTGGTGTTTTTACTTGACATGGTTATTCGGTGTTTAATTCTTGTTGGTTGAACTAGTATTAGTGAAAATGGTATTTAGGGTATTATTTTTATCTAATAGGAATTTAGGAATATAGTTGTTATCGATTAACTTATTGCAGAATGTTTCAGCTAGAAAATTGTAGTCAATTTTTTTTATTATTTTCGTTTTATTTTCCATATTACGTACCTATTTCTATAAAAAACCGGCTCAATTTTATTGAACGTTTTTAATGGAAAGTTAATTCCCCTCGTTTCGTTTGAGTGCGTTTTCATAACATCAGCGACGATCATAACAGTTTATCAATTGTTGAAAGATTAATGCTTATCGATTAAAGAAAAACCTTCTTTTCTGTGTACGTGCGATATATGTTGTTCCCACATTATACACTTATTTCAATAAACTAACTATATAGTTTTAACGAACGTTTTAATGGAAGCATAATTCCTCTTGTTTTATCCGAGGGGTTTTTGTGAGCTTTTGATTTTTGATTCACCGAATGTACAGCCAATATGTATTTATTGATATATATATATATATATATTCTGTTCTTTATTTCTCTTTTTTTGCATTTTTATTTATTTATTCATTTTTTAACCTATCTCAGATTTATTCAATTTAGATGTAGTCTTCAGCTTTCGGATTCTTTGGTAAGCTATCCACTATCATTACAGGCGCAGTTTCTGCTTGATTTTAATGATATCGTCTAATACGTGCCATCTAATGTTCCATTTTTTTCATCGCTCCCGCAGACTTCACATAATTTATTTTTCATCTTAAATTTAGATAAATATTCATTACAGTCTCGATGAACGGTAATCGAACAAATGGTCATAATAATTAATAATTATAATAATTAGGTGATACATTACTATTGATTATAGTATACCTAAAGTGCGCGTGAAATATAAGAACACCGACTATACAGGAAGAGAAATATGTTTGATACCAGTTATTAGAATTAATCATGTAATACAGGTGGACAGAATTTCAGTAATTTAAAATAAGTCACAATCATGAAAGCTGAAATAACAATAGTGATGATAATAATTATCATTATATATACACATTTATATATACATATACACATATAGTAGACGCAATATTCACAAGTGATGGCCGGGACGTAAAAACTTTTAAAAAATTTGGGACAAACCTTGCAGAATAGAAAGATGGATTTGGAGTTAAGAAAAATAATAATGCGTCGCTAAGTATGGTCCGTGATGGAATGTGCAGCGAAATCTTGGACAATTAACGCCGGAAGCGAGGGAAGAATAAACGCATTCGAAATAAGGACGTATCGGTTTACTTAAGATATCGTGGACCGATTTAGTTTCGAATAAGAACGTGCTACGTCGATGCCACGTCGATAAATTGACAATCGTTGAAGATATAAAAAAAGGAAAAAAGCGAAAATACATCGAGCATAAATTACGAGAACACAGGATTTTTACGTTAACGGTCCGAGGGAAGATCCTTGAAAAGGCAACAAGAGGTAGAGAAAGGATGGAGTACATAAAAACGAACATAGAGATTGGCACAACTTATGAAGTAATAAATTCAGGTAGACACGGGAAGATATGAGATGGCTAATGGTTCTCGATGCGCAACCTCCTGAAAGTGGTGATGATGATGATACATGTTTATATGTATATGTGTGTTTTGTGTATGGATTATATAGAGGCTATTCATTAGGCGGACGAAAAATCGTAATTGTACTTAGGAAAAAATGCTTGCTGAGGAGCTAACTAGTAATTCGCTTATCTTGAAAGTCCGTATAAGTTGTTCGTTTACACGTATAGATGTGCGTCGGCGTGTAATAAACTTTTTCCACAACGAGACCAAAGTGACGCATTAAAATGAGAAAAATGTGCGAAAAATATCTTTAAAAAAATAGAAAAGAAATAAACAGTAGTAAAGTTTATAAAGAGCGAATCGGCTAACTCTAGTTAAAGGCTACGAAAAAATATAATGAGTTCGTTGACCTATTTTACATTTTTATCGTCCCTCGTGCGACAGTTTACATCGGACTTTACACGCGCAAACGAGCAAACTTAAAACGAAGGGACGAGATCTTCCAATTGGAAAAATAAAGAGTCCGCTCCTCTGCCGAAGTTGCTGAAAACGAGTGTCGTTGTTTTTTTCAAAGTCTTCGCAACTTTACGTAATTTTTTCCCTCCCTACATTTTAGTTTCCGCTTTGTATTTTTACGCGACGATTCTCCATTTTCGAGGACGATCAATACGCAATGTCTTCCGAAAGGCTAGTAGCAAGAACGCTTAAATTTTCTTCATATTTTTATTTTTATTTAAAGCGAATAAGACTCGTATTTTTTGGTGTTTTGCTTACGTACGTACGGACGATGACGATAATGTTATCTGCTCGCGACATTTTAATCTTCTTCCGGAGACGTCCTGGGACCATCTAAAAAAAAAAAAAAAACAAGAATTGTCTTTAGTGTTATCTTCTGCTTTACAAAAATTGTCTTTAGCGTTATATTCTCGTATACACGGTACTACATTGTTTTCTTTTTCTACTTTTATTTATTTTTTTATTGACTTTTTTTTTATGTTTTTTTACGTTGTCTTTTTTCTCGACCATAATTTTGAACAGGCGAAATATAGTATGAGCAGTTGATGCGTATTAAATTATCCCAGTGGATTATTATTATTTTTTTAATTATTTACGTTCCGTTTCACCGTCATTACTATCGTTAGATGTATACTTATGTAACTATTACGCGTACATTTGGAATTAATAAGTATCGTTGAAATTATTTAAAAAATAAAAAAATAAAAAAAATTCTAAATTATTCCGCTCGAAATCTATTGAAACGTTTAAAAACGCCTATCGAAAACTATCTAAAAGAGTGTTGTGTTCGATAATGGAAATCTAACGGTCCCGACTGAAATAGCGGTGTATAAATCGAGAGTGTCCTTGTACGGTGGAGAAACATATAATGGGCGAACAGATCGAGAGACTAGAATAAGTTTCTTCGGAGAATTCATTTGATAAAACGGATGGACCACATATCGAACGCAGAAGTGTAAGAGCGTCAACTCCTTCCGTAAATTAACTGCTCGTTAAGAAGCATTTCAAATGGACAGGGCACGTGTTACGTATGAATTCGGAATATGGAATTCTAGAAAATAGATGTAAGCACCACTGTTACGATATAAAAATGTGGTGCTGGCGGATTTTAAAAAGATCGGTATTAAATCCAAGATAGAGCGATGGGAAAATACAGCTCCAGATCGGCACCTATGGGCGAGAGTGCGCTATATATGCCAAAAATACTAATATCCGGTGTCGACTATTTCAAACTGCACATCGCATCGGGTTTGTGTCTCGTATGGCGTTATGGATGATTATCAATCACGCGTACTCATACTATTCTTCTTCTTCTTCTTCGTTGTCTGTGTTCAGACGTCGTGACCGATCGTGAAATTTTTCCACTTAAATTCCGCCATTTATCTCTATCCTGTGCAGCTTCCATTAGCTGTCGCATTGACAGTTCCGTCAAGCCTTGGATGTACAAAACCGGTCGGCGGTCGACGGTCGACCTCTGCTTCTTTTTCCTGCTATTGTTCCTTGTATTATTTTCTAATCCATCGCGCCGTATACCATGGCCAAAGAACTTAAGACATCTTCTTTTTATTACTGAATCAATCTATCTTTTTTTTTTTTGCTCTATTTCGAGTTGCTCCAGGATAGCTGCATTAGTCCGACGTTCCATCCATGAAATCCTGAGCATGCGCTTATAGCAGCACATTTCAAATGCTTCTAGTTTTTGGCATAATGTTTTGTTTAATGTTCACGACTCTGAACCATAACACGCTATCGAGCATATAGAATGATCTTTCCATATTCTTGTTAGTTTTGCTAGAGAGCTTTTGGCCATTCCGATTCGCCGCTTAATTATATTTTCGTCATTTCCATTATTAGTGATATAAGCTTCCAAATATGTCGTTTCCATCTTTTTCTCTCCGTCAGGTACAACGTATATGTCACGGGCAATTCCCTACTATGGTACATTTAGCCCTATTTAGTATCAAATTAGCTTTCTTACTGAAATATTCTATACGCTTCAGTATTGTTGTCAGTTCTATTTCTTTTAAAAGTTGAATATATTGGAGAGTAGTGATTTTCTAATTAATTATAAACAAACAAAATAAAACACAATCACTAAAAGTTTTTTTTTTTTTTTTTTTAATCGCGAAGCTTTTCGGCAGTTACGTCATTTTCAAGCGCGAAATAAAATTATTACATCCTTTTTTTTTATAGTCGCTAAAATCGCTGCATCATCCCCATATCGTAAATTGCATAATCGGATCTCCAACTTTTGAAGTGTTACTTTTAGTGGTAAAATGGTTAAAATATTTATTGTTATTTTTACATGTTTCGAAGAAACATAAGACATTATAGACCAATAAGTCTTCTGCAAACGTTATACAAAGTATTTACAAAAATAATATATACTAGAATATACAAAGAATAAACGGTTTTAGAACCGGATTTTAAATCGTAGATAATCCATATACAATAAATCGACTAATAATTTGTAGAAATGTTCGACCCGGTTTCACGCTCTGTATGGCAGAAACTACTTGGGGACCAACCATCGGCAATAACACTAGAAACTTTCTCTCTGGTTTTTTCAAAAGCTGAATATGGAGCTCCAGTATGACCGAATAGTGCACACGCATAGTCAACGATATACTTCGTACGGTCGAGAAAATAATTACAAACACTCTGAGTTCGCTCCAGTAACGTAGTTATCAGTACTAAACAATAAATGTCGTGCATACAAAGTTTCGACGAATAGAAGAGTCGATTTAAAAAAAAAAAAAGGTGGACCAAGTATGAGAAAATATGGGCCTAACGATCTACAAGATAACAAATACAACGAATCTTTTAAAAATCAATTGATTACTGAAAATTTTAATGGAATTACGAAGAAAGAAGTAGAGTTAGGATAACCCGGACAGAATTCTCAATTCGAACGACAAACCATGAGGCTTTAACATACTAAGAAAAATCTGGACAAAGCTGAATCGTTTCCGAACGGAACATGAATAATTCGAGAAAAGGATGGACTTAATAGAAAACATCGTGTGACCGAACAGACAGTTGATCGTATCCGAGGATTGGAAAGAAATTATTACATTGGACGATACAGCGAAATAAAAACAAGTATAATGTGGGTAATATTAAGATAGCCGTAATAAAGAAAAATAATATGTATATATATACATTATATTTATATATGTATATGTATATACGTAATTTACATCGGATTATTGTGTCAGTTGAGTTAATTTATAAAATACAAATCGAAATTACAATATATACGAGCTGTTCGTAATTTCGATTCGTATTTAATGTATACGTATGATTTTTACATTTCATTTGCTATAAAATAAGTAATTATGAAAGAATGTTTTTCTATAATCGCGTAGCCTGTGAGAAGAATAGAATGATGGAATAAATGTATTTACATAACATTAAAATAATAAACTTAATAAATATTCTGCTTCGGTCGATAATTTATTCAAATTCGTAACATTAAATGTAAAATGAAAATTAAACATTACCCAGAGACGAAATGCGGTTAGTTGATTTTTCTGAGTACGTAAACAAAAGTTCATTATATTCTTAAAACGTCTTAAGTCTTCACGTAATGGCCGTGTAAAGTTGTTTTAAACCGTTTTGATTAATTCTCCTATTGAACGTTTTGCTGCATCCCCATAGTCGAATTTCCTATGTCCAGATGGAGATGGATCGTTCGTTAATTTAGAAGAGGAGTCGTTTGTTCTAATGAGCCAAATGAACACAATAATTCATTTCGCTAAAACCATCTGGCGTCGATTATCGTACAGTATAAACGTGTGTTAAATCGTTCGATTAATTCCGCTGTTGAATGCTTCGTTGCATCTGAATTCCGTACGGTACATATAAGTCGTATGATAATTTCGTACACGAGTCGTTTGTTCGCGAGCTTCACCTTGCAATAGCATCTAATAAGTTAATTTACTGAACTTTTAGCTAGCTCTCTAGGTTAACTTCTCGTCTAAAATTCTAGATAAACATTTTTTCTTATTTCTAAAATTGAAGAAACCACCCGGATACGATTACGTTATTTTGTCGTTTCAAAAATTTATCGGCGAATTTATTGCGACTAATTAAAATATTATCATTTACTTCCTTCCTCCTGCTGGTAAACGGCGAGTTTCACATATCGCTTTCAAAATCTTTGGCTACGTAAACGTCTCTCCGTTTAAAATACGTGCCGTTTTATCATCACCGTCTAATGTAGCGAACCTTCATTATTTAGGGTGAGAAAGCAAAACTCGAAAGAACGATACCGAACGCGACACAATTGTGATTTTCGAACTACTTTTCAGTTTTGATTTATTAAGACAGTCGAACAGAATTTTAGTAGCCGAGGGATTTCGTTTAAACGAGATTTTCAACCCCCTCGAGGGTAGAATATATTCCGTGCGTTATTATCCAGTCCGAAGTGTCTGCCTGCCGAGTAGTACTATTATCCGCGCGCGCGACACGATGTTACTAGTAGAATAGTTCAGAATGATGACCCTTAACGATAAATTATCCCCTGAATCTTTTTCCGTCCTCGCATTGCGTGGCACGCCGCTATAATCGCGTTTCCCATTAGCTGTTTCCATTTTTCTCGGTCCGCTTTTCTCTTCACATTTATTAGATATTTCACTAACTCGTTACTTCTATATTCCTACGTATATATGCATATATCTTATTTTCATTTCATAGATCAAAAACAAATATCCCGACCGCCCGTCGATAACTTAATCAGCGAACTTTACTAGTAGTATAAGAAAATGACTTTTAGTATCCGTCGAACACGATTAGAGTCTAAAACGATTCGTTATTTACTTCATCGCCGGTTTTGTATATAATTTTTACGAGGGATTGTGATCAATGAGAATAGGTTTCGATGAAAAATGTGTATAACCCGATAAAAAACTACCAACATCGAATATCTTCAATTACATTTTATCGAAGCGGTTAAAATATTTAAGTAAATTCCTTCGATTTTTTTTCTAACATTTTAATCTTATTAATTAAAAACGATAAGAATTTACGAAAACACGAATTTTTAGTATCAAGCAATTCTAATACCACATTTTTTCCAGCGATGCGGATTGCAGGAAAATCATGTGATATTACATTACGCTCTATATGAAATAAATCGATCTTGTTAAAAAAAAATTAACCAATAAAATTCAGCGGTCGTGTTTCTTTTTATGGCGTACCGATAATCGATATTTGAAACGATATTTTATTTAAATATCGATATCTTTAATTATAAGGAAAAACTTAAACTATAACGAGAAGTGTGATGAAATTAAGCTAGAAAAACGATATAAACTTACTAAAATTGTGTTAATAACGACCAAAGTTTAAAGACAAAAGAGCAAAATATGGTCCTTCATGGTGCTGGACAGATATGGTAGTAAAACAATCCGGATTACCTTTGTCTGAACGTGTACATCGAGCTAATGATCAAACGGTATGGCGCGCATACTATAATATATATGTAGATATAGATTTTACATGATTCTAGTCTATATGTGTAGGAGAGGGCTTCTGTCTGTATAGGCCATGTAAACGAAGTAAATCAGTACATAAGCACTGAATGCAAAAAAAAGGGAGGCGTCAATTGCCGGAAACGAACTGCTACAAGACAAAGCATTTCCTGGAGACAGCGAATAGAGCTGAGCGAATCAGATCTTACATTTAAGTTCTGCCATCGTTTAGTTGAAAAAATTCTCACACAGGCAGCATCTTATAAAACAGAAATAACTATACCGGGTCATAAGGAAGTCGGACTGAACACAATGGTCGATAAAGCAGCTAAAGGATCCGCCATCCTAGCACCAGCTCCAAGCCTATCAATTCCAGCAAAAGACTTTATGGATCTGGTACGCAGTCAACTGCAGTGTCAAACAGTGGCAAGATTCTCATGTCTACCGCAGTTCACTACGGATCGGAAGAAGACAACCTGGTCGGAACATTTCAATAGAAAATATGAAGTCGCTCTGTTCGGCACACGCTATGGACACACACTTATTACACACAAGTATTTCTTTCTAAGCCAGAGTGAACCGTTATGCTCGTCATGTAACATACCCCTTACTATTCCTCACATTCTCCTATCATGTCCTTTGTACTCAGCTCACCGTCTTACTGTTGGACTTGCATCCTCTCTAACCGAAATCCTACAGTATTCACCATCTGCTGAATCTAAACTTATAACTTTTCTTACTTTATCCAACCTTCTCCCCTTAATCTAACTATCCTTCCGTGCATCGGGCCTTATAAGCAGTATAAGGCACGTTAAATAAAAAAAATAAATACAAATAATAATAAAAAATACAAAGAAGACATGTCACAGAAGCTACTAAATTTTTTAAACCTATCGAACCTACTCAAATTTTAATATAATTAAGTACGTTACTATATAATAATATTTACCGTTTCACTGTTTTCATAAATATAAGACTTTAACTTCATAGTTTACCGTGGACGCAAATGACTAGAGTAGTCCCACGTCGTTAAATAAAATGTATAAATACATAAATAAATATATTTTTCTCGATTCCGATACATTGCATTTTTAATATGAAATATTTTCAAGCGTACACGTAATATCGTTTATATGTTACTAAAATAACATTTTATTATAGACACATACATACGTATATTGTATATATAAATCGATAATGAAGCTAATTATTTTGTCTCATTTTTGGTTTTTATTTTCTGGATGCATAGCATTTGTCCGTTTCTAATCATATGACGAGTGTTTTGGACATTTGTGAAATAAACGATCCATGTCAAAATGGTGGAATATGCGTTACAACCGATAACGGAGCTGTATGTGATTGCCAGAATTTAGACTTTGAAGGCCTACACTGCGAAAAAGGTTTGTATCTTGTAATTTAATTTTCTATTTTATATATATATATGTATACATTTTCCTCCAAATTATGTTTGAAAAATTAACAATTTACGATGTTGTAAGTTAAGTTTTAAACGGGTTTTTCGTCACGCAATTTTTTAATTCCCGTTTCAACATTAACCGATATTTACCTGCATTAGAAGAAATATTTAGAAATTTTAATTGAAAACAAAATGGTGTAAAATTTAGTGGAACCAATATATCAAAACCTAAGATTTGCATGTGATTTAACTTTAGATGCAACTTCTCGGTGTTAACTGATCTATAAGGTAACCCAGAGAAGACGGTTGGTTTTGTTTTTTGAATAACGCAGTTGATAACACTGCTAAAACGCAAACCGCGTGTTCGACGTTTAGTGTACACACTAGAGAGATTCGTTTCTGTCCCGTTTCAGTTATCATGGTATCCTATAACGAGAGGAAGCGCACGTTTTGCGTGGAACGTTATTTTTAGTTTGAATCCAACACGATAGTAAAAAAAATCAAAGTTACGCGGTGTAAACCTGTACTATCTCGCAATTCAATTTTAAGGTGGTTAAAAACTTTTCTGCAACGGATAAACAATGTCCTGGTTAAAAAAAAAGCGGTTCGCACCCCCACAAACATCGATCGAGTTCGGGCAGCGATCATTTGCTCGTTGTCATGTTGCTTCGTTAAACCTGTCGTGAAAATCTGTTCGCCGTATATTGCTGGAAGCCTTGAAATTTTATTGTTATAAACATCAGAGATTAAAAAGTATCAACCGTGCATAATGAAAACTTTTTCCTGAATCGATGCTGAAAAAAATCGAAGATGAACAATCTTTTGATGAGCAACGGAGCTCATTTTCAGCTATCCGGATTCGTAAATAAATTGAACTGCCGCTACTGTTCCGAATCGAACCTTCATTCAATCGAATAGACGCCGTCACACAGCGAGCGAGTAACCGTCTGAGCTAGAGTTGCGAAGTGGGGAATAGTTGGACCTTATTTTTTCATTAGTGCTGTCAACAGAACGCGCTATATCGAGATGACAAACTCGTTTTTGCTTCCTTCACTTCGTCGTCGTCTGGGCGTTACATGATTTCAACAAGATGGTGCAACGTGTCACTGTTCGGCAGAAACGCTCGCAGTAGTGAAAGAAGCGTTTGGTAACCGTATATTGTCTAGTCGCAAGGATTTCGCTTGGCCGCCGCGCTCGCCAGATTTGACAGCTCCAGATTTTTTTTGTGGGGGATACCTTAAGAGCCGCGTTTACGAAACACGTCTGCGAGATCTCGAAGACCTGAAAAACCAGATTTCTGAAGAAATTTCAAAAATTCAGCAACCTATGCTCGAAAAAATGTTCGAAAATGTTGCAAATAAGAATGAATGTATTGTTGGAAATGGTGGTGATTTGAACGATATTGCGTTCTACAAGTGACTGTAACGTAATTTCCCGTTTTTCTATTTTTAATAAAATTTCATTCAACATTTTTAATCGAGTAGTTTTTAAGTTATTCCAAAAATTAAACCTTCCGTCTTCTTTCAGTCACCTTATAGTAATAAGGAATAAAATTATAAAATAGGAAATTCTGAGTTTTGGTGCACTATTTCGAATTATAAGTTTATACTATCGGTCTTAATGAAATTATATATTTTATGCGCATCCGAGTAGATGAGAAGATCCACAATAAGTTCTTCAAGTTGATATTAGTAGCGTATTTCTTGTGAATAGAAATTCAGAAAGAATATATTTCTATGTTTAACTCAGAACCAAACCTGTTATTTGATATTATTTTCAATATTACATACCGTACAAACTCCACTTCTGATGCTCCCTAACTTGACTAGATAGTTATGACCATTTTGTAATCTAAGAATAGAGACAAAAATTTTTATTGAAAGTGATCCTTGTGTTTAACGCAGGGCTCTTTTGGAATTGTCTTTTAAATAGCAGCATATTTTTTTACCTTTTAATAAGCTTTCGCATTTGAAAAATGACTGAAAAAACAGGTAAAACATTTTTTAAGTTTTGGTATTAATTGCTTACATTGTAGTTTAACATGCTTCTCAATGAGAAGTGTCAGGTTCGATTAAATAAGTACATCCGTTAAATCACTTCCACGTATGCCACAATGAGAACTAATTAGATATGGTGGAGAATAAAACGTTTACAAGCACTGTGTCTACATACATACGCCAACTTGCATTCAGCCGTTTACAAGCGTCATATAACAGTTTTAAAGCCTATTTTGTCCTTATAACGAAGCTGCCCGATGGCTTAATAAAGTATGTCTATCCCTCTTTTGAAAACCCTATATCAAAAGAGGAATTACTTTCTAGTATTGATCATTATAAAGGGATACAATGGTAGAAGTGAATAGTATATCGTACAAAATTATACAACGGTTACCGGACGAATCTAAGAAGTTGTTAATTTTTTATAATAATTTGATAAATACGGGATGTGTTACCCCCTGAGAGAAAAGAACACTATGTTTGTCCTATACTCAAACCAGGGGAATCCTGATGGTTATAAGTCATACAAACCTAATTTATTATTACCTCATATGGAGGAAACAGAAAATATTCTAAAACTTAGATTAGAACGGTGGGCCTAAACTTCAAACAGATTTCGGCAACTCAATATGGTTTCAGAAAAGGATTTAGTTCTGCTAATATATGAAGCACATTTTCATTGTGTATTCATAAATCTGGCCAATAAAATGAGTGTCGTATCTGTTTTTATTGATATTCAAACGGGTTATATTGTTTTAACGGTATAAAGCTAACGATAAGATATAAAGGTATACGACACGCTTCAGTTTATTTTAACAACGATTTTGGTCAAGGTAGCCTTCTCAGACCATTATTATACACTATTTATACAAAATCGATACAACGAATTTACAATAAATTGATAGTAATATTTTAATATGCAGTTGAGCTGGTGATAGAGCAGTTTCTATAAACTTCGCAAATCGGAAATTGCAGATAGCGTTAAATAAATTGTTTACTCGGGACATTACAATTAGTTATTAATACGGGTGGGATTCGTAGTATCTTGTTTACAAGAAAATTTCTTCGAGCATTATCACTACTGCGCATCAGTTCGTTGTCTTTGACTAATTCGCCAAATATCTGAGGGGTAATGTTTGACACTAAAATCTCGTGGAATGAAGAAGTTACATTTTTGTTACAAAAGTGTATCAAAGAACTTAATGTACTATGAGACGCTTCGGGAATAAAGTGGGGTGCTCATCCGCTAATGGATCTTCAGATCTATAAAGGACTCGAAAGATCTCATATGGATTATCGCGCCTTTTATTACGTTTAATAACACACAACAAAAAATTTACAGCTGATGCGGAATGTTGCCCTCCGCATATATTTAGGTGTCATATGCTCCACTCCCATTAAGATCTTACAGACGCAGTTTCGTTAAGACAGAAATTCGTATCCAATAAATTTTACCTTATAGTTAGGATGCGTTACCACCATATAGTTAACAAACAACTTACAAGTACGTACAAAATTCGCAGTAATACAAGAAGTTACCCCCAATCTTTCATGGTCACAACCAACTACGCGATATAAGTTTAGTCTAGACGGTTTCGGACACCTTTTATGTAAGGTTTCCTTCCAAATACTACAGTTTAAACTAAAGCTAGATACTACAAAGATACTACAATACAGATAAGAGTTTCCTAAATGGTGTTAACAATTCCATGATCGAATTAGTATTGGCGTATAACGCAATAAAACTGTATACACTGATGGTCCATCAGTGTATACAGTTTTATTGCGTTATACGCCAATACTAATTCGATCATGGAATTGTTAACACCATTTAGGAAACTCTCGAATGTTCCAAAAAGTGGTTAATACAATCGAATCATTTCTAACTGTCATCATTTTTTATGGTAATGTACACGATATAGCTGATTTTTCTATCAGATTATATAGAAGAAAATATATCTTAATACATACTGATTTCCTAAATGTCCTTTTTCAATTGTCTAGATTCTCGGAATTTAGAATTACAATGAGTTTTGCTACTTCTTATGCGTGGAACTGGGATGAAATTTAAGTGGGCCACTTACATTTAATATTCATGATTTTAAATATTGCGATAGGAATACGAATACTTATTTGTGAAGTTATAATTAAATTTATCGACTAGCTTGAGGAAAGGAACTGTAGATGTTCGAGATCAAATGTTCATTTTCAGTCGCTTTACGGTTATATGATCTGAGCCAAAAGATGGAAAAAAATATCCTACGAGGTAAAAGTCAACGGCTGAAGGGTTAAATGTGGTTTATTGAATTTGTATATATTTATAAATGCCAGAATTGGTAATAAAAAGAGAGGACTGATATCCAAAAAAATTGAGTGTATTTTATTTCATCACATTTTCACACTTTCTTTTTTGAAGGAAATGGAGAAATTAATATTTAAATTAAAACATATTTTTCCGGTAATGGGTGGAGGTATTTTCCTATTATAAAATTGGCCGAGTGGAATGCTCGAAGTTGCTTTACACTTCTGGAGAACGTTTTTGTAAAGTTTGTTTTTTCATTTTTTCGACTTCCTTATTTTGTCGTTTTCTTTTTTTTTTGCGTTGCCGTATATGTTCGTGTGTGTGTGTGTGTGTTTTCTATTTGTCAAGGCGACATGTTTGCTCCTTTCTATTTCTATAAAGAATTATTACTCGTGAACATTTCCGATAACACGGAATTTTGTCCCGTTTTACTAAAGCTCCTAGAAAAAATTTTTCCTTTTTACGTTACGATGATAATGATAATGTTTATTGTTATCATTATTATTATTGTTATTTCATATTCGTTATTATTATCAAATGTATAGTTATTTTCCTTAAGCTTTTCTATACGTACATGTACAATGTATATATATATATGTGTGTGTGTGTACATGTGTATATGTATACGAGTGTATATAAAAATTATATATTTAAAAAACAGAATTTCCTACAACGTTTTGGTTTTTTCATTTGTTTCTGTGTATAACGAATGATAATTTAAATAGAAGTGAAATTACGTATCCGCGAGCTTTTGCGACGTCGTAAGATAGATGGTCCGTGGATTTTGTAAAATATTTTAAATGTAATAGTCAATACGATGTTAAATCGATCGTGTGATAAATAGACAGGATTAATTTTATATTTATCTATTTTTAGATGAAAATTTCTTGATGTAATTTTTTTTTAAAAACGTGTAATTTCGTACTATGAATTTGAAATATGTGTAATAATATACATTTTTGCGTATATTATATATATTATTATTATTGTTATTATTATTATTCTAGCTCAATTGATAACGAGTATGAGTGTCAATATCCAATTATTCTCAATGTTGCTCTTAATGTTCGTGCCGCATATGCGAGATCAAACCAATTTGAAAATACGTTGTAAAATCGCACCGAGAAATGAATTTTTGTCCTCCCGGCAATTGATGTTTAGATCTTCTTGCCATCCGATATATGAGACGTTGATTTACAATGTCGTCTGTAAACAATCTCCATGCAGTTCTGTTTTTGGCCATCATCTCCCACGTTGCATTCTTTCTTGGATTAACTGCAGCTTTCTTAATTGTCCTAGTGACTACATATCGTAATTTTGGATGACCGTAATGACTTGTACCGTCTCTTAGTACTCCGTGAAACATACGTTTCGGAATGCGTTCGTCATCCATTGAAGTTCTGTAGAGCTTTTACTTATAATTACACAATCTTCCGCATATTGCAAGTTTTGCAAAATGAACGTGTCTGTCCTGCTCTTAGCTTTAAATTTCGATAAGTTGTTCAATCCCCCATCAAAACGATACCTATGTTAATTCCAAACGTTAAAGTCTTCTGTTTATATACAAAATAAACCATACTTGTATATAAATTGAATAATGTAGGTGCAAGCACGCATCCTTGCTTAACTCTATTAGATATTTTAAACGAAGTTGTAATTCCATTTTCACATATTACTACGCCTTCCATATCATCATGCAACTGTTGCAAGAGTGACAATAATTTAGATGGACATCTTATAATTTGTAATAATTTCCATAGCGCATTTCTATCTACCGTATAAAACGCCTTTTGCACACCAATGAATGTCATATATAAGTGTTTCCACCAATTGACGCATTGTAAATATCAAATCTAGAATACTCCGTTGTTGCCGAAAACCACATTGTTCTTCTGGAAGATAGTGATCTATTAATATTTGTATTCGCGCTAGAATTATTTTACTCAGAATTTTGCTAGCAGTTGATAGTAGAGATATACCTCGATAATTAGAAGAATTAGTTTTATCACCTTTATTTTTATATATGCAAACAATGGCCGCACTTTTAAAGTCTAGGTAAGACACTATCTTCCCAGAATTGTTTATATAGCCGATGTAATTGCAACGTTAGCTTTTTTCCACCAAACTTATATATTTCATCTGGTATATCATCTAATCCAGCCGTCTTATTACATTTCAAGTTTTTTACTGCTAAAAAACTTCTTCGCGCATCTAGCTGATATTCAGTAGCTTTTTTTGTTAATGTCTGAAATATATCATCGTTAACGATGGAACTATTATTTAATAGCGTTTGAAAATATTCTTTCCATCTGTTTTTAATTTCATCTTTATTTCGCAACAATACACCCGTTGAACTTTGTACAGCAGTTTACATTTTGTTTTAGGACCATATATAGCTTTAATAGCAGCATTATTAACCAACCATTTGTTTTGTATTTCACTGGTTTCAAATTGTACATCAGCTTTTATTTAAGTATATTTCTTTCTTTTTAATATATTCCTTTTGCCGTTCTGCCAAGCTATAAAAGCTTTCCTCTTTTCTTCAACCCGATGTTGCATTTTTTTAGAACAGTCCATAAACCAATCTTGAGATTTTTTTATATTATATCCAAGAACAATTTTGCACGTTACTATTATCTCATTTTTTATATTATCTATTGTTCTTCTGCAGATGATATAGAAGAAGTTGCTGAATTTTGGAGGTCAGTAATTAATACTGTTGTAAATTTGTTCAAAATTTCTTTACCTTTTAAGCGATCGATGTTATAAGTGACTTGTTTATAACTTTGTAGCAGCGGATGATACTTAATACTAGGGAATCTAAATTTTGCTCTGGTTAAGACATGGTCTGTGTCTCCATCTCCACCTCTCATTGCACGAGTAATTAAGCATTCACTTCTATTTTGTCGCTTTGCGGTAACGTAAGCTATTAAATGCAGATGCCCAGACCTGGGATGTGTACACGATCCTTTATGTATATCTTTCAGTTTAAAAAGAGTATTACTAATAATAATATCATTCCGTACACAGAATTGCGGTAATCGTTCCCCGTTACTATTTTCTTTTCCAATTTCATGTGCTCCAATAGTGCCGTTCCGGACCTTTACATTTTTTCCCACACGTGCATTAAAGTCACCAAGTATAAATAAGTCTATCATTGATTTTAATTTTGTTCAACACTTCTTGAAGGTCGTTATAGAAAACAGATCTTATACTTCTTCAGAGTTATCTAGAGTTGGCGCATATGCACAGATAATTGCAGGATTTTTAGGGAATTTTAATTTCATAATCATAAGTCGATCACTGATATTGTGCGGTTCTTTTAATATATATCGTGCTAATTTTGTGTCAATTGCTAATCGTACGCCTCTCAATCGCTTATTTTCAGGCTTTCCACCTTTCCCGTATATCGTATACCCCGTACTCTCTTCAGTGATTGCTCCTTCATCAGCTAATCGCGTTTCACATAATCTAGCTATATCATTTTTATATTTCCATAGTTCTTGTGTGACTAAGGCAGTTCTTACTATAGATAGATTTTTATTGTCTAATAAAGTTCTAACATTCGAAACTCCAAATGTCCATTTAATATTATCGTTATTCTTACTGCAGGATGCGAGTCTCCTTCGGTCGCGGCAAACTGACCCGGTATTGAATCATGTGTAGGACACCTTTTCTAGTCCCTTCCACATTTGTGGCAGGCAGAGCGGATCTTAAAGAGGGCTGCCTGGTCGTATGATCTGCTGCCGAACTCCGACATCATCACGCCCTGTCTGAGAGTGACCACTTGGATCTTACCGCCTTCCGTGCAGAAGTATTAGCTAGAAAGCTCCCAGTTGACCGAACATGCTTTCGTTACCATTATCCCATCGCTATAGGACTTTTATAAACAAGAGAGACAAATGGAAGTGACAACTGCTTTAAAGTCTATGCTGCCTAAACAACAACATCAGTTACATCCAACGGCATGAATTTACCAAAACAATCGGGCTAGTGCGTTTGTTGCAGTTTCTTGCAGGCAAGGATGTATAGTAAGTGTCAGAGAAGATCAGGAGGATAAGGAAGATAAGAAAATGGAGCGGGAAGAATATCCGCTATAGAGGAAGTAGCAGTGATGGTCTTGACAGCGACCAAACCTCGCTGAGGGTGAGACAGTCGTAAGATTTATGTGAACTTTTAGCAGGCAGTTCCTCAAACTGCACATCCACATCCTTTTGTCTTATTACCCTGTCACTACTGAATAGTCTGCTTGAGACCTTCCACTAGTAACCGCTGTTGGTCCGCGACTACTTATTCGACTATTGTCTTATTCGCAGCTAACCTACATATCTGTAGGACATTTCATTATCCTCCACTATGGACAGCTCCGGCTCGAGAGGTATAAAATGGTAGATCTGTTTTATTTATAATATAGCCATGAGTCAATGCAGTGTGACCAATGCGAAGACGAGATAGGAAAAGGATCTCCAAGGAAAATGAACAGAATGGAATAGCTATGACTAAGGCTGTTATTATTATGTATTATCAATTTGTAGTTATCAACTGTGTTTTGAATTATCTTCCCTCTTTAATTACATTTTTTGCAGTTCCATTTAGGACTGTGTGCATTTGTGTCCCAATAAATTATGAATGGTTTAAGAAGTTGTTCAATTAACATGTTCATTTCAGCATGATTTTGGTTGCTGTGAGAGTGATATATATATATATATATGTTACATAAAGTGAATTTCTGTTTCTCTGTTTCAATAGAGACCGCTATATTTGGAATTGCGCTAACAGTATTTATTTTACAATAGTGTATTACATTTTTCATAGATGTAAGCATACCGCCGTGTACTCTGTATTGAGAGCTTTGAGTTTTCCTGAAGTATATTAAATGATTTTAAGTTCACTGTTGGTGTTTGTTTCTTGTATACAGATAATTGTCGGATTATGTCCGTGTAGTAGTATTTTAAAACCTTCATAATGATGATAGTATCCATTACAGTTCCAGTTTAGAATACGTATGTTCATATATATATTTAAAAAAAAAAATAGTTTTATTCAGTGGTGGACAGTTGAGATGATAATTTTTTTTATTATTTTTGTGACCTGAATTTGTACTGTTCTATCCATCAGAATAGGTTTATTTTCTAAGAGCATATTATGTAATGCAAAGTCTTTTGCTATATTCGTGATATCCTTTTTTTGGCCTTTACACATGCTGACAAATATTGTTAAATTAGATAAAGAAAGATGATATTTTTATTTTATTTTTTTGAATGTTTTCTTCAAGGTTGCTGAGCATTTGTTTTAGTTCCCTTTCAGTTATATCCATTTTTGTAGATTGGTCATTATCTGAGAAGTCTATGTCTAGATCCTTATTTATTAGGTTATGGTTTTGTTCCTGTTTTGGGTCAGATGATGGCTTGTTTTTCGTCTTCTTATTTGTTTTATTTTTTACTAGTTCGTTTGTAACCGATTGGTGAGCCGTACTTGATGACAAAGTTTGTTTGTGAAGGTTGTTGGGTTTTATACTTCATTGTGGAATATCAGAGTTTTCTGTAAGTACGTTTTCATCTGACATGGTCCTATCAGAAAGGTTATCGCTGACCGTGTTTTAAGCTATTTTTCTTTGTGATATAATATATCTAAATTAAGTATTTTCTTACACTTTATTTTTATTGTTTTTTAAATTAATTTATTATTATTATTAATTTCTTTTTAATTATGTTTAAAAAATAGCCGAAAAATTTGGTGTCTTTCAATACAAATTTAGTGATTTTAACTGCTTTTCTATTGTTTATTTAATAAACAGATGAAACTATTACCAATGGAAATCATCGTGACGGTAGATGTATACCTAATAAACCCCGCACTTTGCTAAATAAATCTTTATTATTGATATCTGGAAAAGACGGTTGTTTGCGTGATAAGTTGTTCAAAATTACAGTTTCTTTTTTTTAACGGACAATATGTTTTTAACATTGTTCACTAATTAAAAGTAATTTTAAGGCTTCCGCGGGACCGTTAAAAAAATGGAACTTAATTCGTCGAAAAAAACACGTTTTCTTTCAGACAAAATAAATCGATTATTAGAATGAAAGAAAAAAATATGTTATAACAAGAAGTAATTTTATTTTTAATTCGTCTAAATAAAATAATATCGGAATAAATTTGAGTTAGTGTCCCGTCGACCTTATAACGTTGAATGTGGAGCGCGCGAAGAACTTTTCCCACAATCACCAAGGACGTGCTCTGTTTTCTGAATTCCGAAGTAAGAGATAATTATATTCGTATTTCTCTGCTAACCAAAATTAAATCTAAACCTATTCGCTCGAATCTATAGTCATACAGCAGTGTAGGACTCTATATTTCTTAGCTAAGTAGTTGAATTATACGCGTCTGGTACTTCACTATTATGCTATTTTCATGTATTACCATATTATTAGCGTTTTTTACGTTACTTGTCGTTTTCTGAATCGTGTAAAACGGAATTCACTGTCTTCGAAAAAAAAATGATCTTATACGCTGAATTTTTCAAAAGAAAAAATGAATAAACAACAAAAATTTTAATATGTCATCATCATCATCATCATCATTGTCGTATTGTTCATTGCCGGACGCCGTGACTAACCATTGCACGTTTATTTTTACGTACAAAATGAGCTAGCATTCAAAGTACTATATATGCGATGCAGATGTGCGCGCATATGATGCTATACGGTGTGACTGCCTTCTTCGTGATAATTAAGAATTATATAATAATGAAAAAAATTCTGTTGTGTGTTGGTTTCGAATCCTGGACCGTCGAATTGACAGTCGAGCACACTCTAGCAATTGCGCCACCTCAACCTATATAAGTACCGTCTCCGTATAGGAAGCAGGCGACTACTTACCTATACGTATGTTTTTTTGTACAGTGTAAGTAGCTTACAAGGCAATCGTAATATGACGTTAGCGTAATTAGACACACACACTCGGGAGAACTGTTTTGTAATCGCTTTGTTGCCACGACACAATGCAGCACCGCGTGTTTTTGTAGTGTACTATATTATTACTAGTGCGCATATGGTGTTATATATATATATTCTTATTCGGTTGAAATTCCCCGAAGGGATGTTGTGACTATTATACTATAAATCGTCAATTTTTCTCGCCACTGTATCCAGTTAGCAGTCGCCCGTTTACATTAGACAATTGACTTTTTTTTTATCATATTCCCAATTACATCCATCCATCTGGTATTTAATCTACCTCGTGGGCGAGTTTCCTGTACTTGTTCATCAAAACCGTAGCATGTTGATTGCTCATTACGGACAGTGTAATTGAAAAAGCGCAATACCCTGAAGCATCACTTGACAATCTACGCTTGATGTCAAGTTTGCGCAAAATGGAAACATTTAGCATACGTCTACAAACCCGCATCTTGAAACTGTGGGTACGTTGTTTATCGTTTGTCTTCACCGACCACGTGAACGGACAACAAACACCGCGCTAATTTCTTACCGTATTTGTGATTGGTCTGTCGCGCCATATTCCATGTAATCCACTCATACCATTTCGGCCCAGCTGAATTCGACATTTTGTTTCTACCGTTGAAGCGCCGTTATCTTCAATAAGTGATGCCAAATATACATAGTTATGTACGGTTTCGTAGCCTTTAATTTGTTTTTCATGTTCCGACATTTGATACAGTGTCCCACCGAATTCTGGCTAAAAAGTGTATGAAACAACCAAAGATTTTAAATTTACTCAAGGATAGACGCTATTATATGCCCTTAAATGGGAAAGATAGCACATGGAGAAAACAAAAAAAGGTCTACCGCAGGGCAGTGTGTTAGCTTCTGTTCTTTTTACTATTTATACTAATGATCAACCGATAGGAATCGATACAAAACACTTCTTGTACGCGAATGATCTAGTATTGACAGCTCAAAATGACACATTTAAACAAGTCGAGAAAATTTTAAATAGAATGAACATGGAATTGGATGATTATTATAAAAATAGTCCGCTCAGAATCTTGTAAAAACTCAAATCTGCATTTTCCATCTCCTAAATGGCAAAGCAAAACGCAAGTTAAGCATTAAATGGCGTGACACAAAACTGAAATATACTGATAATCCTAAATATCTAGGTATCTTACTTGTAGATGATTGACATTCAAACAGCACTGCAAAACCACAAAGATGAAAGTGATGACAAGAACGCACTTGATTCGAAACTTGATTGGCAGTAAATGGGAAGCTAAACCGCATCTGCTACGAACATCGGCTTTGTCTCTTTGCTACTTTGTAGGAGAGTACGTATTTTTGGCTTAGAGCGTTCCGTGAATGCGAAGAAAGTTAACGTTGCTTTAAATGAGGCATGCAGAGCAGTAACTGGCTCTTTAAGATCAACGCCCATATCTAAATTATACGAACTTGCTGGTATAGCACCACCAGAAATTAGAAGAGACGTATCAGCGAACCCATTACTTTGCTATACGGAATTAGCCAAAAGCCGATTGAAATCTAGGCGCATCTTCCTTAGAACAGTGGAGGAACTAAAGAATCCAGACCACGTAGAAAGACTCCAAATGTGGAGAGCTGACAATAACCAGACAGCAGAATAGTAGGCTGTCACCTGAATTATTCATTCTAGATAACACTAAATAGAATACGAAGTGGTACCGCGCGGAAGAAACACAACCTATTTAAATGGGGTTTGGCGGAAGATGATCAATGCCGCCAATGTGGTGAAAGGAAAGATGGAAACCATTTATTCAACTGAAAATTAATTGGAGCATTTGATACATCAAGACTTTACAGTGATTTCGGAGAAGACACATTAAAATTTATAGATTACTGGACAAACATTGGTATATAATTTGACCGGATAAGCGAAAAAAAATGCTCACCTCACCATATAAATCTAGCTAGACAAATTCTTCGGTATTCTAGATAAAATAGCTTACCTAGGTTCAGCCTCCTTGTAGCGCCTTAGAGGAGACTTCGTTACGACATGATCGATGATCTCATATAAACTAGATACATTCGGAAGAATATACGAGCAATATCTTTGTGAAGTCGACAGAACATATTGAAAGATATTTTAGAAGATCGTTTTCGAGATACTTATTTATTATATCGAACATTGTGATTGGTGTTCTGTGATTATGACGATGATTTTTTATATAATCTGTCTTGGCATATTAGTAAATATCCCAACTTCGATCGATTCAGGAAGTAAAACAGAACCGCGTTTAATTCGAACTTTTATATTTAAAAAAATAACGGTTATTTTCGTGATTTATCTCGTTGGTATTCCAATTTTATCACGTTAGTAGTCTTCACGAAAATGAGTATATCGATCGTGGATGAATTTCAGTATATATATATATATACATATATATATATATATATATATATATATATATATATATATATATATATATATATAAGGAATTCCAGAAATAAACCCTTTAATTCATTTGAATACAAAAATAAATACATACACAAAATAATCAAAATTAAATAACAATGAAAGCTCAACTTAAGTAAAGGCCTCTTACGGTTTTTCTTTTTTCTTTCTTTTTTTCTGTTTTTTTTTTACTTTAAATATATATATATATTCAGCACCAATTTGTTTCCAAATTGTTCTATCTCTTACATTCCGCATCCAACTGCTCCTCACATATTTGACGATATCGTCTTTCCATCGTCTTTTTAGGGTTTTGACTTTCTTTTCCTATTCAACGGAATCTATTCTATACATTTTCTGTCCCAGCTATGTACTTGTTCCCACATAACATGACCACACCATGCCCATTTTAGTTTTCTAACAATCTCGGTTATTTGTTCTTGACTGTGCTCTTAATGTCTTGTTTATTTTATCAAATTTTGTAACCCCTAACATTTTTCTTTCCATCGCCCGATGTGCAATTTGTGACTTATTTGCTTTATATTACATGACCATTGAACCGTAAGTAATCGCCGGTATGATACATGTATTAAATACTTGTACTTTTAATGAACTCATTTTCGTATTAAAAATTTCATTCAAAGCCCAATATTTTTTCCACCCTATTGATGTCTTGTTTACTTCATTAGCTGTTTTGTCTTTGAATGAAATTAATTGTCCAAGATATATTACTTCTTTAACCCATTTTATTATTTTTGAATATCTTGCCATGTACTATTATTTAATAATTCGTTTTTTTTTTTGTCATTTATACTCAGTCTTGATTTCTTTGCACTTCCTTTTAATTCGTTAAACATCATCTATAATTGTTCAGCCGTGGAAGCTATAAGTGCCATATCATCTGCGAAATGAAAATTTGTTAAATGTGTCATTGATGTTTATTCCATATTGTTCCCATGATAGATTCCTGAATAGTTGTTTCAACAACACGTTAAACAAAATTGGTGATATATATATATATATATATCCTCATCATCATCATCATCATCGTCATAGTCGGCAAATCAATGACTGAGTAGCGTGAACTCTATTTAATGCATCTGATATAATTTTTCTTGACCCTATTTCCGCGTTTCAATATAGCTTGCATTCTTGTTAATCCAGTAAGAGTCGTGATAGTATCTGTCCACCGAGTCGTAGGTCTTCATTTACTATGCCTTTGTTCTCATTTTCTTGCATGATATGTCCAAATATTTTAAGATTTTATGTTGGCATGAAGTGTAATGGCGCTGTTCAACGGTTAGCCTTTTCAGAAATTGAGATATTTGTCTTCCTTATCGCCCATCCATATCTATATCTCAAAAGCATCAATTTTTTGTTTACTTTGCTTATGTAGTATCCAGGTTTTTGCTCTATGTACAAATATGGCGAATATTAAAGTATTTACTAGCATTATTTTCGTTGAGCAAGTAGTGGAATGATCTCTCCAATTTTCACTTACCTATATATTTACCTGTAGATTTACGTGTCATGTACTGCACCTAGGCCAGAGGCACGGAAAAGGAGAGAACGTAGGGTTAGTGAGAATCAGTAGAAAGTTGGAAGAATAAATTGGAAGTACGGATTGTTAAATTAGATTATATAAATTGGAAGATTTAAGAAAATTTAATAAACTATTGGAAGCATCTTGCGTGTAGGAAAGAATGTTTAGGAGCCTGAGCGTTTTGTCGAGGATAGAACGTTGGGAGTTGAATTTCACACATTCAAGGAGAATGTCGTCGACGGTAATGAGGACATTACAGGTTGAACATAGAGGAGGAGGAGAAAGATTTTGTAGGATATAACTGTGTGAGATATTAGTATGACCTAATCGCAGACGAGCAAGTACAACATCATCTCTTCTGTTTGCTGAGTGAGATGGAATCCGGAGGCATGTTGTATCTCGAACTGATCGCAGTTTGTTGGTGAGTGGAAGTGCAGACCACTGAAGTTCCATGATTTACGCACTGAAGATTTTATTAAGTCTGGAGATCTTTCATTGGTGTAGGCAGGAGCGGGAATGATTGAAGCAATGTGCCTTCTCTTGCTGCACTATCCCCTTGATCATTTCCTTGTATATCAAACTGCGATGGAATCCATGTGTTTAGTCTCATCATTGCAGATTTTGTTAACATAACTTTGCGTTTAATCCCCACTCCATTTTTTGTCATGGCTGTTTACTAATGATCTAATGTATGTATATGAATTTGCTATTTCTATGTCCTGTATAGTGTTTTCCATTTGGGAATTGTTGTTTTTATCTATTACCATAATTTTTGCCTTATTTTTATTAATTAAGAGTCCCACTTTTTCTTACTTTCCATTTTTACCCTGTTCGGTAGATCTAATATATATATATACATATATCATATTTTTTTTTACATCATCAGATTTTTCAAATACTTATTTTCATTTTACTTGTAAAATTGTGTTTTTTAAAAAAATTTTGTGTTTGTATATTTTTATATTTTACTTTTGGACATCATACATTGCAACAGTAAATGAAAATTTAAAATTCCACCAGTATACAACTTTTTCAGAATCCAGAAAATAATATTGAAGAAAAAATAAATATAAAAAAACAAAATTACTAAACAAATATATTGATGTTAAATTTCAACAATTCAAAAAATGAACAGAACAGAAGCAGAACAACATTTTATGGAATATATTTTCACCATCACCATCGAATATTTTTAAGTAATTATTTTTAATTTATACTTTTAAAATTATGATTTTTTAAAAAAAATTTTTCCACTTGATAATGGCGTAAATGCTGAAAAGCTTTTTTGTTTTTCCATAAGAAAATAAATATTAGTGATTTAAGTAATTTTCAATTGATTTTATATATATATATATATATCGATCGGAAAAGTACATTTTGTTATAGACAGAACGCTAAAGCAGTCAACGTGAACATAGTACATATGTATATTCAAATGACGCTACAGTATGCTGGTTTCTTTTAAAAATAATATAATTAGAGCCGTTTTTCTTATGGAAAATATTGTCCCGCTTTAAAATTGCCAAATTCCTTTTTACGTTTATAGTGTTGTAAACAGTTAGTGTTCGAGTGGGACATTGCAGTCGAGGAGTAGAGGATTATTATTAAGTTGGTTTTTGCAAAAATTTTCGAACAATATGACTTTTATAGCGTAGCGGTCGTAGTAAAATTGTGTAAGACAAATGAATAAAACCAAAAAGAATTGTGGGAAGGGTATATTGAAAGTTTTTATCGTAACGCAAGATGTTTCATTGTCGATCATTACAATTTATCTTGTCAAAATTTTAAAGGGTGGAGGTATCTCCATAAATAGGGCGGGGTTATATCGTATAGAATAGCGAATTGGTTGTGGCGCTATTCGCTTAAATGTTATCATCATCATCATCATCGGTATGGCGATACTTGAAAAAATATTTTACGTTTGTTTTCATCACCGGTCGCAAAATTTATTATCCGCTCTAGACGATGCTAACGACGGTTATAATAAAGCGCGCCTCGTTAAAGTGTTTCCACTTATTGTGGTCCCACCCGAAACTTAAATACTATTATTACTATTAACGTTCTAGTTATAATTTTCTAATTTCGAAAATTAAATTTTTTGATAAATATAAATTTTTCTTCATATCGACGCAATCTTTCATTTCAACTAGACGTATTTTTTTGCGTTGACATTTCTCATGAGATACGCCATTTTAAATAATCGAAGTGTGCGATTAGTACATTTTGAACCATTGTATTTGACAAACTTTCATCTCGTATTTTATACGTATAATCGTGATCGTACAAACCGGTCTTATCTCTAAACATATTACATTCCTCCCTTATGGGGGTGCTATCACCATATCGCATAAAGTCATTAATAATCGAACAGCCAACCTCGCATCGGGCTGCTGTTGCTTCTACTACTACTACATTATGCACAACTTCGATGTCAAATGAGGTGTTTACTCTTAATACTAACAACACTAACAAAACTAATAATCGCAATGAACAAATCGATAATAATAATCGTGTTACTGATAGAAGTAATCGTGGTGAATATAATATAACTAGTAAAAAATAAAAATTAACACCGGTGGCTGAAAATACACATAAATCGGATAATGTATACGCTCCTTTGTTATCACCATTCAATATGTCAACGGAACATATAACATCAGCCGAAAGGATCATAGCTGGCAAGAAGTAAAAAACACACGACAGAGACAGAGAGAATTCGCGAGAAACAGTTCTTCCGATATCGAAAAAAAAATATGGAAAAAATAAGTAACAATAGATACGCGATCTTGGCAACTAAATATAATATCACTGATGACCTTATAAACACGGAAGAACGCCCAAAACCTCCTCCCATCACCGTCTATGGTGTAAAAAATTATACTAAAATGTTGACGAACATCATCGCGTCTGTGATTCCAACAAACGAAATTCGCTGCAGGGACCTGACCGATAAAATAATTGAAATAAAAACAAATACCAATGAAAATGATCATAAGTGAATCCACTACCTACTAGAAGAGAAAATAGAACATGGTACGTACCAGATTAAATCAGAACGATGCTTTTGAGTGGTAATAAGAAATCTACATCACTCTATAGAAAATAATAGAAACTAATTATATGGTATCATCCTTGGGACAATATGGCCATAAAGTCAGGCATATAACAAATGTTAAGCACAAAATAACCAAACAACCATTGCCACTCTTTTTTGTATACATAGAACCCCAGGAAAATAATTCTGACATATTTAAAGTGCAATCGTTACTAAACATGAAGGTAAAAATAGAAACGCAGCATAAAAAAAGTACTGTACCCCAATGCTACCGTTGTCAAAGAAACGGTCATAACTCATTGTAACAGAACATACGCTTGGATTAAATGTGGTGGAGATCATACATCCGAGCAACTGAAATAAACAACAGAACGAAGCGTCAAAATGCGCTAATTGTGAAGGAAGTCATTCTACAAATTATAAGGGTTGTGAAATATACAGAAAACTATAATCCATTAGACGTAAACACGAATAATTATAAAAATAACACAAACCATCAATTATCGTCCAATTTCTGGCCTCCTTTAAATGATAACAATAAAACGAAAGTAAACCAGAATACAAATCCGCAGTCAAGGACTAGTTATGTACGAATGTTAACTATACAAAAAATCAAGAAAAAACTCAAAACTTTGATACCACTGACAATGAAAGCGCTGATAACATTGGATCATTACTACAGATTCATAAATGAAAGTAAAACGCTCTTTCTCAGTATGATGGAGTAGCAAAGCCAGCTATTGAGCAGTATCATAGCTATGTTAAATAAAAAATAATGAAAAATTTAAAAATCGTAACATGGAATGCAAATGTTATTTTAACCCATTTAGCCGATGTACAGACGTACATTACAGGAAATAATGTCGATATTCTCTTATCGAAGGCGCATCTTATAAATACCAGATTCGCCAATTTCATGGAATACAACTCGTATTTTACGAATCATCAGGATGGTACGGCACATGGCGGTACCGGCGTCATAATTAAAAACGACGTAAAACATTATGAACTAAAAAATATAAATTACATTATCTACAAGCAACCAGTGTAGTATTTAACGAAGGTCCGAATAAAAATATTTGCGTCTCAGCAGTTTACTGTCCTCCGAGGCGCAATATAAAAAAGAAATTGCCGATTTTTTTCAAAACTTTAGGCTGTGGATATATAATAACAATGCGAAAAATATTTACTTCGGGTCTAGACTAACAGCCTATATAGGTAAAGAACTGAAATCTATTATTAATGAAACACACAACGTTATTTGCTCATCGAGAACACGTACTTATTGCCCGACCGATCCCAATAAAATATCAGACTAACTGAATTTTTTATAATAAAAGAAATCATATCGGCATTTGTTGACGTTATGATCGATGAAACTTTGTCATCGAATCACTCATCGGTTATGCTAGAAATTAGTCAACATATAGTTAGGAAAATGCATAAATTAAAATTGCACAATAAATACACACACGGATGAATTTCGAAATCAACTTGAACGCACAATAAATCTAAAAATAGAGTTGAAAACTGGAAAACAAATAGAAGAATCGATAAAGTATTTTACTGGAACAGAACAGAACAGTTTATTGAATAATTTACACTTATGACAAACAGTAAAAAGAAAAATGTGTACCGCTATATGCTGACCACACATCTACGTAAACAGAAAAATAATTTTAATTACTTAAGCATAATGATAATTACATACTAACAGGAAAATACAAAAACCTGTCAAATAAAAACCAAGCACTTCTTCAAGTATTATTACGGAGGTAATACATTGTGTACACATAATTAATAAGAATTACAAATGATATGGGTTACATTAATAAGTGAACCTAAACATATTTAAAATGGACAAAGTATGAACTAGGTATACAAATATTTATTATAAATCTAGTTATTGCATTAAATTTAAAGCAAATTATGCTTAAGTCGCCTACGTTTATATCTGGTACACATGAAATCAAGCTGCTTGGAATCGTAATTTTCAATCGACGCAATTAATTCATTAGTGTGTATTAAGCATTTATCACAAAAACGATTTGCTAAATAAAGTACAAAATCTCTAATATAGGGAATTCTAAGATCAGCATGTATATCGGCAATTTTTCTGTACCTGGGTGCATCTAGAATACATCGTAGACATCTAGTTTGCAGAAGCTGCAACTTATTGTAAGTGGCAACAGAAATTGAGCTCCAAACTGGCAGAAGTACATAATCACCGGGCGAACAAGTGTTTTGTATAGCATTAATTTATTATTAATGTTAACATGCGACTTGCGGTTAAACAAGGGATAAATCGTACATATAGTTTTGTTAGCTTTAACTATGACTCGATTTATGTGTTCTGAGAAAGGTCTAAAGTAACACCCAAATAGCGAACATAGTTCGACCATCGAACTGATGCAGAATTTACTTCAAGCATCGCGGGAAGTAAAGGCCTTCTACGAGTGAAAAATATGGATTCTGTTTTTTCCGGATTTATATCAATTTGCCATCTGTGAAAGTAACGTACAGTGCGATTTATTGCTATTTGCAGCTTGTTACGTATTGCAGTAGGCCTGTATGAGCTATAGAAAAGTGCTGTATCATCGGCATAAAGAGCAACCTGAACATTTGCAGAGGTGGGAAAATCGGAAAGATATAATATAAATAAAAAGGGCCCCAATACACTTTCTTGTGGTACTCCTGCTAAACACGTCTTCATAGTGGATTTGTCATTATTAACTATTACATAAAATAATCTGTTGCTTAAACAATTCGAAATTAATTTGATTAAGTATGGGGGAAATTGGAATCGAATCATTTTGTAGATAATTCCTTTATGCCACGTCGTATCAAAAGCTTTCGCTACGTTGAATAAAATCATCCCCGTATGTTTGTTACAGTTGAAATTATGTGTAATGAATTCAGTTATTCTAGCGATCTGGTGAGTGGTTGAATAATTATGACGAAAACCAAATTGTACTTTGGGAACAATCGTATGATTATCAGAATGACTTGTTAGCCGAGAGAGAATTATTTTTTCTGCAATTTTACTCAGATTGCCTAACAAGCTGATTGGACGAATATTACAAATTTGAGTAGCGTCCTTTACCTGACTTGGGTAATGCAATGATTTTATCCACTTTCCAATTAGATGGAAAATAACCACATTTAAACATTGCATTTATGATATTTGTAAACTCAACAATCGCTTTTTTAGGTAAATTTTTTATAGCTCTACTTTTTTTTTCCTTTATTTTTAATTGAGTTTAGGTTATAAAACCATTATTACTCATTGTACATATAAATTTATATAAACTAAACGCTAACGCTAACAAATGATTTATGAAATAGAAAGATAAATAACTAAACTAAGACATATAAGGAAAATACACTGTACGAGGATGTAAAGGTTACAAAATAATATTGGATTTATATATATAAGAGACCAGTGCTATCACAAGAGGATTATTTAAGGATAGGAGGTATGCAATAGAGTACGGAGGGAAGATACCTAACTGTAATAATATCTTGATTAGGGTTTCTCTGTGTGCACTATATAGATTACATGAAAAAATGATATGATTAATATCTGCCGTCAAACCACAGGACTGGCAAGTACTGGAACTAACCAGCCCTATCCGGTGGAGATGACTAGGCAGCAGATTATGTCCTGACCTAATACGAATTAAAATAGAGAAAAATTTACGGATTGGTATTGAATGAGGAGGCTTAATTAGAAAGAGAGATTGTTTCGATAAACTTGTTTGAATTTGTTTATAGAAATTATTCCGAGTAGCACAAAACATGGAGCTCCAGCAATGACGCAAATCCGCCTTCGCAGACGCAGCTAAACATGTGGAGGGAATCGCAGGGATCAGTAGGCCTCTGGAGGCCCCCATTTTAGCTGCCTGATCACAAATTTCATTATCTTTGATCCCGATATGAGCTGGGATCCATGTAAATTTCACATGGACATTCTTTTGTTGTAGATACATTACATTTTCTATTATTGTCAAAATAACTCTATTAGTTTTGAATGTACGATTTGAATTTTGGATGGCGTTAAGCACACTTAAGGAATCAGATAAAATAAGTACATTTGAATGTGTAATGTTGACTCGTGCAAATTGCAAAGCTTTAAGAATTGCATATCCTTCTGTTATAAACACAGTGGAAAAACTCGGTAAACGATATGATTTGGTGATTGCCAGTTGAGGTATGTAGAATGCCGCGCCTGAGAAGGGTAAGGTATTGCTCTTAGACCCATCAGTATAAACTAGCAAATGATTCGGCCACTTATGCATAATAGTTGACCTGAAAAGGCTATTCACTATCCTAGAATTACCCTGTCCGATTAGGGAATGAAACTCATTAGTATGTACCTCTGGATCTAAAAGACTGCATTCAAAGGGAATGGAGGCATACTTTAAGGGGTCTTTAGGAATGGTAAGGTTAATGTAAGGATGCTAATAATTAGCCCCCAATGCTAAGATGGGAGTTCTATGATGAGCAAATCTCCAATTAGTGTAAATCTATAAGAATTTGTTGTATATGCTATCAGGTGCTCGCTCATAGCCCTTTAGGATATATTGGTCTGCAAGATAAATTGCCCTCAGCTGTAGAGGAGGGATAAGAGCTTCAGATTCTAATACAAATTTAGGGGTTGACACAAAGGCTCCAGACATTAACCTCAAACAGGTATTTTGCAACACTGTAGCTTTCTTAAGATGCGAAGCAGATGCAGCATGGAACAGGTAGATCCCATACTCAATCGAGAGCGGATGAGTGAGATGTAGAGAAGACGAAGGATGAATGGATCCCCACCCCACCAGGTTGGACTTAATAACTTCATAATATTTATGATTCTACTAACTTTTGCTAATGTGGCTTTGATATGTGGCCCCCATAGTAATTTTTGGTCGAGAATGACACCTAAATAGGAATGATACTCGACAAAGGCAATAGGCACGTTTTCCAAAATAAGGGAGTGTTGATCAGGGTTGCACCGTTTCAATGTGAATATAGTAAATACTGTCTTGGTTAAGGACACACTTAAATAAGATTGGGATAAAAAGGAATTAACAGAATTTAATGAAGATTGAAGAGAAGTAAAACAATGGGTGAGGTCACTACCTTTAGAGTATATGAGTATGTCATCTGCATAAGAGAGGCAGTTGGAGTAAGGTTGCAGCTGCGAAAAAAGTGGAGATAGATATAAGTTAAATAACAATGGACTCAGCACTGATCCTTGGGGTAAACCAGTATAGGCCGTCCTTGTAGCACTTCCAGCTGCGCTGGGGGAGAAATGAAGAGTTCGATTAATAGATAATTTATATATATAAGTAGCTAAAAATTTCGGAACTCCAATGTTAAGTAGCCGTGAATATAAGGTGGGTATATGTACATTGTCATATGCAGCTTGAATATCAATAAAACAAGCTGGAACAAATTCTTTCTTGATGAATGATGTGTATATATCAGCCGTGAGCTGACATATGCAGTCCATTGTTCCATATCCAGGGCGAAATCTATACAGTCCACTGGGGAGCTTGTTATATGCTTCCAACTACCATACCAGGCGATTATGGAAAATTGTTTCAAAAACTTTTCTAATACAGGAGGCAAGAGCAATAGGTCTATAAGAGTTGCAGTCTCCTACAGGTTTATTATGTTTCCTAACTGCTATGATAATAAACTGTTTCCAATCATTGGGAATAGCACCAGAAAGCCACAATTTATTAAAAATATCACATAGAGTATTAAGCGCAAAATTAGAACATTTTTGAAGAGCGAAATATAGAATAGCATCCAAACCTGGAGTGGTATCTGGTTTCCTATAGAGTGCTCTAGATAATTCGGGTAGAGTGATCTCCCTAAGCAGTACAGAAGAATTTATGAAATGACATTGATTAGATGACGTTATCATTTCCCACAGATGTTTTAAGCTTACTAGATTTTTTTTAATGTTAGCAAAAACTTCTCTCGGTGAGACATAATGAATATTATTGAATGTGTTAATATTTTTAAAGTAATTTTTGACAGAGGATTGAATTTTATTAACCTGATAGGAAGAGGCTAAGTTGAAATTACGCATGTGAGCTTTAAAGTATTCTGAAGCGAGCAGTTCATCTTTAGCACGATTTTTATAAACGTGGGGTTGATCATGAGTATTATAGAGAGGTGGGAGACATGTATGTCGTTTATTATATTGCTTACAAACTTTCCATAGACTGTTGTCATTAGGTGACAGTTTAGACAGAAAGTTATGAAATTGATCATTTTTATATTTATTCAGCAGAAAACCAACTAGTTTATGAAGAAGGTTTAATATATATTTTAAATTTCGAAGTGGAAACGGTTTTTGACATAAAGCCTTCGGATATGATTTTTAAATTTAATTATCACCACGATGTACATAGGTAAACTGTTATATGGTGTGTGATTTATTAATTTTTTAAGTACAAAGTATTCAGTGGAAGTATGAATTAATTGAGTTAAATCGTCTAAATGCTTATTAATGTCAGCGATACTATGAATGCGCATGTTTAAATTTATACTGTTAGATATAAACTGCTTAAATCCAGACCAGTCCGCATTTTTATAATCGGGTGTTATACAACAGGCTACATGGGAATCTGCCTCAAAAGAATGCAACTATCGACCTACTATTTATAGTTAAAAAAGCAGTCAAATAAAAAAGAAAATTAAGAAAACAATGGCAAATATTAAGAAATCCCATTTATAAAATAGCATTAAATAAACAAAAGAAGTTTTTAAAAAAATTATTGCAAGATTTGAAGAACAAATCATTGAAAGAAAATTTGAGTTGTGGAAAGGAACAAAAAGTCTTAAAAGACATGTAAAAGCGGTGCGTCCGGTAAGAAAATTGTGCAACGACGAACTTAGAAAAAACAGAAACATTTCGCAAATTATTCCAGCCGCATCCTGGAAATACATCGTTAAACCACATACTTACTGTTATGATCTTTACAAACCAATTAAACTTACATTTCCAGGTGAAATTAATAATGTGGTGAAAACCCTAAACCCAAATAAATCACCGGGATATGATTTAATTACCGTAAGGATTTTAAAATCGCGAAAAGGTATTATATTACTGACATATATTTTCAATGCAATGATTTTCCTGTGCACTAAAATTGTTACAAATTATCGTTATAAAAAAAAACACAGAAACACCAACAGAACCAAGTTCGTATCGACCCATCTTCCTATTGTCTGTATTATCTAAGCTTTATGAAAAACTGCTGCTAAAAAGACTAATGCCAATAATTCATGATAGAAGTTTAATACTGCAACATCACTTTGGATTTAGAGCCAAGCACTTCAATGAAAGTAAATCGACACGAGTAATCTTCACTAACAGAAGAATTGATCCAACAGAAGACATAGCCCTAAACGGTGCTGCAATTCATGATTTCAGTAAACAATAAACTTTAGTAAATTAGTGCCTTTCATATTTCATGTAGGCAACCAAACTAACTCTGCTGTGTACCTTTCAGATAGTAAGTCCGCTGCGATGTTAGAGCTGTATTAATTTAGTATTATGTGATGGTGTGCGCGTGTTGTTATGTGTTCACATTAATTTCCTAATATAAAAAATTTTATTCAATACGTAATATCTACATTATACAGGTGTTTTTAGTTATTAGACCGAATTTTATGATTTAATAATAAAAAGAAAAATTGTAAATACGCGTAGAACATCACATTTTATGTTTAAATAACTTTTTAAATTAATGAATAAAATATAGCTCTGCGTTTTATTTAAAATTTTTTAAAATGCGATGGCAGATATATGGTTTTAGAGTGATAATTAAGGTGGAAGTCGGGTTCATAGCACAGAACATACTTACGTATACTTTTTATAACATTGCGGCGTGATATATATATATATATTTTTTTTTTCAAAAATAGTATATTTGATAGAAATACAATTTTATATTATGAAACTTAAAGTGACAATCCAATTAAGTTTAATGCCACTTTAAATTCCATTTACAATCTTAACTTACATTTTTAATTCGATATAATACTATTATCATCTAAAATGAATAGTGAAATAACAATATAAGAACATTAAATCTTAGTATATCAAATTATAATTTTTTCTATTATTTATTTCCTCAATAGCTAACATGTTGAATTCTTTATATTTACTATTTACCAATTCTTCTGCTTTACATTCTATTACAATATCATTACAATTACACCCCTGCAAGATATGATAAACCGTATCCGCAAAATTACATCGAATACAGTTATCAGTTTCAGCAATACCAAAACGTTTTAAATAAGTTTTGAAACTACCATGTCCAGTAATAAATTGTGTGTTATAATAATTGGGAATAAAATAAGTATTACGGAATCTATCATTTATATTTGGAAAATACTGATACGTTAAGCCACTATATGTATTCCACATGATTTGATATTGCTCTAAATAATATTGATTAAGTACTTTTTTAAACTGTTTATTGTTTAAGTGTTTGCCTTCGTATTTATATTTGTTATTAATATAATCTACTTGATTAAATTCGTGTGTTAAATTAATATTGTTTTTAATGTAAAATAAATTAATATGTTTACGTATTTCTAGGTCTATAGGCATAATTCCGGCTATTACTATCGAAGCCCAATAACTAGTAGTTTTATATTCTTTAATCATTTTAATAGCTATTGTTCTTTGAAATGATCTTATTAACGTTTTAAACCTTTTAATTTTTAACATATTACTGCTATAGATTATATTTGGCATAATTATGGATTTATACATAATTAGTCCCTTTTTATAATTTACTCTATTATTGTTATTATAAAGTTTATTAAAAATATATAAAAATTTGTTTATTCTATTCTTAACATTATGGAAATGGTTATAGAATTTTAAATTGTTATCAATTGTAACTCCCAGGTATTTTATACTTGTCACACATTGAATATTAATATTATTATTTGTTAAATTTAATTCTTTGTTTTTGAATTTTTTGTTAAATAAAATATATTTTGATTTTGTCATATTAATATTTAAATTATAATCATTTAAAAATTTTTCAATTTCCTTATACACTCTACATATATTTACTTCCATAATGTTTTCCTTCTTATCCACAATTATCATGGCTATGTCATCGATAAAGGTAACAATTTTAACATTTTCAGGTATTTTAGTTTTGTAAATTCTAGAAAATACCATATTCCATAAATACGGACCTAAAACTGATCCTTGCAGTACTCCTGTTATTAACGCATGTTTCTTCTTGTGTGTACCAATGTTTATAATTGTATATCTATTATGAAAATAATGATTTAATATATTTCTTAGATTTTGATCTAGTCCCATTTCTTCTAGCAGTAACATTAATTTATTTAAATTTAGGCTATCAAATGCCTTAGTTATGTCCAATGTTACTAGGGCTACATTGTATCCTTTATTTTTAAAGGTTTTTACCGCTTTTATTACTTCAAAAATTGCCAATTCCGCTGACCTATTCTCCAATCCGCCGTGATATATTCAACACGAGAATTGCAGAATATATTGTAAACATTATAATAAATTAAAACCAAGCTGCTAGTACAATTAGCACTTGTAAATGAAGGAGAAAATGAGCTTATACTTAAAATACACCGCGCTGCAATTGAACAAGTGGAAAACTTTTCGGAAGTATACTAAATAATAAAATAAGCTTAGATACATGCTGCTTCAGTTCCTATAAATAAACTAAATTCGGGAATAAACACATTCTCCTTTCAATCAAGCTAATAATTATAAATCTGTAATGTTACTAATGCTGCTCTATAGATGAGAAACCTGGGCTCCTCCATAAAAAAAAAACTGAAATAATTTTACCAGCATATTAGAATTTTACATATCTGTTGGCGAAGATCACTCGACAAACCGCAATATTTTTCAGCGGACAAATTCCTAATCTTGTTGCTTTAGAGGAATTCTCTAAGATGATCCAGGCAAGTTATTAGAACATATAAAGACAGGATTTTTAAAAAGTTTTTCTAGCACGATTCATAATCATCAGACGTCTACGAAGACGTTACAAAAATTTCTTGATTTAAAAATATCAAAATATTGTGAAATAGATCTTAATAAGTAGCAGAAACTAGTCGCAGATCTAAAAAGATGTAAATTTGAGTTTAGAAATGACCTACGATATTCGGACAAAAAAGCTGAAAAAAACATAACCGCTTTCTTAGGACATGGGTAAAATTTCATCAACACCGGCGCTTTTAAATATGGTGTGAAACAAAGAGTGTGCTGCGAGAATCGATCTACTTAGTCACCTCAGAACGTATCACGGACAATGAGTGGATAAATGATGATGGGGTGATGTGTGTGTGTGTGTGTGGCGTACCTGACATATCAAAAACGCAAGCACCTATTAGAATAGAGTTAACTGTATTCAACTTATAAGAATTTTTAACTATTTCATACATCGAAATTTATAATTTCGCCTAAAAAACTGATAATGGTTAATATACATGCTACGTAAATCGAGCCGTGTTACGTAAATCGAGCGTGAAATCACTTATATCGAAATATGAATTAATATGGTATTATATTTCAAAGATTTTGCGATTACCTACGGTGAAACTGCAATTGGACATCCGGATGTACATGAGGCGTCTCTAAATCGCAGCTTCTCATCCTGTAGATACCGAAGTTTTGAGTTTTCTTTTGTCCGTTTGTTTTCCCGTAGACTTTTGTCGCAAGACTAAATGACGTCATACATGTGTTTGCTCCGCACGTTTTCCCCTCACTTAATTACAAATAGAGCACAAGTTTTATTTTATCATCGACGATTTTCAAATTGATAATTTTCATTTTTTTTTTCAATTTTTATCTTTTATTAAGATTGAACTTAGGTTGAATTATTAATAAAAGAATTACTCAGGTTATGAAAGGATTCGAATTATTTTCTTATTCCAATTTTTTTTTCCTCCTAATAATAAAGAAATGTCTTTTTTTAAATTGAATGAAAAAATAAATACACACGAACGACTAAGAATGAATTTTAAATTTTTCAAAACATTCGGTTGCTATAACAACATTTTGTTATTATTATTATTATTATCGTCGCTATTACTATTGTTTTATATATTATTAATATTATTGTAGTTTTAGATGACGATGATTGTTAATGGACATAATTATCGTTAAAGACAAAAATAACAAGAGGAAATTATTATCATTATTAATGGGTCATAATTGTTCTTTCACTTTTTTACTTATTTAAATTTAAAATATTAATACGTTAAAATTAAATCGCTTTATTTTTCATTTTTTTTTAGTTATTTTTTTTTATAAATTAAAAAATGTCTGAATATTTTTCGTAATTTTATTTTTATCAGGGTGAATGCAAACCAGTATATTAATATGCGAAAAAATATCGTTTACATTCTGGTAACCCAGAATTAAATCTCGGTACAACATTTTCTTTTATCAAATGACGTTCTTCAGTTTTAGTACTTTTATTAAAGCTATAAATTATTCATAATTTTCGCCGTTGTGATTACTATTATTGCCTGATTATGTTGACATTATGCAATGTGGTCGAACATGCAAATTTGCTTCTAAATTTGGAGAGAAAATATGCAAAATTTGTTTTTTTTTAAATAATTAAATCTAATTACTATTATTACCTGATTATGTTGACATTATACAATGTGGGCGAACTTGCAAAAATTTTCTTCTAAATTTAGATAGAAAATATGCAAAATTTGTTTTTTTTTTTAAATAATTAAATCTATATTTAAGTGTTTAATAGATTTTTGAACGAATATTTAATACTTATACGTCTGTAGTAGGTGATAAAAGTTTGTGTTTCCCCACAGTTACACTTATCGTTTTCTTCTATGTCCTATTTTCTGAGATTAACTTCACCATCGCGTGGTTCGAGAGTTCTCAGTCTGTTGAGTAATCGCCAGACTTTCCATGGTAAGTTATGATCAGGTGGCAAAACTTTCTCAAATTTGGCTGAACTGTTTGGTGCAGCTTTGTTCCACATCCTAACTGTTTCTGATTTGGGGTGAGCCAACAGCATTTTAGTTGACCTAAGGAGATTTTAGTCGACTGGGGGGGAACATTATGTCCAAATAGTGGGTGTCTATTATCCATCATGTTATTATTCTTACTGTTTCCTTCAGTGCGGCATCTATTTGCTTTGTATGACACTAGTTCTTCCAAAAAATAAAACACAAATTAAATTGAACAACTTTTTAGAGGAATTTAACTGTTGTATTAATCGGATAAAATTTTAGTCCAAAGTATAATAATTATAGCAATAAATTTGAAAAAAAAAAGAAAATAAAGAAAAAATTATCTGGTTGATTGTGTACATACAAATAAATAAGTGTTCATTTTGGTTTGTTTCGATATAGACGTTATTTACTAGTTGTTAAACGAGTCTTCTACTAATAAAATGTTTCTACGTTAATATATTTTAAATTATTTTGTTTAAATCTGACGGTAGTTATTAAATTATTAATATTATATAATGATGCGCCACAGTAGTACTCGCGTTGAACGACTGAGAAATAGATATTAAGGATAAGACAACTGGAGGGAATAGATAACTCGATTTGGAAATTCTTTATCAGGCGCGGATTTACGTCTTAATTATGTTCAAGCCGCAAACTTTGATCGTTACGATGAACATCCGAAATTTAATTACAAGCCAAAATGTTCTCTAATGAATTTCCTGACCCGGATATATCCCGTTTCAGTAATAACGATAATGATAGTAATGATAATAATGACAATAAATAATAATTATTATTACAATTATACGGAGGACACGTTTGCTGTGTTTCATCATTTTTTTGGTATGCCATTTATGAAAAAACTCCAAATAGAAAAGCAATGTTTGTTTTTTGTGGTCTATTTAATTTTAACAAAATTCAATCACATCCATAAAGTTGATTTTTTTTCCAGCAACATTGCAACTTAATGATTTCAAATTTTCTTTTATTGTCCAGAGTTTTTTTCGACTAGATTTACATTTTAAATAAAATTTGTCAGTGATTAGTTGTAAATATAAATATATTGGTAGTTCTACGATACATGATTAGAGCAACTTTTAGATGTTATCACTACGTCAATGACACTCTCACCGTTTGCGTTTTTAAATATATGTATGTTTTTGTCATTTAGAACGATTAGTTTGTTCCGGACTAAAACATCAAGAATGAACTTAGATTTTTTCCTTGTTTTTTTCCTATCCCAAGTTTCTGAACGGACATTCAGATCGCCAGTGACCGGGATTATAGATCAAACAGGTTAATATATTACTAAGTGCTGTTATGCATGGTTCAAATAGCTTATTAGGAGAGAAGTAGACATTGAGAATAAGTAAACTGGATACTAGTATGGCTATGATATTATTAATATGGTCTACAGTTATTACTTGATGTACGATATCGACTGAAATACAAATAACGGAGAGACTATTATTAATTACATTAAATCCAGTGAAACCGATTAATCTATTTTTTACAAGATAAGGTTTAGTAACTAATATTACATTACGCTGATATTTTATTGCATAATTATATAGCATGTTTTGTGCCGTCGGAGAATGGTCCACATTATTAAGTATTTAAGATTATTATTCGTTATTATAATTTATATGTTATATTTTCCCTAATTTTTATGACATACGGGCACTTTTGACTTCGTGGTTGGTGATGTGTATTATTTGTCTCGCTATTGCCGTCATTATTTTTAATTTTATTACTCGAGTTTCGTTAGAAATCTTCAAAACAAATCACACCATTAACATTCTTTGACGACATACATCTTAGTCAACGCTTATTCTCGTCTAGATTCCGGGACATAACGATGTGGGATCTAACGACGTCTAATATCGCCTGTTCCAGCTATGCCAGTTTCAATAAAGGAATTCCTTCAAAACATACGATCTAAATTAGCAAACGAAAGATTCATCAATACAACATTAACTCGATAAAGTCAACCATTTGTCAAACTCAAACAGAAGAAACGAAGTGGTTCTGTATCGTGTACGCTCAGGCCGCACATTCCGCACCAATAAATACTTATTTTGCTAAGAAATATTATATTTCATAACAAGCGACGAACTATTTATTTATTACTTATTTTCAAATATTCGAATAATGTATTTTATTCGTTAATATGATTATGATTATTATTGTTGCCGTATATGCTATTATCTTAACTTCTGGATTAGATCTCTCCAGTTGGACTGAAATCCCTTGTGTCAGATTTTATTTCACGATCTAGAGGTAATAAAGATGTGGTAAGTGAATTGTTTTCGTCAATATAATTTTCTGAGGCTTTGTTGCCCCACGTATGTCTAGTCTCCATGTATCAAGCTATCTTTTAGATGCAGTGAAATTTCCTCAAATGCATCAACTACTACAAAAATTATGGTTAATTTTTGATTTTAATTTGCGACACGTAAAGCTGAGACGATTTTTCTTTTTGTTTATCTGGTACCATTTTCTGGACATTTTTTGTGTGTTTTTTCCAGATTTATTTTTGTAATTTCATTCATTCATATAATGAATATAGTATAGCAATTCCAACATTTCTTTTTGCAAAGTAATGTTAGTTCAAGATTTTTTATTTCACAATATTTTGATAGATTCATTTCATGGTATATGTATATATATATATATATATATATATATATATATATATAATTATTATTATTATTATAATCGTTCGAGTAATGACTGCTCGTCGTGACCTGTTGTGTATTGCATCGTGTACCAACTGTCTGCAGCGACTTCTATTTTGACAGGTTTTCATTATAATGTTTCGGGTTTGACCGCTCGGCGTTGTTACCGTGTCCGCCCATCGTCTTCCTCGTGTTCTTGTTCTATTTACTGGTGCAATTAAAATGCATTTTTCTAGACTGTCGTTTTCTTTCCTCATAACATGTTCGTAGTATTTTAAGATTTTTTTCTTGGCAAATATGGGATATCCGTTGCTTAATTCTTAATTGATCTATAATCGAATTATTTATCCGTTTTCCCGCCCACGGAATTCTTAGCATTCTCCGCTAGGTCCACATTTCGAACGCATCGATTTTTCGTTTATCTGCTTCTCGTAAGGTCCACGTCTCTGCTCCATATATGAATAACGAGAATAAGTGTGTTCATTAGTCTGGATTTTATGTTTGTATTAAGAGATCGGTCTTTCCTGATCTTATGTAATCGAGCCATCGCAGATTTTGCTAATGTGATTTTTATTTATTTTTGACATCCGCCATCATCAGTAACATATTTTACATCCTGAGCCTGGTGTGTAACTACAGAGTGTCCAGTCGTCCATTTAACATCATCCGATCTGGACCGGGTTTGCAGCCGATATAGGATCGCTTGACAAAGCAGTATCTTTTATTCGCATTATCAAATAGGTTTTCTTGAGAGTATTTAATGGAGTAGTTTCTTGTTGCCTTTTCCATCGCAGTGTATTTGTCGTTCACAGTGTCGCCAAATACTGTTCAATCTACTGCTGTTTCGATCCACATGACCTCCACCAATAGTTGATACTGAAACAGCTGCCGCTGGACATGCCCCGTTCCGGTTACAGCTCCGAATCCTTAAAAGTACAAGCAATAGGACCTCAAGGGGGGATATATATATCTAAAAATTCCTCATATTGTATTCGTATTTTCAAGACAAGAAACATGGCGCTGTTCTTTTATTTCGGTTGTAAATTGTTCGAGAGTCGCGAAAAAAATATACGTCTTTTATATTCTTGACTGTAAGTAGAGGACCTCGCTGCTCCAAAACTCTACACTACTATTGGCCGTCGTTCCAGCGATCATCGGTAAACTTTTTATGTAACCAGTTTTAATTAATATGGAAATGGTTGTCATTTCGATTTTTGCGAAATATTTATTAATCGGCGTGTCCATGATAAAGAATTGCGTTTTAAATGTTATTTCAAATATTTGTTTTATGCGCGTAACGTACAACAATATTTATTACGAGGAAGCGCATGTGTAAGAATTATGAAGACAAATGTATTTCCGCATAAAATTCCACTAACACCGGGGATCTAATTACGATCTCGTGATTCTATAAGATCTAATTAGTTCTGTAAGTGTTTCACGGAATTTGAATTTTCGTTTGTCGTGGCCGCTTTAAATAGCCCGTAATATGTACATGTAATAACGTCATTTATCTGTGTATTATAATTTTTTCTTTTTTTTATATATATATATTTTTTTTTATAGAAAGAGCACCTTCAGAAGCATCTTTCGCTGGTAAAGAATATTTGTTGTATGATATGAGCATGCAAGATAAAGAAGCCTTTGTCACTACGCAGGACACTGTTTCGTTTTATTTTAAAACCAAGAAGGAGGATGGTTTACTTTTTCATTCGAGTAAGATTTTTTAATATTTTTAAAAATACACATACACATCTATAAATATGAATTCACGTACGTACACACACACATAACATATATATATATATATTGTTCTCTTTACATCATGTTGCTCTATTCCAAACGCCGTGAATCATCCATGCTACAAATTCCGAGTGTGTAGTCACGCCATTTCTTTCGATCATCTGCTGGTCATAGGCATTTTTCGAGTCTGCTTCTTGAAATTTTGGTATTCTATCAATGTGATCTCTATATACTATGACTATAATTTGTCGGATTTTTTCATTTTTACCAACTGCTGAATAGATTGCAAAAGATATGTAGTAAAAGTAATTAACATAGCAATAGGGTAAAATTCATTTGCTCATACATCTCGATCATAAAGCCAAGAAAATGGATATAAAAACGAGAAACTTTCACCGGTTACTCGGATCTCAATCAAAATTAAATGAAAAAAGTAAGTTGCTGGCTCTATAAAATGATCTTGAATCCGGTATGGTTTTATGCTATTGAGTCGAACAGCAACGTAAAAAGAATACAAACATAAAATATTACGAATGATAGCTGGAGCTCCCTGGTATGCCTTCAATGACACTATACACAGAGACTTCAACATCAAATTCATCAAGCGATAGTCAATATTTCTAATCCGCTAGAATTCTTCGAAAAACAAATAATAGCGGAGAAACTCAGACGCAAAAGGATCATAAACTACAAATAAATTCTAAATTACATAGTTAGTGAGTCTGCTGCTGAGCAGATCTCTGATTTTCAATAACATCTTCTTCACACATTATAGTTCATGATAAACAACTTACTAGTTGTAGATAATTTATATCGCCTATTTACACTTGGGCGCATTTAGCAACATCGAATTAAATGTTTTTTTATAAATTATTTTTTTTTATTATCCTTTAAAATTCGCCTCGTGAAAATGACCTTTTTTTTTTTTACTTTTTTGAAATTAATTTTAAAAAGATCTAAAGTTCTAACTAAATTTGTAGTCTAAGGCACGCCTTTAATATAGCACAAGGTTATTAAAAAAAAAAAAAATTAGGCGTTAATATGTATTACATAACGTCAAATGGAACAATAGTGTATATATTGCACGAATGAAATTTCTGTCGAAATATTCATTACATTTAAATCATATTAACGACGTCGTGTATGGCCGCTGGAAAAAGGAGAAAATAAATATATTCTTGTCTTTATAAAGAGGACAAAGAAAAAAATCAATAGAAAAGGAATAAGTATACAGTTCCTAAAAATAAAGAAGAAAAAATTGAAAGAACATTAAAGACCAGACGGATAAAGCGAAGTAGGAGGTGTAATTCGGCGAACATTTTTATTATTTTATCAGATACAAGAGATTGTGCGATGTTCTTTTGAAATCGGTCTAACGGCTCCGATGCTTTGAATTCACTACGCGTATAGTACATATCTTACGAGTACATCCCTGTTAAATTTTATTACGCGTGTATCTGTATATAAATTTATCTACATACGATGAGTGCTTATTCGTACACGTATTAATTATTTGTATGTCCACGAGTATGTACGTGGAACCTTGCGCAGACTGTACGGCAGCGAATATATCGATTAAGAAAATTTTCGTTCCCTAAACAAAATGTCAGCTCGTTGTTAAATAACGTCATGCGAAACAACTATTATAAAATTTCGTTTTAAAATTATAAAATCGTTCGCCATTTCAGTGTTGAGATTCAATTTAAAAAAAACCGGATTGATAACGCGAACCGAGAATATATTTATATATTTAAAAACGAAACCTCCGAAACGCTAATTTTAACCGGCTTAATAAAATTCGTTAAAAAAAAAAATAAATCCATTAGAGAACACTAAATAAACTGTACGAATATAATAACAGATCGTAAAATTTTTGAAAATATAACTACATTTATAAAAAGAAATTATGAATTTGAGAATAAGCCCGTTGTGGAATGTAGTAATTTAAAATAATAAGCGAGAAAGAAGTAGTTAAAATCACGAAATTAATCCATTTTAAAGTGTACGCAAATAAAAATAAATTAACAAAAAAAAACGTTAAAATAGAATGTAAGAAAATACTTAATATAGATGTACAATATTACAGAGAAAAATTATGCGAAATAACAGATTCGATTATAGACTAACCCAATGGTGAATGGGTTAAATGTATACAGGAGCGTAGCCAGACTTGATTGAAGAGGGGGCTTCAAAACTAAATTATAACAGTAAACCCGAGTTAAATTGGACTTTAAGTAAATAACCAAAACTCAAGTAGGTTAAACCCCAATAAGCAATCCAACGAAGCAATTTTTATAATTATTAGACGTCGAATAGGTAATTCTATTAGAAGCAATAGACGGCAGAAATATTTAACGTCACTGAAACACACTAATCTGAAGACAGAGGGAGATGGTTACAATAAATTCCGCGAAAAAATAAACGATAAATAACGATTTTATATTTTTCGAAAGAATAATACATAGTAATACATAACTAAATTTAAAATTTAAAATCTATTATTCGCGTTTTTCTGCAAAATTCTTCTAGTACTTCCTATATTACAAAACTAACTATTTACTTCAAAAACAACGAAATTTAAATAAAATAAATTAAAAAAAAAAATCGATTTAACAAATGAAAAGCTGCATTTAACAACGAGTATATATTTTATTATTATTAGATTGATTCCAAAGGGAGGTTCAGACCCCCAAAACCAAGCCCTGGCTACGCCACTGAACGTATACATAATAATCTGTACATAATCACATACACTAACTAGCCAGAAAAATTCAAACTGTATGTGTAATATAAAAAAATAAAAAATAAAATGATTAAATTTATAACGTACTTCGTAAAACTAATTCTTCTTCGAAATTTGTCATTGAATTTAGTAAAAAAAAAAATTAATCTCCTTCTGTTATTTCCATTTTTTTTTAATAGTTTTATTCTTATTTATGTACGCATGAAAATGGCTTAACATACAAAAAGCTTTTAATAAAAATTTAGTGATTTTAACTACTTTTTAATGATTTATTTTCTTTTTAAATAATGTAGTATTAATAAATCGTTTCGAAGTGATAAACTAAATAGTGATCATGAATACTAACATCGTTACGTACAGTGATAATTTGTATAATAATATATCTGCGAATAAATAAATAGAAGTATATACGAAAATATTCGAAACAGTCTTAAAACAAAATTATTATTAGTTCCGAAATAAATATTACGAATAGAATAATGGATTAATGATAGGACCTCCATTATCACAAATTTTAGCAGATGTTTACACGAATAAATTGGAAAATTAAATAAAAAATATTTAAATTAAAGTCAGGAAAAAAATGTACAATATTTTAATAATATAGAAGAATAACGGTAACGATTTAAACAAGTAAACTGCGCCCTAAGATTGCATATATTCCCGATACGTCGCCGATGTGGCAAATTCTGACGTAATTTTCATAGAAAAATTTCCAAGAATGAATGATAACAATCACGAAAATTTCAATTTATTTGCAAGTTTTTATTAGGATTAACAGTAACGTCGTAAAAACAAAATTTACTTAAGGAAAAAATAATCGACTTTTTTTTTTAAATTCTGATAAGTATTAAACAAACACAA
>CM065053.1:175718796-176063796 GCA_032883995.1 Coronaproctus castanopsis
GAATTGTGATTAAAAATAAAAAAAAAGAATTATGGGAACCAGAACAAAAGCGAAAAAAAATGAAAACTGTTAATAAAATTTAGAAGTAGCGAAAATATCGAACTTTCAAATTTTTATTTCGAACCAAAAAAATTTAAACGAGAATTAAAAGAATTAAATATAATCGAAGCCTAAAAAAGTTTATCAATAAAAGATGACGTACTAAAGAGAGAAGGATAAATCTAAAGAGAGGTATTTCTGCTTTTAGTGTAAAAGTTGGAAAAAGTTGATTTCTCCTTTTTTTTTCGTTTTTCTGTTTGTATTATATTAACCCCTTCAGTCACGATTACCACTTACATGAAATTTTAATGCTAACAAAATTTTTTATTTTCTAGTTAAGGTGAAATGTTTCAATTTTAAAAGTATTAATATAAATATATTGCAAATTATCTACACGGTTAACCTGAGAAGCAGTATTGTATAATAAATAACTGTATAAAATTTGTTATTTTGTGTCAAAATTTTACGACACTAATATAATATTGAAATTAAAAATTAAAATATGAATTGTTATTCTCAACGCGCATTTGTGTTTCTACATAATATATATATATATATATATATATATATATATATATGTGTGCGTGTGTGTATCGCAGAAGAAAATCGAATCGACTATTGTTCAGCAAATTTCGAACAACGAAGAATAGAAACTCGTCTTACGTAATAAAACTATTTTATCTCTTCATCTAATTATTTCGTGATTGTCGACCTTAAACTTCGTTGTCTATCCTTTTCAATCATCGTTATTTCATCTTCGTCTGGTTTCTTTTATCTTCTCTACTTCTCTCCTTCGTAATCGTTCTTCTTGTTTAAAATCCGTCTAACGTAAAATCATTTGACGTAGTAACATCTTCATCGGAAGTAATGACGTAATAATTTCTCGTAATAATATTCATCAAAAATACCTAATTATATGATAATCGCTTTGACCATTTCGGCTACAGTGTTCACTATTTGTGTGTAATAATAAAGGACGGAACGTCTCAATTCTTAAGATATATATATATATTTCGTTGAAAATCATTGTCAAAAAGAGTGCGCAAAAAAAGTTACTTTATGTCTTTTACCTTCTCGTTAAGTCATCACCCTGCATCATCTAAAAAACTGAGCTACCCATCGAAATTAGGTTAACTTTAATCGTTTGTTCGTCTACCGAAATTTATAATTTGCTTCAAGAATTCACACTGTGAAAGTTCTTATCGACGAGAACGTTGTCGTAAAGTTAAGGATAGGGTCGTAGTCATACGGTCGAGTTATTAAAAAAATAAACAATTTCGAAATATAAATGTAATTTTCTTTTTTATTACCGACGATAAAATTAACAGATTCTCTCGTAAACTTGGGTTAAATATTTCCGGAATAAATTTCGTAACGGGTGGAATTTATTACTTATTTTAATCTATTAAATTAGTATATACATACAAAATAAACAACAGAAATGAGTTAAAAATCTATAAAAAAATTCCTTTACGAAAAATTACAAAACTTTTCGGATGTTAAACCATTATCAAGTGAATATAAAAAATAAATTATATAAATATATACCGATGTAAAAAATATTCAACCGATATTTCGGCTGAATATTATCAAGTAGACAGCGGGGAATATTCTTCTTCCCAGCTATAAGTACAAACATCTAAATGCAGTGAATCAAACTTTTCGAAAAGCAGTTATGCGGTTTCGTGTTCTTTCGGTCAGAAGAAGACGTCATCCGAATTGTGTTCGCAGCCGGAAGCAAAAACTGGCCCTTTTCCGGGAGAATTTCCTTTTGCGCTTCTTAAGGCAACTCAAATACAATGGTGTAACAGAGAAAGTTTTTGCGACGATATAGGCGCCGGTATAAGACCGAACATACATAACGTCGGCTTACCAAAAAGGTAGCGAAAATAAGCGGTGCTCAATATTCGTAAATTGACCAAGAGTATAGTTTGTTTGAAACAAAAAAAAAATAAATAAATTTCAAATGAATTAGTTCGACCGAAAGTAATTTTTGACGTTTACGTTTTATTAAATAATTTAAGAGTATTTTTCGAATGTATTAAAATAAATTCATGAAAAAAGTAAAAAGATACACACAGTTTACAAAAATTATCAAAATGATAAAACAGTATTTTTCAATTATCCGATAACGAATGTGGTTAACAACTCAATCAACAATCGGCAAAATAAAATTTATACATAAACAATAACACAAATATTCGGTAAATACTTCTTAGAATTAATTTTTTATAAAAATTTATCAATCTCTTTCTTTTATTATTTCCATTTTCTCCAATAGTTCTCTTTTTTTTAAAATGTTTTTCTACGTGTAAAACTTTAAAATTTTGGTTAATACTATTTATTTTGTGTTTTAATTTTTTACAATGTTTTCCAAATAATGATTTTTCATAATTGTTTTTATATGAATATAAATTTTTATACCATATGGAATGTATTTATATTTTATTAAAATAAACAAAAAAAAAGTAGTTAAAATCACTAAAAGTTGTTTCTTTATGAAAAATCACAATGCTTTTCGGCTGTTCGGCCATTATCAAGTGAATATTTCAAAAAGATAAAACTATAAAATGAAAAAATATAAATTTAAAATTACAATTCACAGAAAATCAACAAAATGAAGAACAGTATTTATAAAACAACACTGTTCTTCAGTTTGCTGATTTTTGGGATTTTAATTTTAATTTTAAATTTATATTTTTTCATTTTATTATTTTATCTTTTTCAAACATTCAATTGATAATGGCATAACAGCTGAAAAGCATTGTGCTTTTTCATAAAGAAAAAACTTTTAGTAATTTTAATTTCTTTTCAGTTGTTTATTATGAATTTAAATGTTCTTTAAATCTTATTGAAAATTCTGTTTCTCGGATGTATTCTTTTTCACATTGATTGTAATTTAATTTATGCTATTGTGTTTTTGTTGGCTGTTTTTATTTATTTTTATTTTACTGGCTATAAATAAAATAAAAAGAAAATTGATCATTATAGGGTTTTTTTTTTTATTAATACAAAGCTTTTGATAATGACGTGTAGTGATTAATTTTGTTATTATTTTGTGTTATTAATTAATAAAATCATTACTCTCGATACATCAATATTATTGTGTTATTGCTCGATGTATAAAATTTTATATTGCTGATCGTTGATTGTGTTGTTTACCACATTCGCTTTCGGATAATTTAAAAATACCGTTTCATCGCTTTGATAATTTTTTTAAATTATATATCTAAGTAATATTTTTTACATTTGTATACATTTTTATAATTTATTTTTTATATTCGCTTGATAATGGGTTAACAGTCGGAAAACTTTAGGATTTTTCTTGAAGAAGAATATTTTATTGATTTTAACTCTTTTTTGTTGATTATTTTTTTTAATAATCATTACATTAAAAAAAAATTGAAATTAATATACATCTTACTATATTTTAATATTTTCGTCAAATATGAAAACTTTTTTAAACATTTAGATCGTTGATATAATTCTGTAGTAATTAATAAATGTGTATTTTTGATGAACCGATTTTCGGAATGAAATGACGTAATTTTTATTTTATTTGATTTTTTATAGCTTTCTGCCGTGACGAGCTTCTGTAGGGTAAGTATTTAAATATTTTTATTCTAATATAATTTTTTACTAACTTTTAGCGTATATCATACATACGTATGGTTTAATACAGAAGTGGTGATTAATTCGACAATTAGTAAATATGATGTTATTTTTTAAAATCTATATCGAAATAATGAAATTTTTCTGTAATATTTACGATAAAGGTGACCTTAATCATAGATGACTCTTTTACTGAAAACGGTAACACTGCCGGTCCTTTTACGGTTTTATCTACGAATCGAATATATGTTGGTGGAAGCGAACAAACGTCTAGTTTATTAGGTTCTAGCGTTGAAACGAATTTCGTTGGCTGTATGAAAAAGGTAAATTTAATGTAATATCCGCTAAATTAATAAATTTTATTTGTTTTCTTTTTCTTATATTAAATAAAACGAAAACAATTTTTAAAATGAAATAATAATTAGTGTTGAACTCCGTCATTTATAAATGAACGTGACTAGTAATTGGAAATTTAATAACAATTTGAATATAGCAATTTAAAATTTTAAAAAACCTTTAAATTAAATGTGTTGTAAAACGTAAAATGTAAAAACGAGCATATTTGACATTATATTAAAAAGTTTAAATAATATTTAATAAATGTACCGGAACAAATAGTCTTTTACATATGGTACCTGGAGAGCACTATGCATATATGAAATTTTAGTATATACGAGGACATTGAGGATACATCTAAGACATCGATTTTGGACTAATTGCAGTCTATTAAAACTAGCATTTGAGACTGAAGACCAAACTGGACAAGAATATGTTAAAATAGGCCTAATGATTGACGTGTAGATTATTAGTTTATTATTAATATTTAAGTGAGATTTACGATGGCGTAAATTGAACAGATTGCTCTGTTTGTCTTCAATGGTGCATGGTCAATATGCTTGGAAAAGGTTAGCCTCTTGTATAAAATGACACCAAGATAGCGTATCTGGTCTGACCATTCTATATCAACGGCACTGACGTGAAGTCTGGTCGGTAAAAACGGTCTTCGACGAGTGAAGAAAATAGCTTTCATTTTGGAAGGATTAAGAGTAATTTGCCATTTAGAAAAATACCTAATTACACGATCAACACCGGATTGTAACCTATTGCTGATAGTACTTGGCCTGTAGGAACTGCATTAGAACGCTGTGTCATCAGCGTATAAGGCAACCTCAATGTTATTTATATGCGAGAAACCATGCATGAAAAATGTAAATAAGAATGGCCCCAGCACGCTACCTATATTATTAGAATTAGTGAAGTCACATAATCTTTTCAGAATAATTTTTTCAGCGATTTTGCTAAGATTGCTAAGCAAGCTGATTGGACGGATATTGTCAATCTGAGAGCAATCTTTACCGTGTTTTGGTACTGGAATTATTTTAGCCACTTTCCAACTAGAAAGGAAGTACCCAAATTTAAACATTGCATTAATCAAATTAGTTAATTGGACGATGGCTTTTTGAGGTAGCATTTTCATGACAGTAGATTGGACACCATCGTGACCTACCGAGTTTTTCTTCTTTGTTGATTTTACGTATGTAAAAACTTCTTTGGGAGAAGTTAATTTAATATTAGTTGTTATCTGAGGTGATGCGATAAATCTGCTGACAACTTTATGTAGTTTGTTCTTCTGATAGCTTGAAGCTAAATATGTATATTTCCGTTGTGAACCTCAAGGTAGCGTGCAGCAAGCAATTCTGCTTTATGGGTATTATTATATGCATATGTGTTAGTATGAGGATCATGAATTGGGGAAGTGCTTCATGATGTTGTGTATATGTTCCAAAGGCTATTATTTTTAACAGAAAGGTTAGAAATTATTTTACTAAACTTTTCATTATTATGTTTATTTAGTAAATATCGAACTAAAATCGAAAGTTGATTCAATAATTTCTTAATATTTTGTGAATCAGTACGTGAGCGACTTTTAGTATAGGATCTTCTGACAATATTTTTGATTTTAATTATGGAAGTTATATATAAAGGGATCGAATATATAGGAGAAATATTCTGCTTAATAAGGAACAGAAAGGGCAATAGCTTCATGAATCAAGTTCGTCAGAGTGGTGAGACAGTGGTCAATGTTGTCACAATCAGAAATAGGTAGGTTTAAGTTTACATTATCAGAAATATGACGCTTAAATAAATTCCAGTTCGCATTTTTAAAATTAAATTTGTTGCAGTATGTTGCCAGTTTTGACGATTATAAATATTGAGTTATGATCGGAGGATAAACAGTTAACTGAAATGGGCATCGTTGTATTAATATTTTTGACTAGAACTAAATCAATAATACTATGTCGAGAGCCAGGTGGTGGGAAGTATGTAGGTTCTCGTGGTGCTAATATTTGTATATTATTTGGTAGAGCAGTACTAAGTAAGATGTTGCCAGCCTGATTATTATTAAAATTATTCCAAGACTTATGCTTAGAGTTTAAATCGCCGATAAAAATAATTTTTTTACTTGTCTTCATCAAGGACAAAATATCTTCCCTATACTTAGTCAATCGATTAGATGGTTTATAAACAGCAAAAATAGTAGCAACTTATACATTGCGATTTACATTATGAGTATTACTAGCAGTGGTTAAATAAATGTTTATGCCAACATCCTGAATACTATGTAATGGGGGCGTTGGCACAATATTATACGTTAGTCGTTGATTAATCAACAATGCTACTCCTCCACTATAACGCGTGCCATCTTTTCTACAAATATCAAAGCCAGTAAATTTAACTATGACATTATTGTTCAGTTTAGTCTTGGATAAAGCAATGATATCAATACTATTGTAAATAGCAAATTCATGAAGTTGTATACTATAGAATTATAATTCCAGGCAACTAACTTAATCATATTACATTAAAAAAAAATTACATATAATTTACTACAATTATTTCTAAAATAGCTGCAATTTTTGTGAAACATCTGCATTCGCGAGTGCATTTAATTTTGTAATTATAGTTTTAATAACAATCATGAATTTATTAAAATCAGCGCCTTTAAGTAATGATAAAGTGGATGATAGGTCTGATGAGTCGGTGTGATTTAATGAGTCATTAACATAGGATGAATTACTATTACATCGAGTTATTTCAGAGTAGCTTTTCTGTCGAGTTTTGATATTATTATTATTGTTACTATTATTTGTAAGTTATTATTAGTAGTATTAAAGTTATGATTAATATTAATGTTATTATTATTAAGCAAGTCATTTATATGGGGAGTAGAGAACGACGGAACCGTACTATTTTTTGCTAGGTTTGTTTTAAGTAGTCTGTCGATATATATAGCACATGTTTTAGAGTTGGAAGCGTGGTTTCCCTTGCAGTTAGCACAAACAAAAGTTTCGGAAGTTACAGCTGTACAATGGCTGCTAAGGTGTGACCCACTACATTTCAAATATGTGATAGATTTATTACAGTTTAATGAAATATGTCCGAATTTTTGACACGTATGACATTGAACAACAGGTTGTTTTGATTTGTATTTTTCCCGTCTAATAAGACAAAAACACAGACTTTTAATATTCATAACTTGTTGTGAGGCAAGCTGGGAAGGAAAAGTAACGAGATATATGGGAAGTAGGGTTATCGTAGAATCGGGATTCTTTCTTCCAAATTGAATAATTTTATCTACATCGACCTCGGTCTTTAATTCGGCGTATATTTCATGAATTGATATATTATTTGGTAGACCTTTCAGTATCATCTTGAACGGTCTACGTTCTTTAGGAGTATAAGAAAAAAATTGGGCTTTTTGTTCTTTTAATATATTCTTAAGTTTATCAAAGTCATTAATATTATGTGTATAAAATATAGTTTTATTAGACTTTGATTTTAATATTACGTTAGAACTTAATTCTTTATTTATTATATTTACCGTCTGATTATGATTCGTTAACTGACCATCGACAATAATCGGCGGGATAGTTTTATTATATTTAGAAATGTTGGCGAAGGTAGACGAAATGTTAGTAGACGCTTGCGTATCAGCGTGAATAGCATCGTGGATAACATCCGATTCGATTTGAATGAGGGAAAACCGATTTTGCGTCGGTACACTATCGATATCTTCAGTTTTCAACTTTTTAGGTTTACTACCACTGTTATGACGATTAGCGTGTAGCCATTGTAGTAGTCTCGTCAGTTGACATTTCCGTTACTAATTCATTATCAGCATCGTCGTTATCATCCGATGTCGATACAACGTCTTCAGTTTCGGCAGCCATCGCGTATATATTTCTACGTGGCTTCGACGGGCCTGCGGGCTGAAGAAGGGGTTTCTTCCCCTTGTGTGGACTACGAAACATTATTCGTAGTCACACAAACAACTGCGAGAAATAAAAACGAGAAAAATAAGCGAACACAATAATAGAATAATAAAATGTGAACGAGAAACGAACGCACAAAAACACGCTTAAGATGTACGCTAGTAACACATGTCCGTCAGGAATCCTTTCTAAAATATGATGTTGAAAAATTAAAAACATTATGTAAATGGAATTAAAACATATGTTTAATAATTCGTTGAAAATCATTTTAATTTTTAATATATATTATTTGGTTCCGTCCGAAATGTCAAAAGCAGTGTTATAAACATGGTTATCAATTTTTACAATTATAATTATTTTTCATTTACATGAGACCAAAACAAAAAACAAAAAATTATCCAATAAGCATAATTTTGTTAAGAACTTAATAATATACATGTGTGTGTGTGTGTGTGTGTGGTGGTGGACAGAGAAATATACTAGTGATGTAACAATAATGGTGGATAAAAAAAAAAAGTAAATTATTTAGTCAGTGAGTTCTGTAGCAAAAATTGATATAATTATAGTGGTTAAAATAGATACGAAACCAATTGCAATAGATATAGTGTAAGTATATGCACCTATATGTCCTGATTAGAACGTGGCAGTATAGGCGTTTTATTTACAGTTACAAGAAGTAATTTATGTCATACCAAAGCGTGAATTGTTAATCATAATGGACGATTTAAACGTTAACATGGGCAAATTGAATAATGAAGAATACCTCGAAGAAGTAATTGGGAAGTTACAACTAGGTTAACGTAATGACAGAGGTGAATCGCTTATCAAGTTTGTGATTGCTTAAGACCAAGTACATGGAAATCTCCAGGTAACATGTTTAAAAATTTGGTTGACTACATGTTAATAAGTAGACGGTGGAAGCTATCTTGTATGAATACGGTAGTATACCCGGGAACGGAATGCGGTAGTTATCATAAAGTATTAGTTATGAGACTCTACGGAGATTAAAAAGCCTATGGTTAGTGTAAGGTATCAGAAGAAATTCATGATTACAGATAAAATCTTAATAACTTCAAAAACATCTTGGAAGGTATGTACAGTGATAATAAATAAATAAAAAAATATATTCCGTCGATGAACAGTGGGGCGAATACATCGAAAAACTTGGTTCTGACCGAAACCCTAAAGCTTATTAACGAACGAAGGACAATAAATACAGCATGGTCTAAAACGAGAAAATTTGAAGGCGTTCAAAGTGAAGTATTAAAAGCTGTGGCATTAAAAAATAATAATAAAGCAGTAATTGAGGTACTTATAGAAGTCTTAAAAATCACCGGAATTATAGGAATTGGTTAAATACATTTACTACCCAATTCTATATGAAACTATTGTATATTCCATTATTTTAAAAAGGAAAAAATAAAATACGAAAACTATCAAACTGTTCTGCCACATGCGAGTGAGATAAACGTCTAGGAGTAATGAAAACATAGATCCCTGAGGAACAACCCCTGGATTTATGAAAGGCTGTGGAACACGCAAGCAACTCCTAAACATAAAACAAATAATAGAAATATCTCGGAAGTATAGTATACTGGCAACTTTATATTTTGTAGATTATCGTAAAACATTCGCTAATGTACTATGGAGTAAACTATTAGAGTACACTAATATTATTTAAGACGGACGTAACGAAATAATTTCGTTGATTAAAAACTTGAATTAACATAATAATAATGTCCGAAAATACTTGTACACCAAAGAATGTATAAAAGGCAATGATGCGTCCTGTCACCCGTTTTATTCAATGTATATGGAGAGTATATTATGAGAGTAGTACTGGATAGATGGAACGGAGGAGTGTCTTTGGGTGGACAAAAGATATCAAATTTGCGATATGATCTTTCTACGGCCGATTTCAGCGAAATAAAAGTAGTATTAGAAAAAGATGGAAATATCAGCGATGAATTCGAAATAAATAAGAATAAAACAAAAATCATGATTGTGGACAGAGGAAAACTGTTAGAGTTTCATGATAATGTTTTTACTGGATAGGAAATAGTAGAATATTTTTCATATTTAAGAGCACTAACGAAAGAGGTTCAGAACAAGAAACGAAGTGCCACACTAATAATATATAGGAGGACGAGTTTATTAATACGAATGCTCAATTAAAACTAGTAAAAACACTATTAACCTCGATAGTACTGTGTGGATCTGAAGTATGGACTTTATAGAAATCCAGCCGGGTCTGATCTAATAGTTTCGAAACGCGGTGTTAGAGAAACTACGAAACGAACAAATGAATCGATGTATCACAAGTTGAATATAACACAAAAATTGAGGAACATAGCTGTAGTTCGCATAACAAAATATTTTGTCCATCTAGTTCACAGAAAACGAGAATTAGAAACAATTATAACACAAGCTAAGGTCCCAGGGAACAGAACTAAAATACGCCCTCCACTTCGTAGAAATCAAACTGGATTAACTTTATATATATACAATGAATACAAACGGTTGTAGGGCACGGCGTACAATGATCGGTTTGTTACAAGATTCCGATACCTCATAGGGGTTATCAACGTAGAAGAATATATAATGTATATACGGTAGACTCCCGATTATCCGTGGTACTGGATGGCGTGGCAACCGCAGATAAGCTAATTCCGCGGATAATTCGCAAAATGTTCAAAAGGTCAACAAAACAATTCAAAACAAAGCAAAAAGTTTATTTATAATATGTACACATACACTCATGCATACTACATATTGTGTAATTTATAAAGTGAAGAACGTTTTAAAAGTTACCTATAGGTTCCATAAAAAATCTGTCACTAGTGTTTGTTTTTTTCGAAATCAAATACATCTTCTTCGCTCGAGATTTAAGTTTTTTTAGTACCATTTTATCAGAGAGCGATGCATCGTCTTGTTCCTCCAAATATTGAATAGGTCGATGTGTGTTAGAGCTGCGTCATTGCTTACTTGCTTCTTCATCTTATCCTTTTCCTCACTCTCCTATCTGAAACCATACCTCATGTTCTATAAAATTTGTTCATCCGTAAGATGTTCAAAGGTCGGATCATTGACATCGCAATTCATCCACTCAACCACTTCCTCCTATAACGGATTTCGCTAAATTAGCTAAATCACAAGTAGAAACTTCTTCTTGTACCAATCGTAGTAGCGTCAATTTTAGAGAAGATATTAACCATTTATTTTTCAACTATGGATGGTTCGAACGTAGACGTACGGGTTTGCTTGAGAAGTTATTCTCTCTTGGTGTTTTCCTCCTTACTGTATCCTATCCTTGATATGTTTGGATGTTCGTATTTTGATAGTTTTATTTAAATTCATTATTATCAATCATATTCTAATTTAAGTGTTGGTTTTTGTTTTGGGAGTTACTTTTCCTTTCCTCTTTTTATGTGTTACCTTTTATTATCATTATCCTCTCCTGCTATATTCATATTTTATAGTTATTTCTCTTCTTTTAGTTTAATTTAATTCATTCGTTATATTTATTTGTTTTATTTTTGTTTTTCCGGTGGCCAAATGGTACGTAAAAAAAAACTTATTTTTCTTCTGCAGATTCTTGTAAAGTATTTTCCACATTAGGTAAAATTTTCCTCCAGGACTTTACCAGCGTAGATTTTTTAACTGACTCTCATGCAGTATTTATATCTAAATGCTGTCAGGAATCGTGTAATTTTTCCAGAAACTGTGAAGACCATTTCCATTTTCAATCCCTTTTTTCAGTAAGTTTGTTCTGTACTTTTTTTCATTGATGCAGTCACACCCTGGTCCATTAGTTGGATAAGAGCAGTGACATTGGGAGGGAAAAATTTCACGATGAAATTTCTATTTTAAAACATTTTCCCCTGGATGGGATGGGGCATTGTCAATCAACAGTAGAGCTTTCTCTGGCAAATTCTTTTACTTCAGATGTTCTTTGATTTGAAGAATAACTTTTTTTAAAAATCACTCTTTAAATATTCCATCCAGTATTTCTTTCGGTTTAAAAGTGGAGCATACCACTCGCTCTTAAAAGTCAATGTTCGCGTTGGCAAACATTTAGAAAACAGCTTCAAAATCGGTCTTGAAATTTTTCGCTGTCTGTATATCGCCATTTAATTTCCTCTTATCTAGTGGCGCTGTTTGAACCTAATCAACCAAATTGATAATGCGACAAATGGTCCTTTCAAAATTAGCATCCGAAAAAAACTGTCTTGCTTTTGCAACAATAATAGGCCCTGAAACAGGAGATCGTTCACTTCTCAATTAACACTCTAAAAGTGACGCATCTAATTCTTCATAACTGCTCTTTTTTTGTGTGTTTTTTTTTTTTTCATCGACGAGGAGTTGTATGATGTGGATGCAAATTGAATTAATTGATCTTTTTGTTTTAAAACGTCTCTAACAGAAAATTCCCCTATTCCATACTGCAAGATAATTTACTTTTTCGAAGCACCATTTTAAATTTGCATTATTAATTCTAGTTTTCTTTGAATCGATAAAACCATATTTTTCCTCTTATCAGTCATTGTAAAATAAAATCACGAATCACGAAACAAGTACACTGCTATAATAATTTCGGCAAAACTAAAATAACGATTCACTATACAAACGAGCTACCTGCTACAGCGATTCTTTTCAAAGTAAAGTATTTTTAACTGAGAATCTCGTTATAATCACTTCATTTTAATTTTCAAAGTATAACGGAACCGTTTTATTTAATCATTTCGTGTTTATAATAATTTGTTCTTACTTATTACCCTAATAAATAGTAACATATGTTAATATTACACAATGTACTAAAGTAAAAACATGAATGTAACAATTTTTTTTTCGTATTTCTTGCGTTTAAAAAAATACAATTAAAATATTTCCTTTAATAACCGATAAAATCACGCCACCTAGTCCCAGGGTACATCGCTGCGTTAATAATAATTCTTGTATATTTAACAAGATAAATTTTACAATTATGAATTTTTTCAGTGCAAACCATATCAATTTTCTTATTACGTAACGTATCGAAAACGATTGCAGTTTTCATTTTCTGAAAATTATTTTCCAAACGTTACATAATAATAATAAAAAAATTAACACGGTTTATACCGAAAAAAATCGTTAATATGGATACAAACAACCGTGAAAATTAAAAAATGTATTTAAGATCAATTTTATTTGATTTGCGTGAAAATAATTTTTATTGAGAAAAATGCGAATACATTTAAAGAAAAATTTGAAAATTGCTAAATATATTTTTTAAAACAAATTGCAACTTACAAATTTTTTTATTAATATATATATATCGTATTGCACAAAATCATTTTTTCTTTCGAAATGAATGAATTTGTGTGCGAGTGTGTATATGCATATATATATATATATATATATATATGTATATGGATGCGGTTTGCGTGTTGAATACTTTCGTGTAATCAGTTTTCTTACTTGTTATACAAGAATAATTTAAAGATTGCGTGCAAAAATTTGTGAACTATAAGTTAGAGGTAAATTTTATCTCGATATATAAATTTTCCTAATCTATGCTAAGGTACTCTTTTACTTATTGTTCCGAAGAAGAACACATTGTAGTTAACTACTTTTTCATTCTGTGAACTTTTTCTACATCAACATACCGAGTAAATAGGAAAATAAAACTTTGTTGGTTATTTGAGGATAATATCCGTTTTAACTTATACGTACGCATTTACCATCTGGTCGATATATATATATAAGTTTTTATTTTTGACAAGTAAATTTTATCCCTAGCTTTAAGATTTTTTTTTTTATTATTTATCGTTTGTATGTCGCGACGTTTAATTCTATTCAGTTTTTGTTTTTCATTTTTCATTTTTTTTTTCCTTAACTCGATCGGAAATGTACGTAAAAATCAACGTATTGTACAAATATTTTAGTGCATTAACGCAATTAGTGTTTTATTTGATTTTGTATTATAGTACGTTTATTGTAATTAAACCAGTGGTCCCTGAAACAGAGTTCGATTCATTTTTCGGCCAATAAAATTGAAAAACAAAGTTAATTGAAATTAAAAGTATATGATAGATAAGTAAACAAAAATTAAAAAAAAAAAACGAATAAATTAATTACATACGAGTTTTCGATTAGCGTAAATGCTAATTTTTTTTATTTGTTTTAAAATTACATCGTTGTACATTTTTCAAATTTTATTAAAATGACTCTGCAAGTTTTAAGAAATACACTATTAAAAAATTGATTCCTAATTCATTTTTCGCTCGTTAGGTAGGTAATAAATTAAAATATTCCCGTGTAACATATAGAATTCTTTATTACTGACAACGTTTTTAAATTAATTAGGTCGTATACGAAATAGATAACTTAAAAGTCGACATAATCGAATTCGCAAAGACTCGAAATAAGTTGATAGCGATTATCGGCCACATCACGTTCCTCTGTCGATCGTCAGATGTTAACGACGCGATTACATTTACCACACCGGAATCATTTGTGGTGAGTATCAGTTGTGTATATTTATTAATTTTTGTACATTTTTAAAAATGACTTAGTGATTTCAATAGAAATCAAACTTTGGATGTTTATACTTTTATTTTTACGACTTTTCATTCGAAAATGCGAGTCACCGAAATTCGTTTATTTATATTTTTGTTTTGATTTTAACAATAAATAATTGTGACATTTACTTAGCACGTATACGTGTGCCAATATTTATGTATTTCTAAATGAATATTTTTTTATCATAAGTTACAACACTGATAGTGGCATATTTTTCTTATTATCAACCTCCCAAAAAATCAATAAATTTTATATCGTTATCATCGGGTAAGATGCACAAAAATTTGTATTAAAAAAGTGTAAAATAATAACGTCGATTAAATCTACATGTAGGTCTTGTTTTCACGAAAAGAGTGGATTTTTTCGTCATTACTATCACGAAAACATAAATTTTTATATATAAAAAGTTTATTAGTAACGATATAAAATATTCGAGATTTGTGACTAAGAATTTATCTTTTTACAAATTTTCATATTACAATAAAATCGAATGTTACAATTTTAAAGAGAACTTTTTTTTCTATTTTGCGTAAATTGACAATTTTTGTCAACGTCATTCCTGTAAATTTCAAAAAGTATACAACTACAACACTCCAATATGTTACAGTTGTTAAATTTGTAATAATTTCCACAATTTTTATATAGATATATGTAGAATTTTCTTTATCTATTTACTGCCTTCGTCGACTACCTTTTCGACAATCTTTATTTTTCTTTTATTATGTAAAACATTCTGTGTTATTTTATGAGAAAAATGTAGTATATATTTTATCAAATTAGATAAAATAGTAATATGGACAAAATTACATTTCATCTCTTAATCATAAGAGTAATATTTAATACAGTTGTACATATTATAAAGCAATTACGACGTTTTAAAAATAAAGCATTGTTGTTAGCCGAGAGAAATATTTGCCATTATTAAATCTCTTCAGAATAAAATAAATAAAAAAAATAACGACTGGATTCTTATTTTTTAATGAAAAAAAAAACACTAATATTCGGATAATTGAAAAATTACAGTTCTAATTCTTATACTGAAAATAATAAAATATGTTCATTAATTTGAAGCGTCCGTTTAGTTACTTCGATCAGTTCGATAAAATAATTTAACAAATTATCAAGAATTCACTCGGGTGACGCTAAAAAATTAATGAACAACGCCTAATTCGGTTTCGTGCCAAAATTATCTGCCGAAGGTGATTTATCTAACAGTATAATATCAATAAACATACTAGAATACTATCGAAAGACGTTTATACTGCATGGCATAATAGTTTAATCGGCATAGTGATCAATTATAAATATATTGCGTGAAAATGAGTACATTTCAACGATCGGCAATTATGATACCAGGCAACTAGAGTTGATTAGTACATGTAAAAATAATATATATTGTAAATTAATAATATTTAATGAAACGTTATCCGTTAACATTCTTTTTTTATATGTGTATATATATTTATGTAGGCGTGTATATGTATATTATATTATCTCTGATTATTATTTTCTATCGAATATGTGTTGATTTTTGTACGCTTAATGTGATACAAAACTTTGTTTTGTAAAACTCCATGTTTTAGCTCCGTATGTTAGAACTAGTAACACACATTGGTTATGTATGACTTTACTTTTTAATCTATTCGATATTTATTTATTTTTAAAAACACTACTTAATTTCTCGAATGCAATCCCACGTAAGAGATGTACTCCATTTAGCTTCCAATTGCATAAAAATGTTACCTTCCATCAAATTCTTGTTCTTAATACAGATATTTTTTTACGGTTTCAATCCATTTATAGATATTGCTGTACTTTCTGTTGTGTTTATCTTCGTTTTATCCAAGTTTATTTTTAGTTCTTTCTTTTCAGACTGCACTTTCAGTTCGTCAGCATTAATTGTACTTCCTCTGTACTGCTACTTATTAGAATTACGTCATCAGCAAAGCATAAGTGATTTAATTTTTCTCCATTTATTTGGATACGCATGGACTTTCAGTTTACTTTTTTAAAGATACTTTCTAAAGCTGTAATAAATAAAGTAATATGGTATTACCATGTCTTACGTCTCTTTTCAATGTTATGTCATCCGTATTTTTACACAATTTAACCTTCATTTATGCTGATTCATACATTTTCTTGGCGATATTAATATAATAAACATCGACTCCCGAGTCGTATAGTGAATTTAGCACTGTCCTTATTTCCGCCGAATCGAACGATTTCTCATAATCAACAAAGACCACACATAGTTCAAGATTATACACTTCACAATTTGGTGGTCGTTACTCCGATCGAAATTCGGTCTGTTCTGTTGGTTGATGGAGATCTATTGAATGCGTTATTCGATTTATTATAATCCGAGTAAATAGTTTATACATCTATGATAGCATCTTGATAGCTCTATAATTCTTTAATGCGAACATATCTTCTTTTTTATGGATTAGAACAACTTCCGCGTATTTCCACGCATCCGGTATTTCATTTGTCTGCCATTACCGATGTTCTATATTTTAACATGTCTGATGATATTTGATCAGGCCCGGGTACTTTGTTTCTTTTGAGTGATTTGAGAACATGTCTTCCGTTTTCTTTCATTATTTCAGGAATATGCGTATCGTTTCCCTGATATATTTATTTATATATTTTTACTTTCGATTTTCGTAATTATGTACGCGTTTGAAGAAAACTTGCGCAACTACCGTATTATAATTTACTTAAATATTTTCGCAGATGTTACCAAATTGGGAAGCCGGCCAATCGGGTTCATTTTCATTGAAATTTCGGACGGTAGAACCACACGGATTATTAGTTTATAGTCAAGCAATGAAGTCAGCTCATGTAAGATAACGTTTATATATATTTAAAATTAATATTGTCGAATGGCGACTAATAAAAAAACACGACAATTTCCATCGTGGTAAATACTTTAGGAAAATATATGAAAAAAAAATTAGAAATTTTTCGAGAAATTCATAGCTCGTGATATTTTCGTAAACTTTAAGCTAGAGCATTCTTTGTGTCACATTATAATATTAGTATGTCTTAGTATACATAATGATGGCCAGGTTTTTTATTTCGTTAACATTTCCTGTCTTTATTAGCGGTTTGTTAAATCTTAAAATGTCTAATATATAAAATGCCATTTAATCATAGCATATATGTTTTTCTTCGGTTACAGGGTTAATAAAACAGCTGACTTCTTTTGCTCTTTGTCGATTCTGGAGCGCTGTATATAATAATTTATATGCGAACAGTCCTTGCATTAATCAGTCAACTTATAAACATATATAAAATTCGCTCATATATTTCGCGCGTAGTGATGCAAACACTTCTTATTTTCATGGCTCCGCAAATTAAGTTAATTGTATAAGTGCTATTGTGTTTTTTGAATGAGTGTTTGTACTTTTATTATTATTATTATTATTATTATTATGGGGATGCCATTACGACAACCTCTCTAGAAATATCGCTATGTCCGGAAACATATGTAAATTCTCAAGGTGAAGAAGGAACAAAACGTTATAAGATTGACCATTTCAAATCGCGCGCAGTAATGTAAGGTATAGTTCAGAGCGTAATGTTATTAAAGAAGGCCACTCAAAAAACACGTGATCAGGATTGCAAACTGCACGTCCAGCGTGTAGAGGGCAGTAAGGAGTTTCTCCAAGCTGCATAAGAAACAGGCGGTCCGGCAACAAGCAATGCCCAAACCGCAATCTGCTGATAGGTACAATTCCTCTCCGTTTAATGTTTTTAAAAAAAGTAGAACCGTGGAAATCTAGGAAGATACGAAGTCTATTTCCTGTTCCGTAAGATGAAGATGGAGTTGGAAGGCGGTCGTTTTGCATCGATTGAAGAGACTGAAGAAACCAAACTCAAAAGGGGTTTTTCAAAGGCTATGGAAAAGTTGGAAGAACGTTAAGTTTGTTTAGAAAATTGTAATTTTTCTATAGCGATAGTCACATTTTATTTATTGTTCCGCACCGGATGTGCATATTATATATATATATATATATATATATATATATATATATATATATATATATATATATATAGGATCATCATCGTATTATTTGTTGCCGAACGTCGTGATTAGCTATTTGCACGTTTATTTTGGGCGCGCATATGATGTTAACGGAGTGGGGTGCCATTGCCTTCTCCCTGATAATTAAGAATTAAATAATGATGAAAACTTTCTATGTCTCGTGTGTTGGTTTCGAACCCCCGACCGTCGAGTTAACAGTCGAGCATTCTAGCAACTAGGCCACCGTGATATATATATATATATATATATATATATATATATATATAAATCATAAAATTGATACGTGCAATTTAAAATTTTAATTGTTTTATTTTACCGGTTTATATGCTAGTCATTTACCTATAAAAAATAATAATAATAATAAAAATTAACAATAAACACATCGTATTTTATGTATTCTGTTTTCCTGTAAAACTAAGATTATATCTTGTAACGACCCGTACTATATACATATACATATATATCTACAGATCGTTAGCATATATATATATATATATATTTACGTTATATGCCTAAATATTCAGATATAAATATTAAACATATAACGTTACCGACTTTCTGATTTGCTTTGCTCCTTTGAGGTATGTCCGGGATGCCACATGGGAGAGGCCCATGACCGATTATTAAATAAATTGAAAAAAAAAACGAAAGAAATAATACGCGTTTACTTCCGATAAAAATTTATTTTAATTTTTTATTTTATTTTTTCGCGTAAAAATTACGATTAACTATCCATACATATAGCTATACACATATAAACGTACTATTAAATTAATTGCTTTATTCGCGTACAAATTATAATCAATTATTTTTTACAACAACGGAACTTTTCCTTAACCTGGATGGCTAGGCTTCGCGATCGAAGTCCCGACGGTCCATCCTCACTTCTTCGACCGACGAACGATCCGACTTAACGTGTCTGCTACTTCGACTTACTCTTAGACTCGACTAAAACTGACTGACTTAAACTCAACTGAACTGACTAAACTGACTGACGAAACTGGCGAACTAAACCTCGACAAAACTCGTCTTTTTATTACTCTCCAGGACTCCAGAGGCGACACAGGTATTTTATCATTATTATACTTATTATTTACTTTACTTTTGACGAAATGCCGGTTTCTTTTCAATTATATTGCTCGTACATCTTTTCTCAACCTTTATGGTTTTTTGTCTGCTTTCGACGAAAATAGTTGAACCAAGGAAAATTTCCGTTGTCCCTTATATTTTAGGGTTATATACTTATACATATATAGTCTTATACATAGTTATTAGTACGGCGGCCAGCATCAGGTAACATATACATATATATATATACTCAACATCCTTGCTTTTCTAGGAATTCTATAGATATTAGAAATTTCCTAAATTGACTGATTTCTCTTTTGGGATAGCCAATCAGAAAATTCGGAGCTGTTTCTTTTGGTCTTCGACGAAAATGCCGACTGAGCCCATTTTATGAGGTATATTTACCTCCTTTCGTCTGCTCTTGCTATCAATTCTTAATTTATTATATATATATCCTTTCGGTATTTTTTCTATACTAACTTTGATGAATCTTTTACAACTCTAATCTTACCGGCGCCAGTGTGCTTTCCCCAATACATATATATCTATATTTATATCAATCTAGCTCCATTCTATTTCCTTTTTATTATACTTCCTTTGGGAAAGTCACGTTCGCGACGCCGACCGGATGCACATACACATATACGTATATATATACTATTTCTTTTTCTCATACTTCACCTTCACGTACATGTTATTAAATTTAAACTTCCAAATATAAATTTTAATTCTACTTTCTATTTATCAGCTTTAATCGCTCACTAATACTAATAATGTAACAAGCATGGTTGTTACAATCTACAGAACAGTCTGTAGGTCATTTTATTCCAATTTGTATTTTATTAACTTGGAAATAATAGCGAAAATAAATAAAGATCCACAAAAAGAATTTTCTAATCAAATTATCTAAAGATATATATGACTCAATCGGTGATACCTAAATGGAAACATAAATAATCGAATTCTAATAAAATAATTTATTTTCTTTGTTTGATTATAATACTCTAGAGCAATTTTTCGTTTGCCATTTTTTCTTTTTGATATGATGTTTTTCAGTTGCTAATTTTGCTACTTTTCATCATAATACAACTCAATTTAAATTGACACTTTACAGTTATTTTAGTAAGTTGCGTAGTACCAGTATGCGCTATAATTTTATGTATTATCTTTTACTTTTATTTATTTATTCGAATATACACAATTTTTTCTTTTTCTACCTCTCACCGCTGAATTGTAAATATGACACTACACAAATCAATTTTTTTATGCCAGTAGCATGATCTCAAAATTTAAAAAGTTGAAACCGTGATACAAATGATCTACCCTAGTCCAACTTAAGAAAGCGAGTATTATATATATATATATTTTACATAGTATTTAATATGTTTTTGTAGAGTGATTTGTTCGCTATCGAACTAATAGACGGACGTGTCTATATGCTGATGGATGTTGGTTCCGGAATAGTAAAAGAACACGTTGGCTCAGAAAAAATTAACGATGGTATGTGGCATACAGTTAACGTCGAAAGGAACGGTAAAAATGGTCGTGTTACTGTCGACGGCAATGGGGTGGATTTTATTACACCGGGTTAGTAAAACATTCAAATATAATGATTTTTATATGTATATATTATAATGTATTAATAAGTGAATACCGTATTTATAATATATTAATCGATAGATAAGCTTTGTCGTGGTTGACACAATCAATTTATGATGTATTTAATTAATGCTAGTCGTGGTTGCAACAATTTATAACGTATTAAGTTAAATAAAGGGTTGTAACTAGATTTAAAATATTTAATATTTTTATGAATAAAGCATTAATATTATCCCAATGGTGCGAAGGCACAATAATAATTTTAATATATTAGATTCCTTGTTGTTGTTTTGTTCCCAAGTTTATAATATTTAATTTAAATGATCTAATTTTAGTTTTGACCCCACTCTCTAAAAGGAATTATTTAATTTTATATCTACGGCCTTGGGCGTGATCGCCACCCTGTAAAGAAGAGTAATACCCAAAACTAAAAGTGTGGAGCAGCCAATATATGAAATCGTTTTATCTATGAATTAAAATTTAAGACTAGTGGACTACACTTTAGTAACGTAAATTAAATATATAAAAATAAAACATGTAATAAAACATATAGTAAAAAATATAGTAAAAAAATACGTATAAAATTCACACAAAATTATTGAACATATATATATATATATATATATATATATATATATATATATATATATATATAAATAAGCAAAAAAGGAGTGCGAGCTGACGGTATACCGTAGGAAAGAACTGTCGCAATACTGGAGGACTCAGGCGTATGCTATCCATCAAATACCCTTCCTTTACCGCTATGATATCCTTACTACTTTTACGATATTACGCGATTATTATCGATTGTCCTTATTTATAATTGTTTTATTTAATTGATTTTTATTATTATTTCAAAATTTCTGTTCTTTTTGTTTTTTTTTTAAACAAGTATAATTGTATGCTTTTAAAAATGTTGTCTTCGACTATAAATTAATGATTTTTGAATAGAATGAATTATATAATATAATACAACTTACATAAACACCTTTTAGTATGCCGTTGCATTTTGGACATGAAAAGAAATGTTTCATTCCAAGTCAAAATTATAAAAATGTGATTTTTGAATAGAATAAATTATATAATATAAAATAACTTGCGTTAATTAGCTATATAACTTTAGATTGCCGTTGCATTTTTGACATTTATGTCATTACAAATAAAACTACGTTCTCTTAACTTATTTAATAAGTTTTCTTTATCGGCGCATGACGTATAAAGATAACACGTATTAACGATACACATATTTAAATGTACCTAAAGTAATTAATAAATTTAAAAAGTATAATAAATAAATTTAAAAACCATTAAAACAAGAAATACAATTAATTTACAAACAAATAACAAACACATGCGGAAGTAGGAACAAAACGCGGGAAACATGATTTCAAACAACGGTCCATGGAGAAACTACTTAGGAATAATTTTTTAACTAAAATCATAAAATTTAAAGCGTTTATTAACATAACTTTTGAAATTAATAATTTGGTTTTTATTTTATGAAAATAATTTTTAACGATGTTTAAAATAAACTGTTCGAATAAAATATGAATTAATCGGCGCTATCGATATAACCGGGAAAGTCGAAAGTTCACCGCCACACCACCTATCCTATACAATGCCGAAGTTTTTCTTTAATTCATGTTTGTACACGTAGAAATGACTAAAATTTTTCGAAAGAGTGTAATTAATTCTAAAATCGGTTTTTAAGAAAAGTGAAAATTGTCCGCGCATATCGGTGAGTAAATTTGCATAAGTTTATCTTAAATAGTTCTATAAAAATAAGATATGATTTTTTCTTGCATAAACTAGAATCCAGCCTGCTTCAAATAATAATAATAAATACCTTTTCACGATTTATCGTATTCCAATTAGTATTATATTTTTTTTTTTTTGTTTCTATTTCGACTTTATTATTTCAGGAGAACCGAAACAGTTAGATTTAGGGAACGGTTTATTCTTAGGCGGTTTACCGTGGCAACGATACGATCATCGAAGTTTTCCCATATCGTTATGGTCCGCAACGCTTAAAGTGGGATTTGTCGGCTGCGTCAGCGATTTGACGTTAAATAAACAATTGACCGATATCATGAGATACGCTCAAGAACAAGATACCGGTAAATATAGTTACCTAATCTAAAAAAAAGGGGAAAAAAAACAAATTATCAGGATTCGTCGCGATTCCATTATAAGTAAAATAGAAGAAAAATTAATAAGCGAATACAAAAAGGAAAAAAATAGAAAAAACGGGCAAATATTGAAAATATTAAGTGTTGTACACTATTAAAGAGAAATTTTGACGTATAAATTTATATTCGCGAAATAATGAGGGACAATTTACAAAACGCGATTAATTTATCGATTTTTTGTTGCCTTATACGAAATGTCATGTGGCACTTCGGTGGTACCAATTATGAATAAACAGCAAGAAAAAAAAAAGGTAGTTAAAATAGCTAAATTTTTATATAGATATGCTACACAACACTTTTCGACTATTGAGCCATTATCAAGTGAATATAAAAAATAAATATAAAAAAATATACAATTTATAAGAAATATACAGGGGAAAAAATTGAATAAAATGTAAAAAATAAAATAAAAAATACTTAATTTAGATGTACAAGGTTACAAAAAATATCAATATTTATAAAAAAACAATATTTTATTGAATGTGGTAAACAACGTAATCAACAATATAAAATTTATACCGAAATAACGATAAAATTAAAAACTCTGTCGGGAATATATAAATTAAATTGTAGTCAGTGTGAAAAAAAATACACTGTAAAAACAGGCAGACTATTCGCAATAAGATTTAAAATGCATTTAAATTCATATATGAACAATGATGAAAAACAGTGAAGAATTAAACCGCGAAATCGATATGTTAACCGAAATTATAAAATTTTGCATAGTACAGAAAAAAGTAGTAAAAAAAAAAACTACTAGAAAAAATGGAAATAATAAAAAAAAAGGGATAAAAATAATTTATTAAATTCGATAATAAATTTTGATTAATAATTAGTTTTAAGAAGTATATTATAAATTTTATGTTGATATATCGGAGAGTAGAGATTTTATTAATATTATAAATTTGATCAACTTTTATATTAGGCAGAAAGTTTTTATTTTCTGGCTATTTAGTATAATTGTTTATGTATTATAAATAAATTTTATATACATTGCCGATTTGTTGATTATATTTTTTGTAATATTGTACATCTAAATTAAGCTTTTCTTTTTTAACATTTTATTTTTTGTTTTCCTTCTATTTTTTTTTTACAAAAAATTATACATATTTATATGTTTTAAAAAAAATTTGTCATCTTTTCATATAAAAAGGTACTGATTTAAACTACTTTTTTGTTGTGTTTTTTTTTTACTAAATCACTAAATTCCACACTGTTTAAACTATTATTGAATATTCGCTGCTTACTATAATACGAACAATTGCTATCGATTTGACTGTTTTAATATGGAAAAAAAATAATAATAGTAAAATACAGGATAGAATTAGACGTTTTTTAAAAGTGATAAGTACCTTCAAGCTATTTTTTAATATTACTTATACACTATCAAATCATTTACGAAACAACTGATTAATTTATAAAGAAATTATCGAACACGTAGCGTATACTCCTGAAATTAACGTTTTGCGGTAAACACCGTTTAAAAAGAAGCAATTTTAATTTAAAAAAATTTGTTTGACCCCAATTTAATGTCAATACAAGCGATGTTTAAGAGAATACGAAGAATCATTTTATTTAAGTTTACGATATTTAATGACCATTTCATTTCACCTTGAATTTTTACTGATTTAAACTACAACTATAACTACGTAAAAATAAAAATTAATATTGCTTACATCATAATTACGTATTATGTAATAGAGAAAAGTATAACTAAAATCAGAATTCAGTAAGTAACAAAAATTATGCAGATTTATTTCGTTAAAAAATTATCAATATCAAATTATTACATCGATAATTAATTTTTAGTCTCTGTAGAACCACTATGTCGCGTGGGAGGTAATCATTGTACACCTAACCCTTGTTATAACTACGGCAGATGTAAAAATGGTTGGGGCAGATTTATTTGCGATTGCAGACTGACAGATTTCAACGGACCATCTTGCAGTCGAGGTATTTTAAATACACAATTTTTTAAATTTATTTTTAATAGACGTGTTGTTTATCTAAAAATTAAAAGTAAATTTATTTACAGCGCTAGGTGTCTGCCGCAATAAATAATCTTATTCATATTTTACACGCGTACATGTACACACACACACGCAAATATATATATATATTATATATAACAGAAAAATTTAGTATTATTTCATTGCTTATTAAGCTTGGACATGTTAATATTTTGACGATTTAATGATAATAAACTGGGATAGTTAATAGTAATTTTAACAAATTATAAGCCAGCCTTGTTTATAAAGAACACGTTGTACGGTAACCGTTTAACTATTTTATTTATATAACAGCGGCTCCTATGGTGCATTTTAATGGAAGTCAATCAATGGTAGTTCGAATGCCGACGGATGTGAAGTATCAAATTGAAGATTTAATTGTACGATTTAAAACTTCGCAAGAATATGGTTTGCTTTTCGCTACTACGCATAAATCCGGAGATTATCTCGAAATTGCTCTATTCGCCGGAAAAATAAGAATGCTCATTAATATGGGAGGCACTGCGAAGGTATTTCTATAATTTAATTACGTATTCATATTTATCTATAATAAAAATCTTTAAATTGATTTTTTTGTTTAGACAAAAAATTATATATTTTGACTAAATTATTCGCGAAATTTAGTAACAGCTACGAAAATGCAAACCGTCATAAAATAAGTGAAAGAATTTGAAAATTTATTATAGAAACATTCATCCAAATTTATCAGTTAATAAATCGATCCCGCTTTAATATTGTTTCGATAAACAGAGTATTTATTTAAAAAAAAAAATCGAAAAGAATCTATCGCGATTAGAAACAAATACAAATGTATTAATGTAGGTTCCGTGCTACGTCGGAATCGCAAAAAACAAAATATCTGATCGTGCAACCCGAGATTACCCCATTCAAGAGCTGGCCGTTCAGTACCTTATAGTAGAATGCAAACAAATGGGCACCGTACAAATCTAAGTTTTCCTCGAACGACCAATGCGAATGTATTGGGAAATTGCGAAGAAAATATACTCGTCATTCTAAAACTTTTTAAGCATACTGGCCACTTCAAATACCCTTATAACTACAACTTAAGTCACCGACGCAAATTATTTAAAGATAATTTATAACAAATTTTTGTAAATTTTCATATCTGAAGTTTAATATGAAACCGCGACATTTTCATCTGAACTAAAGTTTTTCCTTTAATAAATACAAATTTAATCGTAACGAATTAATTGTGTACTATTTTAGATTGGATTACGGTTTGATGATTTACTGTTTATAGCAAAATCTATGAAAAATCCTATCATAAAAGCTCGGTAACACTGAAAATTTGTTAAGTTTTTTGCAATTATGTTCTATGACACAATTAGACTACGGTTCCCAATTACGATCGTTGCAGTTTGTGATATTTAAAATTACAACTTTTAAAATTGAACGTACCTTATTTTATAAATAAGGAATGTTTTTCAGTCAGTCTGTTAATGATCACCCAGTGCACGCACACTAGTAGCATTTCCTTCAAATATTGTATCGTAAATGTAAAATCACGAGATTCATTTTTACCGTGTCAGAATGTTTAACATTTTATATTATCGCTGTAAAGATTCATTGTAAAAATTCATAGACTTTTTTTAGTTAACAAACTTTTTTTTTAAAATGAAATTAAATGATAGCAACCTTCTCTATGAACCTCATTGTGTAGCAGCTAATGCTGAGAGTCCTGCTCGTCACTACCTGTGTTCGAATTCTATCAGGACGAGAATTTTTAATTGCAAAAGGACCTTCAGCCAACTCACATCTCCATATAATTTGTCAGTAAATGAATATCAGCATGCCGAAAAATTAAAGAAGCAAAAGAAAGTAATGGAAAATCCCGTCATTAATTTTCAAGTTAGTGAGAATCATCGGGCAGCGTTCCTTGCTATCTTTCGAGTTTATGGGACTTACTAGCCTTCCATATATTTCCGGTTCTATAGAATATTGGGTTTTGTTTTTTGCTTTTGGTGTACTTTTTTAAATACTGTAACAGAGTGCCAGTCACTTCACCAACAATATTTGTTTAACACGATTTTAGGCTCAACAATGGCATGTAAAGAATAATTAAAATCGTAAAATTAATATGTTTAATTATGATTTTTTGCTCATATTGAAAAAATAATTGTAATAAATTATTTATATATGGATGTTTGCATTTGAAAAAAAATCAACGCATTTTACATTAATCGAATACTATTAATAGATTTTGTCCGTTTTTTTTCTTGTATTCTTGTAAAATGATTATTATTTAACGGACGCAGGTAATAGTTAATTCATACGGGCTAGGTGATAATGCTTGGCATACTATTCATTACGCACGATTTGGCGACCATATTAGATTTCAGGTTGATAATCAAGATTCAACTCGATGTAAGTATTGTATACATTTTAAAACGTACGTTAAACGAAATTAATAATTTTGTTTTGGTTTTTGATTTGTTTTTTTTTAATTTTGAACTTAAAATTTTTGTTTTTGTTGATTGAATGTCTTTAATTATGTTTTTTTTTACATTTTTGTTTATTTAATTGTTAAAATATATATGTGTAATTATTTGTTTTTTAATTTTTATTATTATATTATTTTTTTAATTATATATTTTTTAATGATAGTTTTTTTGGTTTTTAGTATTATTTTTAGATGGAATTTTCTTGGTTTATTTTCTTTTTTACTCGATGTAAGTATCGTATACATTTTAAAACGTACGTTAAAGAAAATTGATACAATTTATAGTCAATACCGAATGCCGTGTTATATTGGTATGTAATATGCCAATAATTTATACATTTAAAAAAATGTTAATTCATTGAATGTTCCGCTAATAACGATTTATTCATTACCGATAGTTGGTAATAATAAAACATAATAATTTTATTGAAAATATCAGTGCGCGAGTCATTTACGATGAATAAACTTCTAAATTAAATATCGAGTAAGACTGATCTTATGGTGACACTGCTTTCGGCACATCACTAAAATGCGATGATCCACTTTTGCGTTTTTTTTTTTTTTTTTAACATTCGTTCGCCATTTTTGTTGTATCTTAAATAAATATTCGAGTCTGTATTAGTTTTCCTATCGATTTTAACGAATTTATTTTACAACAAATTTCTTCGTAATTGTTTATATTCAATTTTGCGGGACTAAGCATCGATGAACATGTTAAGCATAAAAGAACCAAAATGGACATGTGCTGGAAAATGACAATATGGACACTAGATTAATCCAGTAGAATGGGCAGACCACTAACACGTTGGATTCATGATATAAGCCAAAGTTCGAGGCAATAAAAGCGGCCGACATGGAAAAGTGAAAGGAACTTCGAGAGAGCTACATTCAGCAGTGTACTGAAAATAGCTGAAAAGAAGAAAGAAGATTTAATGAACGTAAAATGGAGATTGTTTTTTTTTTTTCGTTGTTTTAACGTATTACGTTCCTGAACAGATGATGGGGTGATTATTAATTGACGTATCATCAGTTAAATAAAAATACTCGGTGTCTAAGACCAAAAAAAAATAAAAACAAAAGGGGATATTTTAATTTTCAATTGTATATCATTTTAAAGCGGCTGAAAGATAGTAATTTTTTTTTAATCAGTGTGAAAAAGAATAAGGAGAATAAGATTTAAAGAACATTTAAGTTCATGTATAAACAATGATGAAAAATCGTTATTTGGAAAACATTGTAAAGAATTAAAACACAAAACTAATAATATTAACCGAAATTATAAAATTTTACATAAAAAAAAAAAAAAACATTATAAAGAAAGAAAACTATTAGAGATTTTTATGAAAAATTAGTTCTATGAAGTATATTATAAATTTTAACATTTTTATGTTGGACAATTGTTTTATTTATTTATTTTGCCGAATATTTGTGTTATTGGGTTATGTATAAATTTTATTTTGCTGATTGTTTTGACTGTGTTGTGTACCACATTCACTATCAGAATATTTTGTAAATACATCTTTTTTCACTTCGCTAATTTTTGTAAATTGTATAATCTAAATTAGTATTTTTTACGTTTTATGTATTTTATTAATTGTATATATTTTTATATTTTTATATTTTATTTTTATGCTCGCTTGATAATGGTTTAACAGGCGAAAAACTTTGTGATTTTTCATTAAAAAGTTTGGCGATTTTAACTTCTTTTTTGTCGTTTAAATATTTAAATATAGTAAAGTTCAATTATTATTTCTTCAAAAATGTTACTAATAACATTATTTCACCGGGATATAATTTAGACTATATTCGGTTTTGGTGAAAATTTATAATACGTAGTCGTGTTTTCGAACTGGATGGAATAAATGTTAACATTTTCTGTGTTGATAAAGCGGACGGAATATATACGGAACATAGTATACTGAACATCGGTCATGTTCACATCGGCGGTTATTCGTTAGTCGAAGAATCGATTCCGATTTCTATATCGAAGACGGTTTTTTTTACGGGCGCCATGCAGAAGATCATGTATAACGGTTATAATTTCATAGACGCGATTAAATCTTTGCATCTTCGGAATGGTTAGTAAAACGATAAATTATTTCACTCGAAAATTATTAATTCTCGCGTAAAAGTGTAAATTTGGGCGCGTGAAATAATTAAAAAATTACTCAAGGAGTGAAAATATAAAGTAATATCCGGATAATTTTTGATAAATATTTTTGGAATTGAAACATTTTACGTCAATAATTGTCCCTTATTTTAAAATAAACAATTTTATTAGCATTAATTGTCCACGTATCACATAGGGTACATTATGACTAAAAATGAGTTTGAACCTGGATTGATTTTTATAAATCCTTTTACCGAATAAAATTGACTGAAAAAATAAACCACACACATAAAACTATCTAGAAAAATAGTGTTAAAAATGTTGTACATTAAATAAATTCACTTACTACTTGCGACTTCAAAAATATTGTGGTTGATTTCTTAAAACGTACAGTTGTATACCGTGTCAATTGTTAGTGTTATATGTATATATATATATATATATCATCATCGTCGTATTGTTCGTTGTCGAACGTCGTGGCTAGCCATTGTACGTTTATTTTTATGTATGAGCCAGCATTCGAGGCACTAGATGCGCGCGCATATGAAGTTATACAGAGTGGGGTGCCACTACCTTCTCTGTGATAATTAACAACTAAAATAATGATAAATAACATTCTGTCGCGTGTTGGTTTCGAACCGTCGAGTTGACAGTCGAGCACTCTAGCACTACTCCCCTGCGACATTACATATAGCTGAAGTTTCACTAAACCAAAGAATCGTATAATTTGAAAATGTATATTCAGACATGAATAAGTTTTAAGTAATTAGTTATACCGGCGGAAAGTAAACATTAACGGTGAATTGAAAGAAAAATTAGTACGCGAACTCGGCAGGAAGAAATAGCGATTCATTCTAGTATTCCACGTAGGTACTACACAACGAATTTATTCAATCAAATATTCGTCGCAAACGCGACCATTGTACAACAGGTTGTTTAAAAAAACTTTAATATAAATGGCCAAAGCGACCTATGGTACAGGCCAAAAAAAAAAACAAAAAAAAAAAAAAACTTTAACTTGGAGATTTTATGAATAGTACGCGCTTAATAGTTTTTTTAGAATGCTAATTAATTTTTTCTCTTCTTTAGAAGACATTAATACACCCATAATGCAACTTTCCGGCACCTACCATCACGGCGAAAGTCGGCACAGCATACATCGGCCGTTTACATTTCTTTCAAGAAACACGTTTATTGGACTGCCTCCGATAAAAATGTATTCATCATTCAACATATACTTCCAATTCAAAACGAAAGAACCGAACGGTCTGATATTGTACAATAGCGGTAGAAGACAAGGCTTTTTTGCTGTCGAACTCGTCAGCGGTCATATACAAGCTTTCATTCAAACCAGTTCGGAATTGTTAAAAATTAAAGACGAATCCAGAACGCCATTTAACGATAATCACTGGCACGCTATTTCCATCGAACAGATTACGATGAAAATTTGTATTTTATACATCGACGACATTGTGGTATCGGCTAGTCGATATATCGGCGATCCTGTACAACTTTACGGGCTGCTATACGTTGGTAAAATCAATTGTCTATCAAATTAATAATTTCTGTTCACGATCGTTTTAAATTATTATTTATCGTAAGTGTAAAAAAATGATTTTAAAAATCAAATTCTTGGATATCTATGCGCTTCGTAGCATGGCGGTAATACTTAAGCGTTGAAATCATAGCAGGGTCGAACATTTTTCATTCGTCGCTAAGTAATGAAACCAAAATCATTGCCCTGCCGTTTGGTTCATCCTTTATTAATTTCCAAGGTCGTCAGGTGACATCTCGTACCTATTTTCAAAATGATGGGACTTTTACTTATATATTGTATATGTATTATGAGGATATATTTAGAGAGGTGAGTTTGAATAATGGTTACTTTGCATGTTGTATAATTAAATCGAAGGAACGTTCTTATTTAAATCTAGACGCATTTTTTTAAAGATGCGTTGTATTAGTTTTGTTAGACACTTGCTATTTTAACATATTTTTTATCTATTTATTTATTTAGCCATGATAATTTATAATGATACCAACAAATAAAACAACTTATTCTATATATGTACATAATACACGCATATAAATACACACATACATACATCTAAATACATAATTGCAAATTTACATATATATATACACTTATTTTCTAGCCCTCGGTCAAAGGCTTATTTTAATATATATTTGTTCTTTAATAGTTAAGTTATTTTATATACACACATGTATATATATATATATATATATATATATATATATGAAGTCGCATCTGGCTGTGATTACATTTATGTTGTTAAAAGGTCAAAATATTCCGATTAGTAAAATGATAATTAAAATAAAAACATCAAAATATATAAAAAATCAATTGAAAATTAGTTAAATCACTAATATTTATTTTCTTAAGGAAAACACAAAGCTTTTCGGCATTTACGCCATTATCAAGTGAAAAATTTAAAAAATCATAATTTTAAAAATATAAATTAAATATAATATAATTACTTAAAAATATGTGATGGTAATTGTGAAAATATGATCCAAAAATGATGTCTGCTTCTGTCGGTCTGTTTTTTTGATTTGTTGAAATTTAATATCAATATATTTGTTTATTAATTTAGTTTTTTTATATTAATTTTTTCTTCAATATTATTTTCCTGATTCTGTAAAAGTTGTATACTGTTGGAATTTTAAATTTTTCATTTACTATCGCGATGTATGATGTCCAAACGTAAAATATAAAATTTGATTATCAGATTTTTAATATTTATTTTCATTTTATTTGTAAAATTGTGTTTTTTAAAAAAATTTTGTGGTTGTATATTTTTATATTTTATATTTTACGTTTGGACATCATACATCGCAATAGTGAATGAAAAATTTAAAATTCCACCAGTATACAACTTTTACAGAATCAGGAAAATAATATTGAAGAAAAATTAATATAAAAAAACTAAATTAATAAACAAATATACTGATATTAATTTTCAACAAATCAAAAATAGACCGACAGAAGCAGACATCATTTTTGGATCATATTTTCAAAATTACCATCACATATTTTTAAGTAATTATATTTAGTTTATATTTTTAAAATTGTGATTTTTTAAAATTTTTCACTTGATAATGGCGTAAATGCCGAAAAGCTTTGTGTTTTCCTTAAGAAAATAAATAATAGTGATTTAACTAATTTTCAACTGATTTTTTCATAAAAATATACAACCACAAAATTTTTTAAAAAACACAATTTTACAAATAAAATGAAAATAAATATTAAAAATCTGATAATGACCGTGGTGAACAACACAATCATTACATCGCAATAGTAAATGAAAAATTTAAAATTCCAACAGTATACAACTTTTACAGAATCAGGAAAATAATATTAAAGAAAAAATTAATATAAAAAAACTAAATTAATAAACAAATATATTGATATTAAATTTCAACAAATCAAAAAAACAGACCGACAGAAGCAAACATCATTTTTGGATCATATTTTCACAATTACCATCACATATTTTTAAGTAATTATATTATATTTAATTTATATTTTTAAAATTATGATTTTTTAAATTTTTCACTTGATAATGGCGTAAATGCCGAAAAGCTTTGTGTTTTCCTTAAGAAATAAATATTAGTGATTTAACTAATTTTCAATTGATTTTTTATAAAAAATCACTACATTCCACATTATATAAAAAATTAAAATCAAAATATATATATATATTATTCTTCTTCAGTGCCATGACCAATCTCGATCTTAGGCTCGTCTATTGGCAAGTTTCGCTAATTCTTTATACGCATTCTTATCCGGTGCTGTGTGAAACAGTTCTTCAACGTCGCAACTTGTTCATGTTCGTAAGTTCTGGAACCAAGATAATACAGCGGAACGTCAACATTACGATTTAATGATGTTCTATATATATATTACGACGGACGATCGTCGTATGTTCACGTCGTGATAATTTAATTAATTAAATTAGGAAATAAGGACTAATATTTTATTTAATCGATAATAAAAAAATAGTGAGTTTTAGTTAGTCAAGAAGAACCAGTAAATCGAGAAGAACCAGTGAGTTTTAGTTAAATGAAGAAACAGTAAATTTTTAATTAATCGAGAAGAACCAATGAGTTTTAGTTAAATGAAGAGCCAGTTAATTTTTAATCATTTGAGAAGAATCAGTTGGTCAAGACTATATAAAAAAGGTTAGTTAGTTAGTTAGGGGTCAGTTGTTAGTTAGCCGTTGTTCAAGCCGGTTGTCAGAATCAGAATCAAAAGGAAGAAAATATGGTCGGTGAGTTACATTACGAATCTGGTTAATATATTACACTCAAATAAAATGTTATTTTATTGTATTTAACCGATTCGTAGATAAAGAATAAAAATATATTAAAAATATTGCACGATAAAATTGTTAATGTAAAAAGGCAATTCGCTTATTTAACGCACGTATAATTTACAATATTTTGAATTATTTTTTATACAATAAACTATTTCTTTATAAACGTTGTGTTATATTAATATACCAGGATCCTAAGCGTGGAGTGATGAAGCCGGTAGAAATTCGTTAGGCAAGTATTAGAATCCTCACAATATATATAATATATAGAACATCTTTAAATCGTAATGTTGACGTTCCGCTGTATCTCTTACCTGTGTTTAATACAAACACTTCGGCAGGCGATTGTTATCCATTCTTATAACATGGCCAACTTATCTTAGTCTAGCTTCAGTTATATATTGTTCTATTGACTTGCAGTTTCATGTGTAAAATTCTTTCATTTGAGATTTAATCTTTCCAGTTATTTCTAAGATCTTTCGGGGTAATCTCATTTAACATGTTTCAAGTTTTCTAATTTGACTGCTTCTGATTGACTATGTTCCACAGCTGTGTAAGATTGTAGCTAATATTACTGCTTTGTAAACCTTTAATTTTGTATTATTTCGAAAAACCCGTTTCCAAATTTATTATGTGCAGCCAATGCATTTTTTATTCTATTTTTGATTTCCTTGTCCAGCTTATTTTTATCGCTAATATAACGTAACAAAGTTCATGAGAAATTTAATTTTATTCAAAAGATTAATTTGTATGTAATTATGTCGTCGATTAATAAAATAAGTAATCGATTAGATAATCTCAGAAATGCTGATATGATGACTAAAATAATATTTCATTAATTAAGAAGTTAAAAAGTTCAACATTAACATAGTAGAGTGGAATGCAAATGAAGCTAAAACTAAATGAACTGATACATTTCCTTTATGATAACAACATAGCACTGGTCTCTGAAACAAAACTAATTAAAGTGCACCAACCAAGTGTCTAAGCTGATCAAATCAGCCGTAGTGGAGATGTTGCAATGCTTGTGGGAGACACCGCTCACCATAATACTACACATTAATTTTTTTTAAAAGCCGTTACAGGTATTGAATTAATTGCTCGGTTACTTCATTAAGTGTTTACAGATCGCTGAAAACTACAAGATATTTATTATTTAAAATGTAATTATTATGGAGATAAACGTAGAATGCTGAAAACTCACAGTAATTATTTCGCTGGAAAACTTAGTGCAGGCTTCGCTAAAACTGAATTTTAATGTTCTATTCTTCTTAGAACCCATTTTTTTCTCATATGGTTACAATGGCAAACCTAGCGTAATAGACTTAATAATAACCAATATCTTTAACAAAATCGTAACCCAATTCTTCCCTATATATTGCCTGTAACAAATATAGCCACATTACAACAACAACGTAAAAGAATAATATTTCTAGGTAAAAATGCAAATTGACCTGAATATAAAAGGAGAATTAAATCTACGTGATACTTTTATGATACGATATTGGACGATGAGATTACTAAAATTTACTTGGAAAATCCTGGAAGCGGCTGATATAAGTATTTATAAAGCACCGCATATTTCTTATTATCGAAATAATAGCGTGCCTAATCATATTAAAAAAATAATCTTTCTAAACACATATTATAGGCGTCGCGCAAATAGAAATAAATTTACGGTCCCATATAAAACATTAAGAACTATATAGGGGCTTGCGAGATTTTTATTAGCCAACCGGAGAAACAACCATTGAAACAGTCTACTAGCTGTCATACCACCTGTTAATAACAACCTTTCGAGAATAAGACATCGACGAATAATATCACTATGGCCCAGTTACGTGTAGAATCTACGATTAAAAACTTCCAGTCAACCAAACTCCATTACCATGATTTCATCGCCGTAGGACCCTGTAATAAAAGGCGAAAGAATATGAAAAGTCTAAAAATAAAAAATAGTAGCTGCGCATACTTTAGGAGCACAGAAGTTAGTACGCAAGCAACAACTATGTTATTGCACCAGTTAACCTAATGTCAAGGATAACACCAGGACGATTAGTCTGGTGTAATAGGATAGTTATCTAGAAATAGAGGATAGGAAATAACTAAATTTAAGAGAGAGAAAGGAATAAAAACGGTGACAAATAGGACCTCCCACTTTTAATCGAAAACTTTTGACGGTTATTGTTGAAGTTTTATCCGGTCACCTCCTTCGTGATCTTCCTATATCATCCAACCCTATGTGTCCTGTCAATATTGTAATCGTAATGCGACTTTCCACCAGTAGCTGTTCTTGGTCTGCGAAAGTTTATTCAGTTGATCATTCTAGACGTATACAAACCTCTATGTCTAGAGTAATTACATCTGTATTATATCCGCAAATTCTCTCAACGTATGTATTTATTCAGGCATATTACGTTTATTTACAATATATACATTCTTGTATGTATGTATATATGTTGTGTAGTATGTATACAAATTCGTTTAATTACATGCGCAGGTGGTGTTCCATCTGAAAAGAAACCTGTGTTGGTTAAACAAAGACAAATTCAATCTCACCACGGATATATAGGCTGTCTGGCTAATATTCACTTAAATTCGGAGACACCAGATCTGATTCAAGATGCGCTAATACCTAGTACATTGGTTATATCCGGTTGCGAAGGTATTTCTTTTATTGTAACCTAACTTTTAACCAGTTAACAATTTATAAATATAGAGCTTGTAATTGGAATACTATACCGCTACAGAACTTTAATATATCTGCACCATTTTTTTTTGTTCTTATTACTGCATACACTGCATACATTTTTCGTTAAAATTGTCTTTCATCAGATCGGTCTGTTGCAAATGTAAATAATATTTTTTTTTTTTTTAACATGAAAACATCTCCTCGTTATATAGTTTATAAACAGTTCGCCTTACTTTATATAACATTTTCAGTCAATATACACCCTGGGGCTTTTTTTCTTTTCCAATAGCCATATAAGCGTCGTATACTAATGTAATGTGTAACTTCGTCCTACTTTTCTAAATTACTTTAACTTTAATATGTCGCTTTAAATTATCTTTTTTTAAACTAGGTTAAAAAAAACACAATAATTTTCTAAGAAGAAAAGGAGAAGAGAAAGTGGTTAGTTCTTCATCACAACATGAAAACTTCAATTTTTTATCATTATTAAAATATCGACTGTTGTAATTATTGTTCTATTAAGTTCAGCCTTATTAATGTAATGAGCGTTATTTTTAACTTTTTAAAGGCTCCGGCAAGATGTGTAATCGTAACGTTTGCGAAAATGGGGGCAGGTGTTTCGATCATTGGAATGCACCGACCTGTGACTGTAGTATGACATCTTACACAGGCGATTTTTGTTCCGAATGTAAGTTTAATTGTATTATAAATGTTGTTTTATAGAATAGCGATAAATTTATCCGATTTAAAAAATTTCGAATTACGATGTACGATATTGCTCCGTAAGAATATTATAGGAAAATCTTTGTAATCTATGTATTTGACGGAAATTATTTTATTTTATTTATTAAAATTTAGCTTATTTTCTTTTATAATTTATCATATTTGACTTAAAACTCATATAAGATTTAAAAATTGCTGGTGAACAAGTGTTATGAGTGAACAATGATCTGAATGTTATTTTCTTTTGCTGTTAACTTTGTTTTTTTTCTTATTATTATTAAACACCTAATTTCACTTATAAATTATTACTCGGTAACACGAAATTTGGGATAACCGTAAATCGAACGGGATATCTGATATGATAAGCTAATTTCATATGAACTACGTGGTACTTTTGGGTGGAATATTTTAAAATGTTACAGCGTCACCATAACCGTAATATTTGAGGTTACCGTTGACTGATTTAATAAGATGTCGTTTAATTAGGCGAGAAACGTCGTTTGACATGTTAAATAGTGGCAGTTATATGTCATCTGGAAATAAGTTATATACTTAATGATTACTATTGTCGCGTGTCTGGTCGACTATAAAATACAAATAATAAAGTAGGAAAGTTATAAACTAAATGACGTCCAGTATTCAAGAAAACTTAGTCGTTCGTCGTCAGTAATGTCATGCAGTCTTTCAGGTTCATATTTACCACCGAGAGAACAGTTGAATAAGTGAGCATGATCTTGTAATTTTACGCAATTACATTTGTCGCAGTCTGTCACGCCCCATTTCTTTAAGTTATATTCGATATATAGTTTAACCGACTTCAAATCAGTAGCATTTCGCATTTTATTCTCCTAGAATTTCTTCCGCTCGATATCTGTTATTTTACTATTTCCGCAGTATTCTTCAATTTCTTGACAGTTCTTCAAAAAATTATGTCTGGACTTCAATTGTCGTTCTGTTAATTGTACTCATATAGGAGTTGTTTACAAGTTTTACTTTTTATTTCCTTGCAGCCATTCCTCGTGTTAGATCCGGAGGGGCGATACCGCAGAGCTCTCGTACAATTGTTTTGAGAGTGTTAATCGTAAGCAATCGGCATCCATTCTGCAGACTTAATTTAAAGCTACATCAATCTTTTTTCACGCGCCAAGCAGCTTCATACACGGTACGCACATTCTTCGACAGATTAAAAGAATGTTAATGAAGTTGTTCTCAACACATGTGAATTAGCACCTTAGTTACTATCAATTAATTTGCATATTAAATTTACCCCCGCAGCAACCTTCATCTTTTTGTTTCGTAATGTCTTGTATAACTGAAAGATCTGTATAATGTACTACCATATATTTAGGATAATCTGTGTACAGTAGTTCTATCAATTTCCATATTATCCTCAACTGATGTTTAGTTTCACAGTTTCAACGACGGTAGGCACATGTTTGTGTTTTCGCTGCGTTAAACTTCAAGCAATTGTCCTCATAATATGTATCAAGTTTGTTAGCCGTATAGTTCAGTGAGTTTTCTACATTAAAAGCTTTCTGTTGTGCTACTAATTCCAGTTCAACTTCTGTTGTGCTACTAATTCCAGTTCAACGGCATATAGCAACGCAATCTGTTGGCTAATCATTTATATATGTGTTAAATAGAACCGGAAATAAAATACCGCCTTGTGGTAGGCTATATGTATGTTGGCTTCAGGTGCTATACCTGATAGCAACGCGGAAAAGTGTATCTTTCTTTGTTATTATTTCTGTGAACTTGTAAATTTTATTTTAAATATACGATAACAGATACACGGTAAAATCAACGAAAATTGCTCCAGTCATATTTCCCTTTTCAAATCCATCATCTATAGTTAACTGCAATATTTACCTGATACACGACTTTCGATACCTGAAACCAGCTTTGCATAATCAATAGATGTTTGTTTTGTTAATACAATTATTATACATTTTCTGTAATTTGGATATTACTTCCTGGCCAAGGTATTTTAACCGTTCAATGTATAGCTCATCAACGGCAGATGTTTACTCTTCTGATAGCTTCCTTCACGTCGTCGTTTATGATATCAAAATTATTTTCTACAGTTTTTAGTTTTCTTTTAATGACTTTTATTATCTTACGGCCTTTTACCAAATAAGCTTCTATCGTTGTTTAATTTTTTACGGTGTCTTTTCCGAAGCCTAAACTTTCCGCAGCATCGCCCTAGTCATTACGACGTTCTTCAGCTGTTTTCACGATTAAATTATTTCCTAATTCCAATGTACCACTGTTGAAAGGATTTATGTTAAATTTTTCATCGTATTCGATATATTGTTTCTAGATAGATTTCTTCATACCTGCGATCTGAGTGGTTCGGTTTTTTTGAGACTTTTTTTTTTTATGAAATTCTTCATACCTGCGATCTGAGTGGTTTGGTTTTTTTGAGACTTTTTTTTTTTATGAAATCAACAGGCTTTGACCGTGTATTTGTAATAGTTCTTTCACCTTTTTTTATTAAAACTTGTCCAATCTACTTTTTGAAATTATATCCCAATTGTAGTCTCTCTTTTCAATTTCAGGTTTAATTTCGGCGCTTATTTCACAGATTATGGGCTTATGTAGATTGTGTGGATTTGGTTTAGTAACTGTTTTTGATATACATATGCGATATCTTCTCTGTGACAAATATGTCGTTAGAGGTATGTCCATGTTACCACCGTCCGCTTTTAAATGACACTGGTAACTTTTAATCGTGTATTAATTTCAAATTACACCCTTCGACCTAGTCTTCAACAAAATCTTCGTATCTTGAACTAACGCTGTGGAAAATCACAAATATATAATTGTTCGTGCACTTTATGCAGATAAGAACGGTTGATATCGAATGTAATTTACTGTATGTGTGTGTGGGGGGAAACCCAGGTTATTTATGTTTGTATGCGTGTGTGCGTAAACTTATGATCGTTGTTGTTATCGTATATATTAGACCAGTCGTACTGGTACCGGTCGCGAGTATTGTCGTATGTTTTTCGTTTCGTATTATACAGTCCACTTTTTCGTTGATATTACACGTTTTAAAATATTTCGTTTTGCCCTTTATCGTTCGTACGTGTTTTTAGTATTTACAATAATAATAATTGTAAATAATAACTATCAAAAAAAGAGGTTCATAGTAACACAAAACCGTTCGGATGTAATTCATTTCTGTAACACCATAATTTATTTCATTTAGAGTACTTGGAATTTGCACATTTCATTATGTAAATAATATTAATCTATGAGCGTAACAAATGAACGAACTATGAGTAAAAATGTTACACTTTTTTAATTTTATGGTTTTTTATACGTGCACGTTCAATAATAACTTTTTTCCGAAAATACACTTGAATTTTCGAGCACTGTGTGAAATGGACTAAAAGCTACATCAACAATTTTAATACTATAAATTTATGTTTAATTTGCAGATTCGATTGCATATGAATTTGGTCCTGGTCGTGGCTTAATCACCTACACATATCCAGAAAATCAAAAACCAGAAACAACCGAAGATTCACTAGCTCTCGGTTTTATCACAATCAAAGACGATGCTGTTTTGTTCAGAGTCGATAGCTCCACATCAAATGATTACATCGAATTAGAAATCGTATGTTTTCACATTTTTCGCTTGTAATGGGATTTATTATTTTTAAAAGATAGTTTTTAGTTAAAATATGTATATTGTAAACTTGGCTAAAATAAGTCCCTCTAGCTAACTCGACATGTTTTGTTACTGAGTAGGTACGGTGGGGTAGACAGCTTACCGCACGCACATCTGTCTGTCTTCATGTGTAGACAAGAATTCGTGTACTTACACATACACATATAACAATCACTGAAGTTCAAATTAATACTCTTTTAATTCTTGACGCATGATCATATCCCTCTGAACCTACTTTCTGTTTATTCGATTCTATATAATACCAACTATAATAGGTTATTCCTGTATATTAAATTCTTGAACAAACCAATATGTTTTTTTCTTTTTGCTGACCTCTGAATCATTTAATCTGTAAGTGTAACTTCATTGATTTTATTAATGATTTATCTGTCAACTCTTCTATAATATATAGTGGGGATTTTAATGTCCAGCACTTCAGCTATGGTAGTATTGCATATAATAACACTGGACATTAAGTAATAGATATTTTAGTGCAAGAAACTTAACAATCAATGACGATCATTATGCCACAACTCTTTCATCAAATGCTCTTGATTTATCATTCATCTCAAGCAACTTAGTGTTTCTCACAGAATGGAATGTCAAATCTATTCTTTATTTAGCGATCGCCTTCGTACTGTTCTTTCGTTTAATTTTCACTCTTGTCCTTCTCCCTATAATGATAATTTATAATCCTGCCCTTGGTTGCTTACAACAAAATATTAGTAAATTTTCTTAATTTCTGAATTCTCTGTGTTATCCATTATATTTTGTCACCTCTTTGGGCATTCATTTATACAAGCTCATGTGTCACTTGGCTACAGCTGTACATTGCTATGCATTTCTATGAAAACCTTCTAACCTAAAATTCCGAATCTTTTAAGTAATTATTTCAAACAATTACATTGTAGTTATTCTACAAGAGGTTACTTATTTTGTAAAAACCAAGAAATTACACTTGGCCTTTTTCTAAGTAAGAAAAGAGACGTTTGGAAAAAATTTGTTTCTTTCATAAATTGTACTCAACCTTCATCCTATATTTAGAACAAAGCCAAAGCTTTTACTCGTAAACCCATTTCTTCTAATACACATTTAAACCTCACAACAAACTCATTCATTTTGCACATTTTATGTCCTAATCAGTTAGTACCATTCAAGTTTTTCAACTCAGTTCCTCTTACCATGCTTTAGGACACTCTTAAGTAGTCAGAAATGTTTCTTTTGTCAGTTCCATGTCTAATTTATTTATAAATATGATTCTAATTTTCAAACATCCATTTATCACTTGCACTATCATTACGTTGATACATATTGCCCCTCCACAAGGATGTGTATTAATTCCTGTTTTACTGAACATGTATATGTTCAAACTGCTTCAATTTTTTACTCTTGGTAATGTTAATATTTTATGTTTGGAATTAACGTTGATCTTGCGGATTGTATTCAGTTGATAAACACCAAGTTTGCTTTGGTTACTGTTAAAGAACAATTACTTTCACTCTTTACCCTCAAAAATCTGTTGTTTTTATTTTATAACATCTTTATTCATAGTGTCATGGATCTTAGTAGTTTTCTGTTGTTAATTTCAAACACGTACACTTCAATTTTAGATTACAAAACCTGTGTCTGCGTTTGGCTTTAGGAGGGTTGCTGTTTCAAGATTTCAACCGTTATCAGTAAGCCTCGTGTAGCCATAAAGCGAATGACGGTTGTCATGGAATGTTTCCCACTTTCATTTCTTTACTGCCACATCCCGCTTGATATTCGGTGGTGCGATGCCATTTAATTCATATAAATGCCCTATTTATGTTGGTTCTAGGTAACCCTTAACTATTCTAAATGCTTCATTAAGGGCAATATCAACTTTTTTACCTTGTACAATTCCATACCGGACATGCATATTCCCTCGTAGAGAAACAAAGGGTCATAGGATAACCGAAAAAAGATGTTTCCAAATAATATTCGTGTTACATTTTCTGTAGCAGATAACGTGCGTCTACTTAACACTGAGATTGGTTGTTCAAAAATTCCCTTAACCATCCATTCTTTTCCTGGTCGAAAAATAAGATTTATATTCCCTAACCCCAAAACGTTATCTAAATGCACTCTTATAATATTAATTTTTTCATAATATGAGGGATTAATTTTGTTATAATTGATAATTTTTCTTATTTTTTATTTCATTCAATCCTATTATAATGTTCTCTATTTTTATTCAAATAATGATTCCTCAAACGTTTATGACTACATATATTTTGTTTATATTTTATAATTAGATGGAAGGTAATATATTTGTTGTGTACAATATGGGTACGCAAGACTTTTCAATCGGTGAAACTAGTATAAAAGTGAATGATAACCATTACCACGTCATTCGATTTTCCAGAACTGGAGCCAATGCAACGTTACAACTAGATGATTTGAACATATTGCAAAATAATCCGACAGGTATTATGTGTCATTCAGTCATATTAAAATGTTTACTAGATTTACAATTATTTGATTAAACTTCGAAATATCATTTTATAAAAATTTTTGAATTTATATTTCCATTTTGTTTATTAACAATTCCTTGTAAAAGAGTAGCAATTTTAATATTTTTACTATTAAAATAAAAAAAAAATTACCGATTTTGAATACAATCGATGACACAAAAATATCATGATTAAGAAAATAAAAATATAAATACTCCCAATATTCTCGCGTGGAAGGCAATGGCAAACCACCACGCACAACACAATATGCGCGCTGGTTATAATATAGTACACTACAAAAACAATCGGGGATGCATTGTGTCGTGACAACAAAGCGATTACAGTTAGTTCTCCCGAGTGTTTGTATGTGTGTTTAACTGCGCTAATGCCATATTATAATTGCTTTGCACGCTAATTACACCATACAACAAAATATGTATAGGTAAGTAGAGACGGCATGTAATGATTAAAAAAATTATAAGCGATGTGAAACTAACTTATAATATAAACAAACTGTAGCGCGGCATATGAAAATTTACTATAGATTATTTAAAGTATTTTAACACCCTCTTTTTTATGTGAGTTCATGTATAATAATAAAAAGAAATTAACTATTTATAAAAGTCCCATTTTACTCTAAAGAACTGTTGAAAGTGTATGGTCAATGGATTTGTCATAACGTTTGCAATCTGATGATCAGAAGAAATTTTTGCAATATCAAGTCTACCATTAACAACGTATTCTCTTATGAAGAAATAATTTCTCTGTATGTGTTTGGTCTACCATCGGCAACGCTTTCTCTTATGAAGAAATATTTTCTCAGGATGTGCTTCGTTCTTTGATTCAGAATTCTGAGCTAACCAAACAGTCACTACATTATCAATCTGTAGCTCATGTATTAAGCCAAATTATCTCTTTATTGTTTCGCCCGTTGCAAACAATTCTGCTATAATTAAATCCGGGAAATAGTTCGTGTGTATAGTTGACGAAAACACCTAATGTTGAACGACCAGTTTTAGAACATCCTCTAAAATCAGTATCGTCTTTTTTTGCATCGTGATCGAAAACAATGCCCATTTTAATGGTACCAGCAAGTCCTCTTAATTTTTGTAATACCTTATAAGGAAAGGTTATTCAATAATCTTAACAGTAAAATAACACCATAGGTACGTTCTGTCCTTGAAGCCAATATTAGATACATCAATGCACAACTGCCTCTTAGGGAAAATTGCTTGTGTTCTCTTGTACTTCCTGAAACTGAGTTTTTGGATTTTGAAAGCATTGAAACAGGTATTGAAACGCTCAAGTATTTTCTGGATATAACATTTCCGCTTGGACTTAATGCCACTACTATCATGTGATCACTGAGCCATACCTTTTCACTAATAAGTTACCGGGTTTCGCAGGATATAATGTTATCTCTAATAAATTCAGCGTTATCTGCGTCTCAAATCAGATAACATATCAAAAAATTCCAGTCCATAATAACGATAATATTATCGCCATAGAAATAGCAAAATTACTTATTGTGAATGCATACTTCTCTCCTAACAAGCCAGCGGAACCATATATAAAAATATTAGATCAACTTCTAACCCAATTCTCATACAGAAAAGTTATTTTGACTGGTGATTTCAACATAAGGTCTAAGTTGTGGGATGTGAAAAATTCAGCGAAAAAGACCAAGATACTTCACGAATTTCTCTCATCTAATCATCTAATTGTTTTAAATGAAAAAATAAATCTACCTTCGGAAATACCAATGGAAATAGTGTAAAAGATTTAGTAATTTCATCTGGTGCTGCGTTACAGCATATGAAAGATTTGAATGTGCTTACAGGGGAATCCTTCTCTGATCATGAATCCTTTAAATATAACCTTCAAATAGCTGAAGAAAAAACCATAAAACATACAAACTTTAATAATGTCCTCGAGAACATTACTAAAACCATTGAATGCGTGAATCAAATTGTAGATCACGATTCCTGTAATTATTTAGTGGGATATTTATCAAGACACTTAGAGGCCATAACTGAGTTACACACCACTTTGAGAATCATTAAAAAAACAAATAACTGGTGGAACAGAGAACTTGAATACATTAGCCGCACAACTAAAAAATATCGCTGTTTATACCAAAGGACGAAAAACCCGGTCGTGAGAGAAAATCAAACAATGTAAACATATTTTGAAAAATAAGATTAAACACGCCAAAAAGATCGCATGGGAAAATTTCTGCACAGAAAATGTAAAACCGTGGGGCCTTAGTTACAAAATCGCCTTCGATAAATTAAAAAAACCGAATGCAATATCATTGCTAAAGAAAGAGGATGGAACCCAGATAATAGATACATATAAAAATCTAAATTATTGTCTGGCTGCTCTATTCCCAAGTGATTGCTCAGACGCAGATAGCGCTGAACAGAAAGATACACGTAACCTCTTTCAAAATTACTCTCCCAAAATTCCAAAACCGAATGAATTAATATCGCATCAGATAGATCCGGATAAGTTAAAAAAAATAGTAATTAATCTAAAAAATAATAAAGCTTCAGGTCCCGATAAAATATCAAACAAACTAATAAAATTAATACACAAACATTTCCCCCGATTTATTATTAACAATGTACCAGAAAATGTACTCTCTAGCTTATTTTCTAAATTTATGGAAACTATCGAATGTAATTCTGTTACAAAAACCAAATAAATACCCGAACAACATCAGTTCCTATAGGTCAATCTGCTTACTAAATGCATTCGGAAAAATATATGAAAAATTGATAAAATATAAGATCTTATATTACATAAATAAACGAAATTTACTTGACCAAAGACAGTTTTGATTTCGGGAAGGTTTATCTACCGAACACGCGGTAAATTCCGTCGCTTATAAAATCAGAGAAGGATTAAATAATAATAAATGTGTTTTAGCCGTTGTATAGACGTAAAAGGGGCTTTTGATAACTGTTGGCACCCTGCTCTTTTCAAAAATCTAAAAGACCTTCTTATTGAATATATACCATTATTTAAACGGGAGACAAGTAAAACTCAGTGTTGGAAATATCTCAGTTCAAAAAAACACGTGTATGGGGTGTCCGCAAGAAAGTGCATTAGGTCCGTTATTATGGCTTATACTATTTAACGGCGCACTAAAACTACCATATAATAATGAACGAGTCGATTTATGTGCTTACGCGGATGACTTAATATTCATAATAAAAGGAAACACCAAAAACGAAGTAGAACAAACTCTGTGTATGCTTAAAAGCTGGCTAAATGACGTCAAATTAGAACTCTCTGTAGAGAAATGTTTTGTGTCATTTTTCACCAAGTCGTTAAAAATGAAAAGGAACAATATTAAGGTAAAATTCAAAGGCTCACAGTTAAATGTTGTAGAACATTTCAAATATCTGGGAGTAATACTCGACAATAAATTATTGTTTAAATTTCATGTAGATTCGATCATTTCAAAAATGGACACTAAGTATTATCAGATGTTAAAAGCATGTCGGAAAAAATGGGGATTTGATTTCAATTATAGGATAGTCTTATATAAATCATTGGTTGAGAACACAATGTCATATTGTAGCTCAGTATTTACTGAACGGCTGAAAGTTAAATGTGTTAGGAAAAAAATTATCTCGGTACAAAGAAAATTCCTAATTAATGCGTGCAGAGCCTATAGAACAGCTTCACATAGTGCCATAGTTACAATAGCAGGTGACCCTCCATTAGACCTACTCATATTAAGCAGAGGAATTATGTTCGCCATAAAAAACCATCACACATTCCCGCACATAAACAGAGCGCTGCTTGATCAAACTAATCTCTTAATATCAACAAGCTGTATAACCCCACATAGTCACACCAAAATTTGTGCGCGTCAAGTCAAAAATAATATAAGAAAATATATTCTAGAAACGTGGCAAAACAGATTGGAGCAAGATTTGGCGGGACGCCAAACGTACGCTTTGATAAGAGACGTAAGGGAAAGGCATAAGATAATCCTCAAGCCAAATTTTTACACATCGCAGTTATTAACAGGACACGGCAAACTCTCCGAATACCTTCATAGATTTGGTCTAGAGAACGATGATAAATGCCCAATGGCCAAGAAGAAACAGCGCGGCACATATTATTTGATTGTCCGCTGTGAAAGGAAGTTCAATGAAACAAATTTTAATCTAAAAAACAAGTCCATAGCGAATAATTTCGAAATTTTCTCATTCCAAGTATTAGATTTTAAAAATAACTGATAGCTTCGCGCAGTGGTGCAATGTTGGTATAAAATTATATGTATATGTGCGTGTGTGTGTATATGCGCGCGCGCAGGTAAGAGTGTGTGTGATTGTTTGTATTTGTGTGTGTTTATTCAATGTCGTCTCGATGACACCACATCTGAATTCTAGATCACTTATTCAAAATATGAAAATTATGTGTAAATATTTGTAAATTCTTATTGCGAATCATGTACGATATATCATTATAAATAATTTTCTAGATATATAAACATTGTAATTATTGTATAGTAAACTCGTTGAATGCGGGTGTGAATAAATGGTTCATCGGAAAGTACACAGTCCGCACGAATGAAATTATTAATGTATATATATATATATAAATAACTTTAGACTTTGGTCTACTTATAATCTGAATGCTTTTGTAAGGAGCCGCGTCTGTCCGATTAAGCCTAACGGTGGTGCAGGAGATGTGGTCAACCAATATTAACATATAGTAGACTGTATTCACTAATATCTTAAGAAAAAAAAAATGCATTAATTAATCATGTTTCTGTACCTAAGACCACCTCTTCTCTAAAAAAATATGAGGTATATTTTAAAGTGATCTTGAATTTTATTTTATAAATTTATGGAGGCCCTTTCGATTTGTAGATGCGATAAGGTGATCATCTGCATATATTTATAAAATAATTTTTGCGCCATTTTTCTTTTGTATGAACATGTACGAACCGTCTTTGCTGGCACTAAATTTCAGTGATTTAAAAAATTCTGCAATACATTTATACTAGCATGATATTGGCTGCTTTAGCCTACAAATGCTTTTTTGAAGTTTACGGATTTTATTGTAACGATCATTATAACCATCTATGTTTCATAAAAAAATTGTTTTTTTCAGTTTTCCATAGAGGGAAGGCTGTACATACATCAAATTAAGCCTAGTGCATTTTATTTAAAAAACAGTAGTAGTTAATATTAAACGAATAGCTTGAAATGATGCAACTAGACTAAACGTTTTTGTATTTTTTTTTTTTTTGCTATAACACCTTAATATTATAGCCCTGTTTTTTACTGGAGCAAGCATTGTTATAGAACACTTTTGATTTCTAATTTTTCCTTAATTATAAAACTATATCCATAATGTAATCATCCTTAAATACAACCAAATAAATATCAGTTGAAATTAGCTCACGTAGTATTGTAGATCTTTTTCTATATAATGAACAATGTGCCTTACATAAATGCATGACTCACAGATTTTTTTTTTTACTTAGTTCCCAGTCCAGAAATACTTAAGGCAGATGTAATCACAGTGTTTTATAAAGGTACAATATATCCATGTAGTAGAAAATGAACAAAACATTTTAAAAAAGTAGATTGTAAGGGGAAAAATGTTGCGTGTAAAGGGATATTGCAACGAGTGAAACTGAGTAGTGACCTGAATGTATAGCAATAGTCCCACAAACTATAAATAGTGAGAAGTACATAGAATATGTGTAGAAACATCATCACACAATGTCTAATTAAATGCGAGAAAATCCGCACAAACCTTAAATAATTGATCTCTGGACGAAGCTTCGAACTGCAATTTTAATTCTTCTCAAACATCATGGATTGTAACTTTGTCCATAATTTTCTGATATACAGTATCGGAAATTGTAAGTAATCGTAGTCTTAGCGTAATTATTAGCTTTTTAACAGAAATCACATGTAGATTTATTATGCTTTTTTTTTTCTTTGACATCTTTTACGGAAGCTGACTTTTCTAACTTCTTGTCAATGGACATCTAGTACACCTTCCCGGTAGTAATTCACTAAATTACGTATGTGGCTGAATGTGTTTTGCTGAATCCTGTTTTTTGCTAATTACCAATAAATAAACACATCATATATACATTAAAATAAAATAAAATCGAACATTAATCTTAACACAACCAATTTTAATCGTGTATAATAAGATTTAATCTTCTAATATAGGCAAACTGTAACGCAACCTATATATATGAAAACACATGAAACGCGATCGATTATTTTTAATACTTTTTGTTCATCTTTTGATGATGATTTATTTTAAATGATTAGTTTTAAAAATTAAATTGATGTTTGAATCACTTTGGCACTGTTAAGATAATTATCAACTGCATTAAGTTGCAGTTTGTTTCATCTATTATCTTATCACTGTTTTTAATGTATTTATTAAGCTTGTTTTTATCTGATTATACTTACTGATATTTTATAATATTATACATTATTTAGTCGAAAATTAATGTACGTTTTAATGACGATTTATTTTAAATGATTACGTATAAAAACTAAGTTACATATTAAGACAGAATTTATGGATTTTTGTCATTTTGTTCTGTTTCAATTATCAAAACTTTTATGATCAGTGATAGAATCTTCGCGAAACTGTGGACACATTTTTAATTCTGAGATGGTTGTTCTGTAACTTTGTCTGTATATATATATATATATATATATATATATATATATATATATATATATATATATATATATATATTTGTTATAAAATATATATATATATATATATATATATATATATATATATATATATATATATATATATATTTGTTTTAAAATATATATATATATATATATATATATATATATATATATTTATTTATTTGTTATGAAACTACTAGCCCCTTTATCCATCTGTTTTCTTTCCCGTATTTTATCATTTTTGAAAGTGTATAACTTTACCGAATTTATCAACAGGTCAGTATTTATCCGTATTTAATAATCAAGCTATGATACAAATTGGCGGGAAATGGAATAAAATGGAACAACGAATAGAAAGACCATTTGGCGGTATGATAGCTGGGCTAGTTTTTAATGGGATGCGAATTTTGGATTTAACATACGAAAGATTTGACAGAACTGAAGGTCGTGGTGACATTAGCAAACGAGAAATTGTTTCCAAAAGCTCTAGACAGACCGTGCCTACGGATAACACGCGCACGGTACATGTATCGATTAACTATACTTAAATTTGGATTCTATGACGTCTATGCTTCATATTTCTTGCATTATTTTTATGTAGCCTCATTTTAACACGATATCTTGAAAATGCATATTGTGTCAATCGCCGTCTTGGAGTGAAGGACTGATAGAAATACATTAATTGCTTCGTTATATGAGAAACTCTTAATGTTGCGTAGATTAATTGAAATTTAATTTAAAAATGAATCACGAACATTGGGAAAGACTATATTCAGTAAAGCGAGTATAAGTTTATACTCTTCTTTTTGGCTATTAGAAATCTGTGATTTTATAAATTATTTGATATTTCTTCAATTTTCATCTCCAGTTAAATCGACAGTTTTAAATTTTTTCTAAAAAATAATTTTTTAAATGATTTATTAAACATTAATCAAAAATGGAAATATTAATCAATATTATTGAAAATAAGCAAGTTACCAAGTAGTGCTAAAATAGATTAGTGATTATTTAATACGATAGAACAGCTAATTCTTTCATAAATTATGTAATAGTAGATTAAACGTGATGATGTTTTCTATTGGTTATAATAATATTACACGTTTCTGTTGGCAAAATAAACTTTTATGAAATTTTTAAATATGTTTTTTTACAACTTCTTTAAAAGTTTTACTAAGAAATGTATATTCATGATGAAATAGTGAACGATCATGTGGATACTCAGTAATGCATCTCATTTATCAGCATCTTCGTTTGATTGAAACTATTTTTGTAAATTAATTATGTTAGAAAAATTTCTGAATGAACAAATTTTGGTAAAATTAAATTTCTGGACAGTTATAGAAGAGTGCATAGACAACAATCAATAAAATAATAATCTAGAACTGTCAAGTGTTCAAAGCGTTTATCGTCTATATAACACATTAGTTTGTCCGCACATACATACTTTATATTAATTTTCGGATTATCCAATTTTAGTGTGGATGATATTAGCTTCCATGTATATATTATATATTGTCTTTGTCCGTGTTGCATGCTATTTTTTTTTTTTTATAAATCATATTTTCCTGTTCGTAAAAATCAATAATTTAAATTTTTAATAACAGAGACCTTCATTGTCGAATGTGGCTGAAAAGTCTGATGATTTAATATTTTCTGGAGCAGGATCATGCGACATCGATGATGAAGATCGTTGTAAGATATCAGTTAAAATAAACCACGGTAAACATTTTTTTATTATTCAGCTAAAATTGTTTTAAAATTCATTTATGGAAAATATTTACAAAAGGACTTTTATAATTCGTATCGATCGAAACGTATTCAAAAATTATTTTTTTTTATTCTTATTAAGCGGGGAGTTGAAATTTTGGAGTAGATGGTCATGAGAGAGTGATATGTGGCCAAGGCGGAGCCTGTTGAGTGCTATACAGTTGGAACGAGATAAATTATTAGGTGGTTTCCAGAAGCCAACATTGGGTTTGATATGGTGGTATGATTCCACTTCTGATGCCAGTCGTAGTGAATGAAGTATTGGAGGGTTGTGTTTAGTACTCGAGATTGCGGGACTCTATAGGAACATAGTATGGAATGGGTTGCCGTATCCACCGCTTCGTTTCCTATAATTCTCTCATGACTTGGAACCCATAAGAGGGACACTGGATTTGTATCTTGTGATGATTGATAAAGTAGGGATTGTATGGTGATTAACAAGAATTTTTTGATTTTGTGCTCTTGAGGGATGATACAGCGGCGACAGAATCTGTTACAATTATTTTTTGGCGTCACTAGGGTTTAAGAACAAATGTTGGAAACAGAAGAATATACCGTATAATATTCGTAGAGAATGCGCATGCTGTAGAACTATTAATAGAACAGGATAAGGATTTATCGTCGTAAGTAAAGCATAAAGTTGCTCGTAAATAGCTGCTTATTAAGTTATTTGCTTTCAAAATGAATTCATATTCGATCATATTCTTATATTGCAGAAGAATTGTATAGAGGAAGGAGTTGGATAATTTGAATTGATCGTTGTATATTGAGATCATTTAGAGTGACTGTAAGACGAGGGAGAGGATCAAATGGGAATTTGGGAGAAGGGCCATGTATGGGGATGGAACGAAGTATTTTTTTAAATATTAGGTATTCTCTATGATCTTGTATAGGGTTTTTCTAGTAAGGAACACATGCTCACAGACGGTGATGTGCGACGAGCGCCAAGGATTAAATAGAGAGAAGAGTGTTGTATATGGGATCTAGGCATTGTATTAGTGCCATGAGGTAAACTTCACTTCTATGGTATAGTCCACTAAGAATGATGGATTTGTAGAAATTTATTAGTATTTTTACATGTAAGCTGGTTTAGAAAGATACTTGAATGTTTATCAATTTCAAACATTTTGTGTTATATAAGGTCGCCAAATCAACTGCGAGTCGAAAAGAAGAATTTTCTTTTTTTTTAAGGGTTTATCAGATTATTATAAAGTATTAATGGAGGAAAAGGAGTAATGTTTCACTTCCTGTGGAATATTATAAGGTGCATTTTGGAAGGAGAGAATAGTAGTCCGTTATCAATGGTTCAATTCTCAAGTTGAGTGTTTAAATGAGTTGGTGGGCAATTAGGGGTTAATAGATGAGAAGGAGATGTTTATGTCATAAAAAAAAAACAATTATATTGAAAATGGAGGTTGAATCAATGAACAAATATTGATGCAGAATAAGAAAAGAGTAATGTTAAATACGTTTTTAAGTTAATAAGGACGCAAGATAAAGCATGGACGTCTGCTCCGTGTTTTTCTTCATTAGCTATCTTACAGTTTTCATTGCACTGTAAAAACTTCTGGAATCATTTGAATCTGCTAGCTTTTATATTTCATAGGATTTATTTCTCTATTAGTCTCTTTATTTTTCTGGTTCCTCTCGGGCTTCATCCTTAACCCTATTGTATCCTGCCAACTTTGTCTTGTACATTCTGTTCGTTTACCATTTGCCTCTTAATATTCAACAACTCAATTTCTTGAGTAATTTGCTCTATGAAAGTGGTTTATTCTGCTATGAAGCTGTCTGCAATTTCCTTGTTTCTTATGTATGAATGGGCTAGACCTCCATTTTATTCTTAATAAAGCGAGGAGATTTTCCTAAAGGAAAAGCGTGAACGGACAAGTAGGTGGTCTATGTCTATCGTAGGATAAAAAGGTTGCTTGTGTATCTGTAAGCTCCTGTCGCAGCGCATATTATCATAATTTCGACTTTGTTCCTCTGCTTAATGATTACATTATCTAATATATGAGTAGTGTTAAATACTGAATGAACATACATTCGTACATATTCTTAAGTTAATATTGGTAATAAACGACACATTTTTAGTATAAAACTGCAATAGTCGAACCCATTAGTAACCATATTACCAATACCATGCGCTCTGGTTTAACTATTAATTTCAGTCAACTCTAACTAGAATGATGATTTTTTTAGAAGAAAAACGTCCATTGGTTTTTCGACATAATTTTACAATTTTTCCTAGATATCTTCAGTGCTATCTAACGTAGGCACATATACACTGTAAACTCTCATTTCCCGGGTAAAAAATGTGTAGGTACTCTAGTGGTAAGATAAGCCAAGATTACTACTGGGCTGGCATGATAACACGTAGGTCAGATAATGTAGGACAATCAAAAGGGATATAATATGAAAGAAAAGAGGATGATAAGGGAAGGTATGATTTCCTATTGAAGTGGTATCGGTGTATTTTGACAGCGACCAGCACTCGCTGATGATGACACAAGTCGTAAGCTGTCCATATACATTCTCATACCTCATTGCTCTGTTACTACTACAATTGCCTGCTTCCGGATTTCCACCAGTAGCCGCTCTTAGTTTACGACTGTCTCTATTGGTTATATACTAGCCATCATATCTACTGGCCATTCTGCAGATATACTCGATTCCGGTTCCAGATCCTAGACAGGTGCAAAGTATCTTCTAGGCGGAACGATATACGTTAAAAATTTAGCGAACTTATAAAATAAGTTAAATTTGATAAATGATAGTTTATTTACGTATAAAAACTTTCTAGTCGATTTTTAATTTTGCTGCTTATTTGGTAGATGAAATAATTACGCCGGTTTACATACCGGCATCGCGTTTGCAAACGACAAGCCCGAAGTATGCCGTAAGTGCCAACCTTGTAACCAGTAAAACGTGTTTCGACGACGAAGACTGCGATGTCGGTTCAGGCGATAGTCCTGTTCAAGAGATCGTCAGTTCGAAACTGCCGTTTATAACCGAAACTGTTACATCGGGCGAAACAACCGTCAAGGCGTCCGAGATGTCGATCGGCAATAACGATAGTACCATCGAATCGACAGGTAAAGTCGTTATATTATTTCCAGTTGATGATGGCGGTTCACGAGTAATCGATCATTTAGAAATTTACACTCTTCTACGACGGATATATATGCATGAAAACATAAGAAAAAGCGTGATGGTACGTTTAAAACGTATACGGGTTGACTTCGCTGTATCGAAAAAAGTGAAAATAAAATTGGTCAGTAGTTTTTGGTCTTCTCCTTGTTTCTGTACGGCGCAGAAACGTGGACACTATGGAAATGTGAACATATAAATGCGCTGGAAATGTATTGTTGGATGCGGATGTTAAGAATCCCGTGGACAGACAACAAACAAATTATCCTCGGTAGTAATCAGAAGAATATTAACATACTTCGGTTATATAATAAGAGCAGATGGATTTCAAGCGAGAATTCTTGAAGGAACAGTAGAAGTAAGAAGAAGACGTGGTCGCGTTCCTAGAAGATGGTCAGACATGGTACGGACAGGAGTAGGAGGAAGTTTTGTGTGTCCGGATGGCTCGCAACAGGGATTCATGGCGACATGGTGTACAGCAGATGGATTTTTCATGATCACATCTCCACGAGAGATTTACGATTCGCAGAGAGAGAGAGATGATTTAACAGTTAGTTAACTTTACTATGTGTAAGCGGTATACGAAGAAATGTATGTATTTAATGTCGTAAGGGGATTAGGCCGAGGTTGCATTGGATCCGAATTTGTGCGATGTTAGAATTCCCATTAGTTCGGTCTTTCATTTTAAATCTACGTAGCTTTCTGTATCTTTTATTATTTGCTCGATGTATGTTTTCCGGGGTCTCCATTTGCACCTCATGTCTTCCAATTTGCCTTCAATTATTCCTACTAGCGTTTGATTATGACGGAATTAATTTCTTTTTTACAACGTGTATCAATTACGAGTTCTCGATTCGCGTACTATTTTTAGTACCTTCTAATTTGTTTTTTTTTTTGCATCTTACGCCAGAACCCTATTTCAAAGGCTTTTTATTCTATTGTACATTTGTTCGTTAATCATCCATGTTTCTGACCCGTACAGTAGTATATACTCCATATGTATTTTACGAAACGCTTATTAGTTTCCAAGTTTACACTTTTTGCCGTCATTAAGGATTGCTTTTTATCAAACGGCATTTTTACTAAATTCGCGTTACTACTTCTCTATCGCTTCTTCCGTTCTTGGTTATTATCGATACCGTGTACTGACGCAGAACGGGAAGTTCAAGCTGTAAACAGATATTTCTGAACATGGAGTTCATACACTATCGAAGCGGCCATAAAATTGCGACGAGAAATCATTACGCGTCCGTAGTTTATGACTTATTACGAAATACGACCCAACAAATACAACCATTCCATGTTTGCGATGGGCTTTTTGGTGAGAAATATACAACTACCCATATTCAAGCCGATAACCGGACATGAAAAGTGGGCGATTGGAAATTAGAGAAAAATAAAAAGAATATTATAACGATTGCGACGTTGAGATCCCTCAATATATGCGGAAAAGTAGAAAATGTGAAATCAGTAATAACGTATATTAATTATGTATTTGGCAACCCTGTAGTGATGAACGATAAATAATGTATCGTTTCCTTATTATTGTCGATTCGTAGTTTTATAAATACGGGGTGACCCAGAAAAGACGGACGATATTGTTTTTTGAACAGCGCACTACAACGCAAACACTTAAGAGATTGATTTTTGTCCAATCTCAGTTATCATTATAACGAGAAGGGGAGCGCGTTTTGCGTGGAACGGCTATCAATCGATCACGACAGTGCAAAGAGAGTTTCGAAAAGAATTCAAAATTTTTTTTTTTTAAGAGCTGCGTTTATTAAACACGTCCACGAGATCTGGAAGACCTGAAAAGTCGGATTTCTGAAGAAATTTCAAAAATTCAGCGACCTATACTCGAAAAAGTGTTCGAACATTTTGTAAAAAGACTGAATCAATGTATTGCAAATGGCGGGTTTCTGAACAATATTGTGTGTTACACAAATGATTTTAATCTAATATCTCGTTTTCCTATTTTTAAATAAAATTTCGTTCAAAAACAAAAAAAAAAGGTGCTTTCTCTCTGGGTCACTCTATACTTACAGTTGAAATAATCCTGGGTTAGAAATAAATAGCTAAACTAGTTTTAAATAGGAATTAATTCGTTAAGTTTCTTTAATTAATATATTTATCGTTTTATTTATTTTTTTCTTTTTGTTAGTAACCGAAACAATTCTAACTACGGAAAGGGAAACTATCGTATTAGGAAAATTCATTAACGAGAAAATTGTTAAACCTATACGAACGAATTTGTACAAGTTCGCGAATAAAACGGGTACGTCTAGGAAATCGTCGACGTCGAGCACTACGCCGTTACCCTCGAAGCCGAATACGAATTTCAGTAGCGCAACTACCGTCACCGTGCCTGTTACCGCTAACGTTACATCGCGACTACCGGCATTTGTAACCGAAATTGTGCCGGAGGTAAAAACTCACAGACGTTATCCGTCGCAACCACACTACTACTACACTACAACGTCGCCGCCTGATAGTAACGTTGCGAGCGCCGGTGCCGCGGCCGTAGTTATAATTGTCATTTGTATAGTGTTGATTATAGCTATATGCGTCATTATCGTCTTCTTGCTTTGGTATCGAAAAATCGAGAACAGTTACAAAATAAAGGATCGTAAAACGCTTTCGTTGCAACAAGAGCAAAAATCCGTTTTACTGCCTGCAACTGAACGTACGCAAGTGTACGAGGCTACGGTAATCGGTAAAGGACTGAACGGAAAATTTAAAAAAAGACAAGATGTAAAAGAATGGTACGTATAGAAATCGTAACGTGTAATATAGACGTAGTTTTCGATAATCGATCATAGATAATTGATAACAGAATCTGTAAGTTACAATGCGAGTTATGGCGAAAACATATCGTTTTGTCAATAATGTTAGATCGGATGAATTTAATAATTTACAAGTATTACTTTTCGCTGGAATTACGAAAACGCGACAAAATTCATTTTTATTTTAAAAAGATTAAATCGCTAACTATTCCGTTATTTTTTTCTGAACACTTAGAAGTGCTAACATTCGGAAATCAGCCCACTTTTTGCTTCCGCGTTGCTCTATAAGCTAGAACTTTATTGAATCTGGTTTATTTAAAAGTAACGTTTTCTTTAATGATTATTTACAAAGACGTGGTTCTCGAATAGGTTTTTTAAAACTGCAATCGCAAAATCCGTATTTGATTATAATCTTTTTTTAAAGTTATTTTTTAATATGTATTTTTGTCGACTAGATTCGTTTAAAAAAAAAAAAATAGTAATTTTTGTGTAAATATAAAATCTGTGTGTATTTTAGTTGTCTGTATTATAAGTATCTTTTCCCGTTATTGTTATTTCAAGGTCTATAGTGTTAATGATAATTTACATACAAAGATGTGGTTCGTTTTCCTACATAATAATCCGAAATTTAAAAATGCAGACGCGAAATCTGTATTTTAATATACACTTCCTTTAAGTTATTGTATCTTAATTTTTTTTTCATAAAAACAACATTCTTCAATATATTTTTTGTCGACTGGACCCCCCCCCAACAAAAATTATATAAATATAAAGTTCGTATGTATTTCTGTTGGTGTTATTCTATATATATAATTATGATCGCTTCCGTTGACAGGAGATTGCGAATATCCATTTTCATTCATATTTGTCGGTTTCTGGAGTCTGTAGTGAGTTCTTTGAACTTCTTACAGAGTGAGTTGTTAGGTGGATTTGTTGTTATTAATTCCAGTCGTCATCTTGCTGATTTTCCTTATATTCTTCCCTGTATTGCAAACATAAAAATACCACCTTCTCGGATTTTATGTTCTATATATTTCGTTTTCTTGTTTTTAATATCATGTACTATGTTTTCCTGATTTTCTCCTATTTTCCTTAAGACCTCATTGCTTATGTAACCTTTCCATATGTATATGTAGTAAGTCCTTTAATACATATTTAAAGAATACAAATCTTTATGTAGTATCATGGTTGATTTAAAAAGATTTAAAAACACTGTCGACTACTTTCTCCGATAAATAATTATCAGAATTAAGGTAAATTATACGCACAATTTAGATGCTGTATAAAAAAATGTATATATATATACACACATATATATATATATATATATATATATATGTATTAATATAATTAATCTTCTAATCATATATAGCAAATTAAATAATTTTTTTGTTTATGTTTCTTCTAAATTTAGTTTTTTTTCGAATTAATAAACATTTTTATCAATTTAATACTACCATTTAAATTGTCGTCGTTAACTTCTGCTATACGAATAACGTTTATCGTTTGCTTTTTATATTTTATTTCTAACGTTTCGACGTGTAGACGTAATCGATTAGATGAATGAACACTTAATGCAGGACTTCGCGCCATTAGAATGTTATTCCGTTTTTATGAATTAATTCTTGTTTCAGAAAAGAGTTTTCAGTTTTCGTATTGAAATTAACAAATTAAGGTAGAATTTACTTTGTATTATTGCGATTTAACAAAAATAAAATAAATTGCGATAATGAATTGCGTGGAAAGGTTATATATTTTAATGTTTTATGTTAATAATTTATTCTATTCGATATTATCTATGAAATAATAGGAAATTTTCAAACTTATGCGTCGCGTGTTTACACTAAATTGATATTATAAACGTTAAACTCTCTGGTTTTCTTACTATAATCATTTTTTATTTTTAAGATAAACACTCCGTTAGTAAATTGGGTTATATCAAAGATTCTCTAATGTCTTCTGTCTACACTATTATATTATTATTATTTAATGTTTAATTATACGGACTAAGCTAGTTTCGATTTCTTATGTGATTCAATATATTTAACTTTTTATTTTTTTAAAGTTCGATTTCGCACTACACTTTGCGTATTATTTTCTTATTTCTTTATATCTTAATTTTAAAAAAATTTTAACAATCGGAAGCGGAATTTCCTGCAATCCGGTAAATTCATTCGATTTTTTTTGCAAGAAATAAAATTCCATAATAAACCGATACATCTTTAAAAAAAAAAACGCATTATTTTAATAAAAACGTATTTTACATTTTACGAATAAAATATAAATGATTATTTTATTTTATTTTTTTATATAATTTAAAGGCTATTTTTCGGGCATGTGTAACGAACAATTTTATACAAAAATACGAACACCGTCTAGTAATCTTTATATTTAATAACATTATTTCTTTCACTGTTTCTAATTTCTATTCATATTTATAACGTGTCATTTTGATCTGAGAAATTTTTACTAGTCCTTCTTTCAATAAAAACGTAAGATTATCTTCAGCGTAGTTATTAATTCATTTGTATCGGCATTTTTCGCTAAATAAATTTAAAGACAAGAAAATATTAGCAACGGTCAGCACTAATTGATAATCTAAATCTAGGTATGTTACGTATATTATACGCAACTTGCACTTGTATAGCAGTGTTACCACCTCGGCGATTTAGGAATACACAATTCTCGTACTATAACCCACTTTGTTCACCCAGACTGCCTATTTATATTGTATTTTTGTACTTGTTATTTTGTAATTTGTAAGATGTTTTTATGCACTTAAGCCTAAGAATAATGTTATTTTTCCCGATATTGAAATGGGAAATAATTTCTAACGATTTACGTGTACTATTGTAAGTATAAACGGCATTTGTTTTTGCGAAAGTAGTCATGTTCTAGCTGTGATAATTTTATATAGACAAATTTTTTAATATCGTATTCGCATTTTTGTATATAATTTTGTTATTACATTGGCGGAAATGTAAATATCAATATAAGTTAATAATTAACATCGTAAACTTTTATCGTGCTTGCGTTTTAATTTTATTTAACTACTTATTTTAAACGTTAAAATATATATTGTGTTTGCCGTGCATAACTTACGATTTAATATAATACTTAAGTTTTCGATGTTTAATTTATTATTAGCTCGTGCGAAATTCAGACTTCCATTCAACTGTTTTTGTATGTGAATTATTTGATTTATTTTTATTTAAAAAAGACAAATTTCTAACTTTAATAAAGTCTGATCGACTAGTTTATTTTATATTCATTCGGTCGTGAAACGATGTTCGAGTAACCAGGTATAATTTAGAATGATTCTTTAATTCGTTAAAAATATGGTTAATTGTATTACCTCTTCGTACGTGCGAATGCTAAAAAATCTATGATGATATTCTTAATCCTTATTGGAATTTATCAGCTCTAAATTAACAAACTTTTTTATACGCTTTAAAATTAATGCGTGTTAATTAAATATTCCATAGGTTATTGAAATGGTAGAAATCAGATGATGTAGTTGGTTGTGTAATATATCACTTATGAATTTTAGAAAAATGTGTTAAACATATCATCTAAAAAAAAAAAAGCTTCCCAATTGATGAATTAATTATATTCAATAAGAAAAATGAAACGAAGTAAATTTTATAAAAACGAGCTAAAATAAATTTCGTTAGTTTTATTATGAATATTAGATTCAATTAATTCATAATGCCGGCGATCACATTAATTTTAATTAGCGAAATTTCGTTTTATAATTTTTGCTATGTTTGTGCAAACTGATAATTTTTTAATAGTTATCTTCGTTTTTAGTGATTAAAATAGATATTCTGTGGATAATTAACTTATACTTAATTTGTTACTAGATGTTTAAGTAGAATATATAATTTATGACAAAAAAATAGGTTCAAAACTTTGTTAACGAAGTAATAACCGTACTTGGTTAAGGGGGTGTTTCAGTTTTGTGATTTTTTTATATAAATATCTCCCGAGAAACCTGTTTAATTTAGTTCTTTTCTTATCTATCAAACGTATAGGCGTGTTGAAACTTGTAGTTTAAATGAAAATAAAAAGCTCTGTTTTTCACGTCATACTGCTAGGATTAAATAGTTATACTATAATATTGTTGATAAATTGATTTCAATGAGCCTGTTGCTCATATTGTCGTCACCGTTATTTTAAATAATTGTTAATGATTTAATAACGTTCTCCGTGTTTGAATTAAATCCAAATGAATAAATTTACTTTTTATTCGTGTTTTAATATTATCAATGTACAGCATGTGGCTCAACACACTAATTATTTATTAAACGCGTTTGAACACTATTCAGTTATTAATTTTAATATCTTATTATACGAAATGTTACATTTACGTTAACCCATTCTTCTACTATTTTGTTTTAGATAAAGAATAAATATGTTTTCATTTTAACGCTGTTCAACGACAGTTAGGTAGATCACACTACAGGTAAATAATAACTGGGGAGTATAACTGATTTTTAACTATTATATGTTTATGACATAAGTGTTACAAGTTTTTTTTTTGTTTTTTTGTTATAAATTTATTACATGGAACTAATCGTCGTTAGTACGTACAGTATCACGTTGGGTAGGCTGTAAAAGCATTCCTATTAAAATAATGATAATGAAAAAAATTTAATCGTCAAAGTTTAATTGGTATATCTTGTACACGTAAACGAAATAGTATTTATTAATTTAAATGGCAAACTTTTTCATTTTTCAAACTGTTTACATTATGTTAGAATGCTGTTTTTAAATGCGTGGAGATTATTTTATTAAATGCGATGAACATAGATGTTATCGTGGTGTTTTTTTACGAACTTGTGGATATACTATACCAAAGATAATCAAAATGTAATTCAAATGTAAGAAATTATATATATATATATATATATATATATATATATATATATAATCGTTGATGAAATTAAATTAGGGAGTTTACCATGTTTACGTACGTTCTAGACTGAATTTATTTAATTTAATTATGCGACCGCTAAATATATTAGTCGTATATATGCACGGATGTATGTTCACTCTGTTCACATTTCATTATCGTTTAATTTATTAACAGAATAATACGCTATTAAAGTTTAATAACTTTTCTCTGCCATACTTATATTACCCAACAATATTTGATATTATTTACCTATTATACTGCTTTTAAATCAGTCCACCTATTTCTGGCGTTTTCGTTAATGATGGAAAATAGGACGAAAAGCAGAATGAAAAGTCATATATTTCTTTTATACTCTAGAAACCTTTTTTATTTTATTTTTCTAGTCATTAGAAAGCAATGGCGTACGGAACATTATATTCTGAAGTGGAAAAAATTTGTGAAACTTATAAATCGATATTCTCGTTTATTTAGAGATTACGATAAATACTTGTAGACCATTTTATTCACTTCAGCTAAATGTATATTTTAGTTTAATTCTGCGAATATGCGAGGAAAAATATTATTTTGTACGGACTTTTTTTTTATGTGCTTTTTAGCATGATTCGAAGTTGTATAATAAACTGATAGACGTAGATGCACGCGTAAATTTAAATAAGTTTGTATTATATATATATATGTGTGTGTGTGTTGTGATATACATGGAATTCAGAAATAAATTTAAAGTTAACGTATATTTTAATCCAATGTTAAGACATATGTTTGCGCATGTAAAAAAAAACGATACATTTTAAAGATACACAAAATAGCGCTAGTTGTTACGTAATTTTCAAGATTAAATATATTAAAATATATATAAATAAAAAAATATAAATAAATGTCAAAAATTAAAATCTTGGTATTTAAGAAAAAGTATAAAAATGAAAAAATATATATATATAATATTTTTTGTTATAAATAAATAAAAAGCCCCCGTATAAATAAACGAGAATATTTAGGGTAGAATAACGAATTGTCTTTTGCACAAAGGACAAGAATTGGAATTTTTCAGCCATTTACGAAGGCAGTCAGCGTGAAACAGATGACGACACGGCGTCACTCTGGCCGATTTCATATCGTTCAGACAAACGGCGCAGATATCGTCGAAATTCATTAGCTCGGATTTAGTAGCGTTTTTAAATGGAACGATGACGTTTCGTTCTCGATGCAGTAATTTAAGGCTGTCGTTAGTTAATTGTTTATGACTTAAATATACGTTCACGTACAACGCTAATAAGGCGCTTTGATAAGCGCTGTAGTACGCTAACATGACGCAAGCGAAAATCAACGATAACATCTCGGTCAGTAAACTTAATAACACCGGAGCCCAAAGCGATTCTAAATCTTCGAATATGGAAAAATGTAATCTAGTCAACAGAGCCGGGAAAAATTTGCTGAAAATTTTCTCCGTACATAAGTAATATATCCAGGTACATAGGGTGTAAAATTTCGTAGGCTGGAAATAATTCGGTCGATATTCCAGACAAAGAACGAACACTAGAAATGTAACGGCAATTACGAAGGTTAAAGCTTTCGTCCATTCTAAAACTATTTTAGTAGCCGAAACGGCTAGATGTCGTACGTTGGAATGACGGGCTACGTTTACGAATAGCGAATATTCGCCTTGACCGAATATTTGTCGAAGATAAACGAAACAACAACCGATCATGTTATAAAACACGAGCGAATATAACGCGGTCGCATTTTGCTGTTGCGGAAGTAATACTTTTTCGCATATTACGAAAAATACCAACTGCGTATAAATAAAAAAAAAAACACAATTATAAATTATTTTCATTTTTTATTTATACAATTATATTACGTTATTTAACGAGAACTTAATATATCATCCTAATATCATAATCTTATTTAGATTTGGTGGACAGCTAATTTTCAGTATTTTCTTTTTTATATTCTGTTGCTTCTATATCGTGTTGTTTTTTGTTCGATATATTTCATTCTTGGCTTTCGTCTTTTTCACTTGTACGGTACCTTCAATTATTTGTGCTAAACGTTCATTGTGTCTGAATATGATCTATTCATTTGTATCTTCTTATAATTTTCCTAATAAGCTTTTCTATGTTCACGGATTAATCTAAATATATATATTTTTGTTACTAATTTTCTCTATCCATGCTATTCTTTCTATTACTCCAACACCAGATTTCGAACGCTTTCAACTAGCTTTTGCGACTTTTTATCTACCTGTGCTTCCGTCGGGTAAAGTAAAAGGCTTCCTACGAATGTTTTAATCAATTTCTTCTTAATTTTTAAACTCGCGTGTTTTGCTGCTAACTGTCGTTTCTTTTTCGTGAATGTCAACTTCGACAACCCTATTCTTTATTTTATATCCTGTATGCTACAATTTGTTATTACTTTTCCCAAATATATTTGCATTTTCATTTGTTTTATTAACGCTCAATCTATTTTTATCTTTATCTACTTATTTATTTCTTTTTTTCATCGCATTAGCCTCCTCTTTTTGTTCATCTTCGTGTTGTAGGTTTTTAAAATTTTATTCATTTGATTTAGGACAGGTCTTACTCATTTTCTGCCGGCATAGAGAAATATCGTGTGCTAAAACATGTATGTTTATTTTCTTTTTACCCATTATAATTCCTGTATTACATTCTTCTTTCCATTATTTTGCACTTGTTCTAGGTGTATAAAATAGAGCAGGTGACAGGTTACGTCCTTTTACTCGCTGCTCCTTTTTCCGTACCATTTATCTTTATTTTCGTTATTTGGTTTCGATACAACGCATATATAAGTGTTATATCTCTTTTAATTTTTTATATAATGTGGAATGTAGTGATTTTTTATAAAAAATCAATTGAAAATTAGTTAAATCACTAATATTTATTTTCTTGTAGAAAACACAATTTATATTTTTAAAATTATGATTTTTTAAAAATGTTTCACTTGATAATGGCGTAAATGGCGAAAAGCTTTGTGTTTTCTATAAGAAAATAAATATTAGTGATTTAACTAATTTTCAATTGTTTTTTTATATCTCTTTTGTCAGTATTTATTTTTCCCAGTATATATTTTAGTATGTTCCAATTGCATTCGTCAAAGGCCTTTTCCAGGCCAATGAATTCAATATATATAAGTTGATTCATTTCTATCTTCTTTTCTATCATTAATCTTAAACCATACATATATATATATATATATATATATATATATATATATATATTGCATCTTAAGGAACAACGTTTCAGGGATTACGGTAGAACATGCACTCATTACTTCATGCGTGTAACTTTATCGTATATTTCTGAACTATATATTTAGTCTATTTCTCTCTTTTACTAATTTAATTATAATTATATTCATTGTATACACATTTAATTTTTCACAGATTAACTTTTAAGTGCCATCATGCCCATTTCACCTCGTCCATGCTCTTCTATAGCGTGTTCTAACTAGCGGCACTTATCTTCGTTTTGTCGCCTTTACATTCACGCGTACGTTAAATATAAAAATTAACAGGATGATTAGTCGCCCCTCTTTCCACAAGTCGGCCATATCCCCTAAAACTTGTACCAGACGAACCAGTCTTCACATCACAATGCTGAAGTCCACATTATCAAGGATAACTCTAACCTTTCATCGGAAATGATAAATCGGCCACACATAGACACGATTCTAGCAACAATCGTAATATATCATCACATGAAACGTCTCCGTCTTATCAGATAAATCTTAAAGAAAAACTACTGGTATTAATCCAGGAACGGACCATTTAGTTAGTCCTGTTCATTTATAATCCGCCTCTACTGGTAATTATTACTCTCAAACTCCACAAATAGCGAAAGTGATGAAAACTGGGAAAAGCCAAAAAACGTATCTAAGATCATAAAATCAGTTCCCTCTGGTAATATAAAACCAATTTTTAAAAAAGTAATATTTTTTAATTTCTAGCTGATGTAAACGATGATGATAATGGTAGTGGCAGTAGTAATACTAATAATGGTAATGACGATGCTGAAATGGAAACAGCTGACTCTGACACTAACGACTCAAATTCCGTGCCTCATGATGTAAATTTTAACAAAAAAGTTAAGCAGCCTCCACCAATATAACGGTAACAAATATCAAGAAATACAATAACTTTAGACAGTTTCTATTAAAAATACCCGGCATAAATTTTTCTTTTTAGTTAACATTGTCAAGAGTGACTATAAAATCATCAGACCCACATAGTTATCGCGCCCTCGTAAAGGCTATTAAAGACAATAATTACTTATATTGCTCATATTCGTTGGAGGAGGACAAAGCTTTCGGGGTAGTGTTAAAAACCTACACTGTTCCACTGATATAACTGAATTATCAGTTAAATTAGAATCAAAAGGTTTTAATCTAGTTCGTGTTACGAATATATTAAAAAGTAAAACTAGACAACCATTACCATTTTTTGTTAACTTAAAACCCTCTGTTAAGTATGATGATTTTGGTCACACCACCAATTATTATAACCTACCTCCTCGATGTGTAAAATGTGTTCCAAAGGTACTGCTGAACCTGTCACTTGTGTACTGTGCGAAGAAAATCATCCCACAAGCTACAGGAGATGTCCAGTTTATAAATAACAGACTACATTTTACAATGATATATATATACATGCATCTGATGCTTTTTTAAATTTCTAATCGAGTGTCATATTGACGTCTAAAGTTTAATCACTTCTTGGTGAATTTTTTATTTTGCATCGCCCAAAAATTAAAAAAAAAAATTAATAAAGATTTGTTCATTAAATTTGGAAACTGGACGCAGAATTTACCTGATTTATCGTTGAGCTGACATTAGTTAACTTCAAAAATTCGAATTCGGCTGTACTTATAATCGTATACGAACGGTACACGTGATTTCGGTATTGTTGATATTTTCTTCGGAGCGTCTGCGATACATACTCTGCGGATAACATTAACCACATTTTGTTTTCAGTTCAAATTTAATTACATTATCGTATTGTATTGATAATTTAGCCAAATATTATCTTACGGGTATTATAATGATTTTTGTTATATCTTATACGAAGGTGAAAATTTCGATTCGAAATTCATATTCGTTTTTTAAAGTCCTTCCTATCGTCCAATTTCACTCCTCTCGATCGTTTTCAAGGTGTTTGAAAAGCTTCTAAAAAATAGAATTCAAAAATTTATTGGTGAGAAGCAACTTATTCCAGATCATTAATTTGGCTTCAGAACTAGAAATTCAACAGTACAGCAAGTACATCGTTTAGTCAATAAAATTGAATAAACATTTGAAAAGAAAATAGTCTCACTTCGGCTGTCTTCCTGATGTACAGCAGGCTTTTGACAAAGTCTGGCACCCGGGAGTATTATACAAATGTAACAAGATACTACCAAGTCAGTACTACAATGTTATTAAATCTTACTTAGAAGATAGATACTTCCGAGTCGTGGTTAATGGAAATGAATCATCAATCTACAAAATTGAAGCGGGTGTCCCTCAGGGGAGTGTACTGGGTCCTCTTCTATACCTGCTGTTTACTTATGATATGCCACAAACTGAAGATACATTATTAGCAACTTTTGCTCTCATGACAACAGATGACAGTCCAGAAAAGACAACAAAAAGTCTACAAACTGCGTTGAATAAAATTACCGAATGGTCGCATAAATAGAAAATAGTTATAAACGAAATCAAAAGTAACCACATCATTTTTACAAAACGAAAAATAATGCATCATTATCACTTATCTGTAAATGGCAAACGAGTACAACAAGACAAATCCATCAGATATCTTGGAGTACACTTACATGAAACTCTTACATGGCTTAATCACATCAAAGCGAAAATAGTGGAGCTAAATCATAAAGCAAGACAGCTTCATTGGTTGCTCGGACCACACTCGCAACTAAAAGTTGCTAACAAAATATTACTTTATAAAATGGTGTTAAAGCCAATATGGATGTACGCAGCTGAACTTTGGGGATGTCGGTCCGAAAGTAATATGAATAAGATTCAGCGCTTCCAGAATAAATTACTTCGCTCGTTAATGGCGGCACCATGGTATATATCTAACCAGACACTACATAAGGATCTCGAAATCAAATATGTGACTGAAGAAATACAACAATCAGTCAGGAAATATATGTCGAGACTAGAAGTATACGGCAATTCCCTCGCAGCGAAATTACTGGAACAATCAATAAGCTCGAGGAGATTAAAACGGGGGAAAAATGACTGATTTGGTCTAGTCACCGAGTCAGCAGATCTCGGATCACGCTGATGAGCTTGTCTGAAATTTCATAACATACATAAGTCAAAAAAACCTAGTTGCTGGCCTCATTGGTCAGTTCTAGATGAAAAGAAATTTTTAAAAAAAAATCGAGATTAGTCTGCTGTTAAATATTGGACTTATATTTACATGATACTTATATTATATATAAATGTCAGTTCATAATCGATATCACATTTTGTTCTGTTAATTTTGTTGTTTTAATTTGTGTTGCATCATTATTTTCGTTTTTTTTTTTTTAATCTGTGCGTTGCCGAAAAAAAAAACATATTTCTATTACGTATTTCATGATGTTTAACTTAATAAATTTATTTTTATATATATATATTTATCATCATCATTATCATTTGTTGTCAAACTGTAGATTGTTTTATAGCAGCCTGTCATTCTTCTCTTTTTCCTGATAACCTTTTCAGTTCCACGTAGTTGTTACATTGCAGGTCTCTATAATCTGCGTCATATATTCGTGGCGAGGTCTTCCTCTAGGTTTTTTTTCCGTATACCGTTCCTTCCAATATGGTTTTCACGAGGATATCGTGCCTCAACATATCCTGATAATTACATTTAAAAAATTTTTTCTTCGTTTCCGCTCTGTTTACTATTTCTTTATTAGTTATTCTGTCCGTCCACCCGATCATCATCATTGTTCTCAGACACCACATTTCAAAAGCATTTATGTTTTTGCTTATTATCGATAGAGTTCGCGTTTCGCAGCCATATATATAAAAATATATATATTTGTATATACATATTTAAATAAAGGGTGCATATTTACCTTTGGAATAGCGAATTTTGCTTTTAATGATGCACCAGTAATACGTGTACAAGTATGACACTATTAGTATACCCATTAATACGGCAGATAGCGTAAGTAAGAACTGGATCTTATAATTGGAAATACCAGCTATCAACAACATGAGTGAAAAGGGAGCTACAAAAAAATTTAAAAATTAGTATCACAATATTGGTAACAGGAAACGCTGCCGACTGTAATAAAGGTAGTTTCTGTATTTTCGCATTTATTATATTACTCTATGATATATATGTGTATTATGTATTAGATATTTGAAATATTTTATGACCTACAATATACATATTTTTTAATTATATATATATTATATAATTATAATAATAATAATTATTATTATTATTTGGTAGTGGAATACGTATATATAATTTATGTGTTAGGTATTGGAAATATTTTATAACCTATAATATACATATTTCTTAATTTAAAAAATGTATATATTATATTATTTGATAGTAGACCAGTTACATAAATTTTTTATAAAATTGTGTTATTTTACAAACGTGATGTACGTTCTAACTATAAAATAATTTTTAAAAAAACCGCTGTGATTTTAAATGTATTTTTAAGTAAGAGTATAATATCTCTCAAAAAGGAAAGATTTCCATTGAAGCGAAGTAAGTTTTAATTATTTCTTCGGGAATTATTTTATTATGTAAATATTTATCTTCGTATTTATTCTGCTTCTTAAAATTTATTTCGCAGTTTATCTTATCTCTATCGATTTTCAGACCCGCTTTTTTTTATGTATAGTCAAAACTCGTTGACAAATTATTTCTCTATCTTTCTCATGTACAAATCACGATAATAATTACTGATAATTATTGTTTTTTGAGTTCGATTTAAGTCGTTTCGGTTGGAATTATTTGCTTTACATTATCGAAGTTTTATTAATTTTTCGCGTATAATTTTTATTTACTTCAAATTACGAGCAATAGTGACGTTTATTTCTATATGGGCGTGTGTTGATTTTTGTGTGTAGTTACGATATCATCACATTACAAAACCTATGATGCATTTAAACAAGATTGTACACCGTGTATTTTGGTTATATGAATTTCGTAATAAAGGAGAAGTATATCGAATAGAAAAGCTAATAGTGAAATTTTAATAAATTCGTAATTTATTCTTTACTTCGAAAAATAAATATGAATTGTTTACACGTATTCACTTGTAGTGGTTATTTAATTTATTAATCTACTTACATATGTGTATTGTTGCACCTCTAACTGAAAAGTTGTATTTGTCCATTGTTGTTGCTGTTCCTACGTCGTGAACTGATGTTCTTTTCCGACATTTAGTTCTCGAACCAATAAAGATTTGCATTTTGCCTGCAACCATAAAATTTTGAATTAAGTTTGACCTAATAAGAAAACAGAGTCACAATATCACTCTGTGGTCAAATGCTATAATCTTATTTCTAACCATCATTTTGTTTTTTCAATAATCATTTAAGCTTGTATTAAACAATAGTAGAACTGTAATATAATATATATATATATAAATCAATTGAAAAATTAGTTAAATCACTAACATTTATTTTCTTGTGAAAAACACAATACGCCATTCAGATTTTTTAAATGCTTATTTTTCATTTATACTTGTAAAATTGTGTTTTTTAAAAAATTGTTGTGTTTGTATATTTTTATATTTTACTTTCGGATATCATACATTACGACAGTAAATGAAAATTTAAAAGTACATAAGTATATAACTTTTGCAGAATCCAGAAAACAATATCGTAAAAAATATATAATAAAAAAACAAAATCAAGTAAAGAAATATATTGATGTTAATATATTCAATTTCAACATTTCAAAAAATAAATCAATAACAGAACAGACAAGAAGGATAACATTTTACGAAATATAGTTTCACCGACACCATGAAATATTTTTTAAGTAATTATTTTTAATTTATACTTGTAAAATTATGATTTAAAAAAAATTGTTATCACTTGATAATGGCGTAAATGCCGAAAAGCTTTGTGTTTTTCACAAGAAAATAAACTAATTTTTCAATTGATTAAAAATCACTACATTCCACATTAGAAAAAAATTAATATATATATATATATATATATATATATATATATATATATATCAGGATCACGATAAACTTTGTCTATTCTACTCCTGGATGAACTTATGTGCAGGCTGAGTTTTTCTTATTCTTTTTAAATTTGTTTTTGTATATGACCACGTTTCCGAACTATATATAAGAATCGGAAGTGCATATTGGTTATACAGTATACAGTTTACGTTTCAGATAATCGGTATTTGATTATTGCGGAATATTATGCCTAATTATCCGAGCACAACCCACAATAATGACATTCTCCTTACCACTTCTGCTTTCATATTATGCTTTTATTTTCTGCGATTTTTCCACCGACGTATATGTAACTATCCACTTGCTCTACCTGTTCCAATTTTATTGCAAACTTTTTTCTGCGTTCGTCATTATTTTGTTTTATGTATATACCTCTAGTGAGCGGAAGTATAGAAGAACTACTGATGATGATAACATATTTAAATGTACACTCAAACAAGATAGGAGTGAATTTAAATTTATATAAAACAAAAACATATATATATAATATAAATGTTGAGCATAAAGTTAAGCTAATGTATAGTGTGATATTTATTTTAATCCCCTACTATATTTTTAAATATACGTAAGCGTATACGCCTAAAAAATGAAAACTTACATTTCAGTTTAAAAAAGAAAAAATTACAAAATCAATTAAAAAATGTTACATATATTTGAGCTAAATAAAAACGAGCATGCATGTGTGGGAAAGTAGCCACATAATTATGTGAAGAAACTTTACTTATATATACAAATTGTTATTCTTTTCACTTGAACATGAATTCGATTCGGTCAAGTCTTTGATGTAAACAGCTTAATTGTATTATAATAAAATTCTGATTCTACTTTCAATTTCATTAATGAACTTTGTTTAGATCGATAAAAGAACGGGAACTGATAGTTTTTCTTAATCTTGAGTAAATCTGCAGTATGTATGGATTCTTTGTAATGCTGAAAGTGTACGTTTTAGAATTAATTTAATTAGTTTAAAAGTCTTTGGCGTAGCAAGATACTACACTTTATTAATATACATGAATTGTATTAATTCAAATATACTTTTTTCTTGAAATCTTCTGATGAATACAATTAACTTAGTTTTTATTTTGATCAAGCCCTAAACGATCCATATATATATCTAAAGATTTAAATTTTATATCAAGGAATAATTTATAATACCGATCAAAACTATCACAGTGTTCGAAAAAGAGAAAAATAAATATTTTTTATTTGATTCGAAATTTAATTTAATTTTAACAATAATATTATCTAAAATATCATTAAAGAACTCAGAATATTCAGTAAATCTTTTTTTTTATCTTCATACCAAATCAAATAAATTCTGCGTTTGACAAAACATTCTGTCGGTTCAATCCGTACTCTTTGTATCTTACTATTCTATCTAAATGCGTCGATACCAGTGATGATTCAGATGTGTTTTTTTTTTATTTATAACAAATATACACCCTGAACGAAATAACAAAAAAAATATTTATATCTTATCAGTTTCGACTTGTAAATACGTAATATCGACGAAATAAATAATGAGAAATTTTTAGTAATTAATAAAAAATTAATGCTCGATAATTGTTCATCAAAGGTTATTGTACTTGTAGCGAATATGAAATATTTCCTAGAATCGGGAGGCTAAACGGACGTATTTACAAGAAGCCTTGTCTACTCGTACAATGTGCATGTTTAGCCATCTAGTTGAATCACATCCAAAATATGACGCGATCAGTTTTAATAATCCCCACGTGTTTTCGCGATTTTTATACGTTTGCACTTGTTAATTAAGTCTGTCATCAACACATTCGCAAAAAAAAAAATATTTAAAAGAAAATCTTTCTTTAAAGTAAAACGCAAAAACGATTGAATGCGTCTAATAAGACGGAAATAATAAGTGTGTTGCAACGTTTTTTGTAATAAACTAAATTGCGTCGCTTAAATATCTTACAAATGGTAGCTTTCCAATTATTCTACGCTTTACAGACTCTTATTGACTTTTCGTAGAAATAGGTTCTCCCCCCCCCCAATATATGTTTAATACGTCATTAAAAGTTTTAAGTTATTTTAACTTCTGCACTACTTGATGTAACTAAATAACGAATGAAGAACGAATTTAAAAATGCAATTTTATTGTAATGCACAATTTTTTTTTTAATATTTCTAAATACGAGCGAGTTTCTATTTTAATATTACGTATACAGTTGCTTGTCCCGCGTATGTTAATGTTGCGAATCGAGTGCCAACATTTGTTATAATTCTCAGCTTCCGGTCAGTCAGTAGGCGTTTACGACTGGGTTCCGTTGCGTTTTTTATTACTTCCGGTTTCACGTGTACTTTCTTTTATACGTCTTGCACTTTATCTGCATCCCATATTTTAACTCGTCTTGTTTTATCACTCGGATAATTTTTGCAAATTGCGCATCTAAGTAATATTTTTGTACATTTGTATATATTTTTATAATTTATTTTTTATTCGCTCGATAATTAATAGCCGAAAAGATTTGTGATTTTTCATAAAGAAAAATATTTTAACTATTTTAACCCACTTTTGCTGTTTATTTTTTGTTTTTAAACACTACATTAGAAACTTTTCAAATTATTATTTTTTGTTTGAGTTTTTATGTGTCTACGTCGTCCTTTATACGTAACGTATAAATAAATAAAAAGTTAATAAAACGATAAAAAAAATTTAATGTTTCGAAATTTTATTTTATTTTTGCAATACTTTAGTAATGAAATTAATTTTACACGAAGGATCTTCGTATTCTAATAAAATTTTTGAATGTAGTAATTTAAAAAAGTAAACAACAACAAAAAAAGTTATAAATTTTTTCTTTATGAAAAATCACAAAAAACTTTTCGGCTCTTAAACCATTATCAAGAAAATAACACGTAAATTATAAAAATATATACAAATGTGAAAAGTATTACTTAGATGCACTTAGATGCACTATTTAAAACAATTTTTGAAGTGATAAAACAGTATTTTTAAATAAACATTCGCTATTAGATTATTTAAAAATACTGTTTTATCAATTTATAAGTAATATTTTTAACGTTTGTATAAATTTTTATAATTTATTCACTTGATAATGGCTTAATTTGTGATTTTTCTTAAAGAAAAATATTTTAACGATTTTAACTTCATTTATTTTTTACTTTGTTTATTTATCTATTTATTTTTAATTTTTTGTACAAATTATAGTAGCTAAACCTGTGACTAACTGTTGTCACTTTACAAATAACATTAAAACCATGCAGCTGTTCGTACTATTATTATACGCTAATACATTACTTATCGATGAGAAAAGGTATTGCGAAATTTAGATAATCAAATTTACCACCTGTTTCTTTTAACCAATTTAAAGGCGTATGAAAAAAAATGGATAACTACTTCCTGAAATTCATAAATTTGGTGCCGTGCATAGTAAAATTTTTATCATCCTTTCCTGTTTCCAAAAAAAATTACGAATAACGCATTCGCATGTAATAGTATAACGTTCGAGCGCATGAAAAGACATGAAACAAATGTAGAAGTAAAAACGCGCATTGAGTTCTCCCAGGATGTACTTACGAAGCGGATGAAAAGAAGACGTTAAGATGTTATTGCACCGTACTCCTATATAGATGAGACACACAGGCGATAAAAGATGTACGGAAAAGAGTATCTCATCAAAAATATTATTGCTTACTCTTGAATAAAGAAATTAAAAATGATACCGCTAAAACGGATCTGGTGCTAATTGATATAATCAAAAAACGGAAAACAAATTTTATTGGTATGGGCGGACATGTATATTACCCGCAAAACCATAATGATAAGGGAAAATAAATGAAGAATTTCTTGTCCCAAAAATATTGACATGGACTGAAGTTCGAAAGTGGAAAAATTGTTCCGAGTAGAAAAAAGTTTTGGATCCACGTAATTTTAAATTTGCAATAAGTTTCCTTATTCCAAAAAAAAAACACAACATCCCTTGCTAAAACGAAATGCTGATGCAAAAGATTAAATCATCTTTGTTTTGTTTACGTGAAAGGAACTCCTATAAAAAAAATTTTGTTTAATGAATACTGAAAATCAACACGCTGAGTTGGTGGGTCTAAGTTGAAAATTTGTATTTTTTCAATATCTATAATTTTACAGCAGTTTTCTAAAAAATAAATTATCTTTCCTAATAAAAAAATCGCTTCTGAAATCGGTTTCTCAAATATAATTGTCACTCCGTCAATACATATATATATATATATACATATATAGATATATATATATATATATATATATATATATATATATATATATATATATATATATATATATATGCTATACTATGAATGTAATGTATATATTTATTGAAATATGTTTAGACGACAATAGATAGAAAAGACAGGTAAAATTATATCTCCAAATTTTAAATTAGTCATTCAAAATAATATTATTAGTACATATTTTAAACACCTTGTTGTGTAATAGCATTGCAAAACATCCAAACTGGTTATTATTATACTAATATGAAATTTTCTGAAACTATAATGAGGAGAGAAGGAAGAATTTTTTGTATGTTAAATCAAATCTAGTCTTGGGGAGATATATAGTAATAAATCCTTCGTTTTTTATTGGGCATTCGATCCTTAATTTTTTACATAATTGCAATGAAAAATTTTAAATAGAATGCTCAACCCTTTCTAAACAAAAAAATTAACTCTGGTTCTAGTGCAGTTCTGGTCAAACAAGATTTCAAAAAAGATTTAAAATAATTTCTAAAAGGGAATTCACCGAAAATTCACATTAAAACGTGAAATAGAAATTAAAACATACGACTTGGCTTTGTTTCCGAGTTTATAAAACTGTGACGAAGAGGTGATTAAAATTTTGTTCTCTGAGAATCTTTTTGTTTGAGTTATAAATAAATTCGTCGATGATACAAGATCTACAAATATGCGCCGCTAAATTCCTTCTACCAAGTTTCGTTAATAATGACTTCGTAATGATGCGCAGTTTGCCCTTTTTATTATTATGAATATTTTTCAAACCACGCTGACTATAATTACCAAAATTTATTAACATTACACGTGTAACTTTTAATGTATATACACTACTACAAACCCATAATAAATGAATGCACGAATAAGTTTTTACATTTAATTATATTAAAAAGAATTATATCACTTGCACGCTTATTTAAGTTAGTGTGTACGCACGTACGTATGGATATTTATATGTGTATGTATGCAATAATAAAAGTTTAAATCAATATAATCGTAGGAAAGTATCTTTACAAAGCTCAAATAAATAAAATTATACAAATTATGATCATAAAAACGTTTATATTATATATATATATATATGTGTATTCATACATACATTATATCTGTATGCCAACATATGTAAGTGTGTATATATGTAAATATTTAACTTGTTTTTGCATTCTTCGGTATCATAAATAAATTTTATTTGAATTTATTATGAACGGTTTAATCATTCTTACTGTTCGTTATTTTCTTCATTAATGACATTTATTTGACAGTATAATAACAAAAACAGATGTTTTAAAATTTTCGAGGGAAACAGCGCGTTCCCTAAACAAAAATTTATTATACGTTTATTCTGTCTATACAGTATGTCAACACGAGTTTATGAGAAAATGGTTTATTAATTTTATATATATATATATGTATGTATATGATGTATTAACAATACAAAATTAATTACATTTGTTATTTTATTTTTATCAATGCTGATATTTGACACAAAAATGTGTTTTAGAAAATCTTTCATATTCGAAGTTTATTTCTTCAATCAGAACTATTTATTTAAGATTTTCTTGTTAACCTACCGCCGTGAACCGTGACTAAAACAAAGTAATAGTTATCTTTGACCTTTATTTGAATACTTGTTTAAATATGCTTTAATCAATTCATTAGATGTATTTTGTATTATATTTCCTCGAATATTACTGATGGAATAAAACATATTTCATGTTGATTAACAATGTGTAAATAGTTACTGAACACACAATAACAAATTTGAAAATGATCTTGTCGAATTTAAAGGCTACTAAAAAAATTTAACAAAATTTCTTAAATTATTTTGAATTATGTAACGAAGAACCAGGGGGAACCCAAGGAGTGACAAGTGTACTATTTTATAATTGATTTTAACATTGGAATTATTTTAAATATAAAATCTATTAATATCAACATTAATCATCTAATCGAAAAGATAAATTATTATGAAACGACTTAAAAAAAAACACAACTACAAACTACACGTATACTCACACTATATTGGATATATATATATATATATATGTATATATATAATGAAGAATAATTGAGGTTTTTACTTACTGTTTGCAATAATTAATGAATTTGAACTTTAAACCTGGTACTAGTATGTCCGACAAAACTTCGATACAAGTAAAGTAGATAAACGCGAAAAAATCGGCTTCAGGAATAAAGATGAGTAGACACTTATGTACAAAGACTACTATGATGCGGTACTAGCGTGCTATTTATAATTATTGTTGCGGTAAATGACGCCATTTGTTGTATAGGAATATGTGCGTGACAGGCCTCCATTGGATTGCGAAATTTTGGCACATAGTACAGTCGTAATATGGTGCGACATTTACCCGGTGAGTAACCAATAACAGAACGCAAAGTTATAATGAAAAATTATGAGTAACAAAATAATAACTGTTTATCATTATTATGAACATTTACGCAACTAAACGATTTTTCTCGGAAAATTTGTAAAATTCAATGCCTTTTCAAAGTGAAATGCGATAAAAAAAAAACAGCACCTACAGCAATATCTAAACACGGGAGTATCAAGTTTTCCATATTTACCTCCACCTTATTTCAAAATTAACTAAAGAAACGCAGAAATGAAATGTTCATATTTTTTGGAAATTGTGTTTATAAATTATACTTTTTGCTTATATTATTTATACATACTTTTTATACTATCGAAGCATATCGTACAAATTATATTTTTCTAAACCTACAATCGATAAAATGTAAGGGCATTATCTTATCTCAGAATTAGCGATAATTATAATTCTACAAGATTTTAATTTGACTAATTAATGAATTTAAGTGTTAATATTTTCCATTTACATAAAGACATAATATTCATTATTTTATAATATTTTATTTAATTATTAATTATTCAGAACCAAAACGCTTTAAGAGTTTTTTGAAATTCATAAAAATTTCTATCCGGTAATTTTTTTAAATCTCTTTCACAAATTAATTATTCAGTTAGCTATAACTATCTTTATCGATTTTTCCATATTTTTAGTTTAATTAAAATAAAATATTTTAATATAAGAATTTTATAAATATTGGAAAGTATGATTAAATATATTTCTAATATTTTAAAAATTATATTCAAATGTCGAAGAAAATATAATTATACAAAATGAGTACCTTCGATGCCTTATAAAGTATGCCTAGATGCATGAGAAGTCTACCGCACAAAACCGAGTATAAGAACTATAGAATATTACGGTTGCTAGCGACTAAAAAAAAAAAAATGTAGGTGTATCAAATATCAGCATAGGTATTAAACATAATTTATCTAATGATAATATCTTTATCTTTGAATTATTTAAAAGCACTTGTGCTTACTTCTTCAATTGGGTTGAAATTACGTTATTATGATTGTTTATTTTTTGTATCTATAAAACGGTATATATTTATAAGTTGAAAGAACGCATTAAAACGGATATAACGACTCAGAACCGCCGGAAAAAACAAAGAAATGGGAACACTGGTTTTCAAATGAAACAATTGCGGTTATAGAAGAACGAAAAAACCTAAGTCGTGACAGTGGAAATTATAAGGAAAAGAAGTTATTAAACAAACAGATCAAAAGACTGTGCACAAAAGATAAAAATCACCTATATCTCCTCTGTATGTGATGCGATCCAAAAAATTGACACAAGATCACTATATCAAAAAGTTCAATTTTTGGTAAGAGAATTTAAAATGAAAACTCAAGTAACTGAAGATGAGAATGGTTCATTAAAAACAGATACGGTTGACGTAGCCGAAACGTGGCGTAAGTACTGTGTCGCATTAAACAGCGCAGAAGAAGATATTCGAGAAACTAATGAACGTATCCAAATGGATGAAATAGAAACCTTCTATTCTGTTCTCAAAAAACAAAGCTCCGGGGCCTGACCACATTCCGGTTGAAAGTTTTAAACTGGCAGGTAAAAAGACAGAATATGCTATGCATACAATTTGTAATAGCATTTGGAGATCCGTTATTTGGCCAAAAGACTGATGTCGATCTATATATATTACCTTACATAAGAAAGGATTCTACAAAAAATGCGAAAACTACAGGACAATATCTTTAATTCCACACGCTAGCAAAGTTATGTTAAAGATCATATATGAGCGGTTATATAGTGTGATGCGCAATGAAGTTGCATGGAAACAAACCGGCTTTATAAAGGAAAGAGGAAAACGGGAGCAGATTTTGAACATTCGACTACTAATAGAAAAGCACGGTAATACAACGTTTATTGGTACTGTGAACTACAAAAAGGCATTTGAATGTATTCAATGGAACAAACGTTGGACAATTTTAGTAGAAATGGTAATACCAAGACATTTAGTGCGTTTAATCATAAATTTATACAAACGTAGTTCGGTTAAAGTCCATAATCAAAGATGTATACTAGCAAAATTTTTACCCATCACGCGGCGTACGAGAAGGCTGTATTCTGTCACCACTGTTGTACAACCTCTATGAAGAATACTTTATGCGCAAAATATTGCGGACTCATGACAGTGGATTCTAGATTGGACGCGTTAAGGTCTCAAACCTCAGGTATGTAGGCGAAACAACGTTCATAACTAATAGCTTAAGTAATATTACGCAAACTTTAATTCGTCTGGAAAAATACAGCACTAAATATGGTTAATTAACAAGTGTAGAAATTGTGAAATAATATTGGTACCTAGGTTCGATAGTGGAAAATTGAGGTGCTCTGAAGCAAAAATTAGGCATATAGTAAATATAACAAATAGCGTTATGGTGCGTTTAAAATGTATGGGCTGATGCCACAGTATCTAAGAAAGTGATAATAAAACTAGTTAATAGTGTTGTCTTATCGGTGTTTCTCTACGGTGCAGAAACGTAGACACTACGAAAATGTGATTGACAAAAGATAAATTCGCTTGGAATGTACTGGTGAAGGCGGATGTTAGAATTCGGTGAACGGACAAAAAACCAAACAACTCGATATTACAAGAAATTGGCGCAAATAAACAAATAATTATCATTAGTAATAATCAGAAAAATAATAACATACTTTGACCATATAATAAAAGCAGACTTCAGGCGAGAATTCTTGAAGGAATAGCAGAAGTAAAAAGAAGAGGCGGTCGCGTTCCTACAAGATGGTCAGACATGGTAAGGATAGCAGTGGAAGGAAGTTTCGCAGAATACATCTGGATGGCTCACAACAGAGAATGGCTAATTTTTTATAATTACATCTCCACGAGAGATTTACGCAGATATATATATACGCGTATGCATGTGTATATGTGTATTTATGCATGTGTATTGAATTTTTCCGCTTTTTTAAAATTAATTGTTTATGTGTTTACATTGGCACACTATTTTTTTATTTATTCATTACTTTTTTTCAGATTTTTTCCTTTTTGTATGTTTCCCTGCTAGTTTCATTGCTTATTTTTATACGTCTTAATATTAATCAAATTGATATTTATAAGTTATTATAGTAAGGTACTACAGACCATATTTTTATATAATTTCTTTTTTATACTTGTTGGAATACACTGTTTCTTTTCTACTAGAAGTTCATATCCATAAATTTAACATAACCACTAACTGTTGAATATATTGGAGAGTAGTGATTTTATAAATTATAATAACCAGTAACATTAAAGGTTTTATCATTAGTAGTATTTTATTTTATTGTATTATTGTATATGGTTATTACACTCGTGGTATACGCAGTAAGAAATTTGTTTCGGGAATTTTTTTATTTATTCTGTACTTTTATGTTATAGTTAATTCTGTTTTTCGAAATACACCTTTTATTTATTTATAATTTTTTTAAATAAAGTTGTAGTAAGAATTTTATTTTAAAAACTATTGCTTTTCATGATATAAGAAATAAACTAATAATTGCTCTGATCAAGGGCCAAATTGTATTAGAATTATGACCAAGAAATTGGGTTCTGAATATATGCGATTTTCTGGAATTTATATAAATTGTTGCTAGCTACCTGTTATGTTTTATGGCTTGAAATAAACATGTCAAAATATCACCATTTGATTTAAAATTATCAGTTAAAGTTTGCATGAAAACGTAATACGTGTATATTTGTACACATATTTTCTTTCAGTTTATTTAAATATATAATTATTGTAATTATAATTTAGGAAAATTGATTATTTATGATCATAAATCGTAATAACTGGAAAACCATGTTAAAATAAACTTTTAGACGGTACACGTTTGTTGCCGTTTGGATTTATAAGCCCGCGCATGCGTATTTGATATATTTATTTCAATGTGTATAAACAAAATATTCCGGAAAAGTTAAAGTTTGTATTTTGTTTATTCTAATAGTGCTCATAATATCTTGATTGTACGAAGTTGTGTTCTATCTTATCGGGGAAGTGAAATCAAATAAAATTTCTCATTGAACTGATAAAATAAAATTAGATAAATTGCATATATTCATATTCTTAATCGTTACTGATATTACAGTCATGATCGTTTTGCTTTTTAATTCATATGAAATAAAAGTATCGTAACGTATTTCACTCTTACGGTTTGAGTATTTTAAATGTTTATTTCGTAAATCAAATTTTAATGGAGTTCCCTCTAAAATAAAGATGATCATAGCAATGACAGCCATGATAGTTTCAGTTGCAGAATTGTCCAACCTTTTATCAGTGCTGGCTGTACTGATATGCTTTTGTGCTATGCTTTTATTAATAATGAAGTAAGTAATTACATTTGTTTAAATATTATACATTTAGAAATTTAAAAATGGGTTCTGCTAAAAAAATGTTAAAAGTTTGAACTTTTTAAAAATTATGTTGCCAGCGAGCGAAGTGTTTTGAAATATGTAGTGTACGTTTTAAATTTATAGCATAACGTCATTCCATGTCAGTAACGAATACTAATATCATTTTTTAGAAATATGACCGTGTTTTGGTTACAAGGAGATGATTTTATGTTTTCTACTTCCGTCCATCATGTTCAACAACAAATTCCTCAAATGAAAATGATGAAAGTTCACATACCATTTACATTCAAACTTAATGAAGGTTCGCTTGATTCCTGCACAGGTAAGTAAATTAAATAAATATTTATCTTCTCTGTGTTAAAATAAATTATTCGAATAAAATATTTAAATCAGTATGAAGAATTCAATAGACACTATAATTTGTAATTTTATAATGACAGGTTATTTTTTATGAATTATTGCGTATATAGTACTTAAATAAGTTCTTAGCTGAACTAAATTCACAATCACGGATGATTTTTTTTTCTTTTTAAAAAAAGACTGATAATTTGTTCATTAGTTTAACATGCTGAAATTTCAATTAAATATAATATAATGAGGATGCTTATTAAGATTTTATTGAATTAGTTTCCGCAGCATCGACAATGTATTGAATAGAATTTGCAAGTTTCACAACTTTTTCATTCACTAATACACATATTGAGTAAGTCAAACGTATTTCTGACACAAGAAATCTATAAGATGATTCTTATGTGTTGAAATTTGAGAATAACATTGCGACTTTATCTGTGTTAGAACAAGAATACACTCCTGAATACTTCGCGCTTAAAATATTATTACACAAATTGAGAATACTCTCGCTAATGGAATGAATGATTTGTTACACAATTATGTATTAAGCATAAATTTGTTTTTAAATAATCTCTGAAAATTTACATAAAAGTTCTAAACGGTAAATTTGAATGTTATTTAATACGTTCTGTAAGATTCTGTGCAACTGATATGGAATTCTGTAAGATTCTGTGCAACTGATATGGAATTTACTAAAAATTAGTTATGATTTTCGGTCATGAAATTATGCACATATCTAGTTGCCTTCATTAGTTGATCCTGCAACCTCTAAATGTCTATATATGTTCAATGTAAGATGTATAATTCTTCACGTAGTATTCTATTCTATACTATTTTCTACATGGTAAATTTATTTTCAAAGGTTTCTGTTAGACGATAACAGATTCACAATATTTTTTGATCAAAGTTGTGAAGCAAATTATTTCGAAATTAATGTGTGCTGATCAGTGGACCAAGAATAATATTTTGATGTCTCTAGATAATATTTTTCGCTACACATTTCTGTATTTCTATACCATCTCAGATTTTGTGAGGATCGGGAGATTTATTTAACTTTTATTTTGATTTCTATTTTTGATTTTTATGTATACTCTATATAAAGTACTTTGTTTCCTTCTTTTACTTGCTAGTAGTAAAAGATGAAATGCTTGTATTTTCAATAAATATAATTCCCACGTGGTGTTTTTTACTTAAATCCTAATAATAATATATTACGTACTATAGACACTCAGCTATTTCTATTAATCTTATATCATGGAGGAAAATGTGTTGCAACAAGTTCAGGTTACTATAGTAAATAATAATTACTGTTACAAGTATTTACAAATTTCGGTATTAAAAAAAACTGTTCGATATTTAGGTCGATAATCATAACTATCTTTTGCATTTACTTTATATGTAGGATTCATACAGCACGTTGGACGCTTGTTTGACGAGCTTTTAGGTTTGTTTTTATTCAAAATAAAACTGCGCAATGCACTTATTTGTAAACGTTTTTTTGTAGACATGTTCTTCTTGTTTCAAACTGGCACTTTCAGCTTGACAATTAGTGATTAGTGATCCAACTTTCAACTAAATGAATCTGCTATCCATATTTTGCAGTAGACCTGAAATATACTTATATAGTTAGCATCTTAGCTGTTTTGTTTTTAACTGTTTTTCGGTCTAATTTTTGTTCATTGTTTCTTTAAATTGTATGAAATGCTTTAAATCGGTTTTAAAAGTCGGTTAAAAGTACATTTGTTTCAGATCCCAGTTGTTTAATAAATTCAAAGTAAATTTCATCCATATCGTCCGTTTTGAATATCCTTAATTGAAATTTTTGCCTATTATGTAGTAAAGACCACCTGTTATATTTTTACTATACAAATTTGGCATTTAGTAATATTTCTATTATTTAATAAATATTTGTAATTTTCTAATCCGTATTAAAGGTTTCTTAATTATGTTCATGCGTTTTATACCAAATATGCAAGTTTATTGATTTTTTCGATTTCGTCTTACTTTTATCGAGAAGAGACTATTCTGTCTTCAACTGTATTTTGACATTGTTTTGTTTGTTGAATTAATTACCAAGTTAATAAGTTTATTGTAATTTAACGTAGTCTGTTTTATGAAAGTAGTAACCAAACTTTGAAATTAAGCGACTTTTACATATTTCAGTTGAAACAGACGTGCGCTTAGTTGCAAGAAAATATTCTAACATTGATTGAATAACTAAATTTGGAACTTTTGTAAAGAGATTATAGCTCCGAAAGAATAGCGTATGTTTCATCTGTTTGAGTTAAAACTGTTTTGCCTTTTATGTTATATGCATTTAAAACCGAGAAATCTAGAAAGAGGTAATTATTGTAGACTGTTGTATTGTTAATCTCGTGTGCTCGGATGACTGTTTATAGGAAAAATCCTAAGATTTGAAATAATTTCACTATCAACAGTTTTATTAATGCAATCGATTAATGCTGCTGCTTTACCCTATTTTCATTAAAAAAATAACACTGTATACGTATATGTTCACGGAAGAGGAATATAGAGTGTTTACTTTACTTATAAACAATTTTAAAAAAATAATTAAAAATCACTAAATTTAAACCACAAATCTTAAAGTATAAAAAAACAACTGAAATAAAATAAGATAATATAAGGGAATCTAGATACGCAATATTATTACACTAACAGCTCTGATTAAAGAAAGTTTTATCTTTGCGGTTAATAATTAGTTAACTACATATAGATTTTAAGTGTAATTAATCTTACAACTACGTGATGATCAGAATGTAAGAATTTACACGTAGCGTTTCGTTACGAAGATAAAACACGAATTTCGAAATTGATACAATTTTTCTTATTCCTCCCGGTAAAGCGAAAGATCATTATCGTTAGTATGAAAAAGTCGTATATAGCGCGGAATTTTCAAGGCTAAATTTAATACGAATAATCTATTTTAGAATCGGTTATTATACACCGACTAATAAAACCGACGAAAATAGTCATATTTCATGAGATATGCGGACGATTTATCGCTGATAACATTGAGATAAGTTACAAAAAATTATTGATCCAATCGGCACAGTAAGCGAAGAGTATGGCCTTGAAGTAAATGTAGGCAAAACGAAATGGTTAGCAATACGTAGAACCAGCTATACTAGTAACGGTAAATGGTCAAGTCATAGAGTTCAGTATGTCGGAACCGGGTTTCATAAGGAAATTAATCGCAATCGACCTAAATATGATCTCTCACGTAGAAAAGGCGAGGAAAATCTTTTTAATTATGAGATGATTCTGAAAGACATTACTCTGCAGTTAAAACTACGGCTGGCACGACGTTATGTATGGCCGGTACTACGTATAGAGACTGCATTATCAATACGGATGTGCTGCGAATCGAAATGCTCCAGAAAATTAGAATATTACAGTCATATAAACAGACATAAAGATATTACGTATTCCAACTCGTCCTGAATGGTGTCATCGAGGGACATAGTCAGGAAGGAGAAAAATTTATGGAGAGCTGATATATGCCGATGGTACAAGACATGTAAAAAGTTGGCAAAGATGTCCAATAGCAAAGACGGAACACCTACGTTGATCTCCAAACTTCATTCGGGGATGGGGTGAAAAGAAGGAAAATAATCGTCGATTATCTAATTATTTCTTTCGTTTGACAGCGATTAAATCGTTCGTAGTAATTCGTCGTAAGTTGTACTAAATTTAAACAAACGAACCTGCAGCCATTTGGACAATTTCACCATTCCTTATTTTTAAGTTGCACATTTTTTATTTACTTCATTACAATCGCGATGCGGCTCGGCCACGGTATTCGTACTGTACAATTTAACGTTATGTTATATTAATTTGGAAATACGTTTCTTCATAGCGAGGTTACAATAATTTACAAACACTCTACGGTTCGACACGTTTAAACTATTTACATCGTTAATTATAATTGTATTATCGATACAATAACCGTCTAAATTATATTTCAACCCTTCCTCGGCATTAAAATAGAAAATAACAAACTGAGAAGGAAACACCAGAATTCACATATGCTAGAAGATATAATTTTAACTCGTTCCGAATAACTACCAAAACTACCATGTCCCGTCAATACGCGACTTATGTAAAATTTAATTTTTAATACTTTCTTTAATCTTAGTCTTACGTTTATAATAATAATAAGTTAATCTACCATCGCACTGGTTGCATCTTTCTTGCCAGATATTTAAAATAATTATACGTTAATGTGTTTTTTTTTTTAAATGTTTTATATTTGTATACTTAATTTTTAATTCTGCAGCTATAAGTCTTACTATTATTTTTGACTGGTGTTCTCCATCTTTTATTAATTAGGATGTAATCTATTTGATTTCGATATCTATTATCATGTGAGCTCCATGTGCACAATCGTCTATGATGGTACTGGAATCAAGAATTACATATGAACATCCCTGTGCTGGCGCAAAACTGTAGCAAGCGTTCGCCTCAAATTTTTCTACTATGTTCCGTAAATCATCGTTCTAGGTAGTATCCAATTTTTGCACTGAAGTCACCGACGATTATGGTCATTTCGCAGGACGGTATCCTCGTCGTTGTTTCTTCCAAGGCTGCATAAAAAGCGTCTACACATTCCTGATCAGCTTCGTTCGTCGGAGCATAGATTCTAATATATTCAGGTTGACAGGACATGCTTTTACCTTTACCTTAATTATCCGATCATTAACTGGCTCGTAACCGATTACTTTGTTGCGAGAGTTTCTATTTATAATAATCGCTACGCCCTTGATAGATTGGTCATCATGACCGGAGTAGTAAACTGTATTACCATTGCTGCTAATGAAATACCCTTTACCTGTCCAGCTCGTTTCAGATATGCTAACCGCTGTGTATTTATTTATCTCTTTTTCGACTACACAGCTTCCATGCTTTATTTAATCCGACTACGTTCCACGTCACAATCTTGTTCAGTTTCCCACATATTTATTCCACTCATATATTTTCCATGCGTTGCCTGGTTTCTCCTACAAAGTAACGGTATGGTTCCTGGCGTACCGCAAGAGAAAAAAGTTTCGACCGTTTACACGTTGGGATGACGACTTCAAAAAATTCCTGGGTTCCAGAAGCGATCCGTATAGATTGGCACACAACGAACGCGACTGGGAAAAATTGGTGGAGACATTCGCTCGAAACGGCCATGACTACATTCGAAATTAATTTTAGAAATTGATTTTAGCTGTAACAGATATTTATAAATTGTTAATTTAGTTATGCTAAATAAAGGTTATTATTATTATATATGTATAATGTGTGCGTGCGTGTGAGTATCGATGAAGTGTAATTATTTCAAGTTCTAATATTCGCATGTGAACTAAGTTTGCAACAAATACGGAATACTATTACGCGAAGTAATGAAATCGAGTGCAAATTATACGAATTCGCCAGAATCGTATCGTTTGGAACGATGATTTATTAGTTTATTGCTCATGAAACACTAAAGATCAGGAGAAAGTGACTTCGTTGGAACTGGATTTCTAACAAGAATTTTCAAATACAACCACCATAGACAGAAAAATTCGGAACGCGATATATTCATAAAAATTTCGAAATTTTGCAAAAATTTAATGTACATCATTGCTAGTCAACTTCGTAATAATGATTAATCGACGATGACGAACGTAGTAGTCGAATGCGCGGATATTTAATTACAAAATGATCGATTTTTTTATGAACAAATTAAATAATCCGACGATCCAAGAACAAAAATGACTTATTTCGAGTAAAATACATAAATAACTAAATTATTATTATATATATATATATATATATATTTTTTTTTTTTTTGACTAATCGAACGAGTATAACTGTATAAAAGCATAACTAGCGCTTATAAATACATCGGCACAAATTCGCCGAATTTATCATTGAAGTTCGTATTTTGTGATCAGTTTTAAATACTATATTGGATACTAATAGGCGTGTTAGAAAGTAGTTTCGGAATAATGAACAACCTTAACCTATTTAATCCGGCTCGTTAGATTAGGCGCATCAAATAGAGCAGTTGACATTTCTCCCACAAGTGTGAATAATGTGGCTATTATATATAAAAGACCCATAATAAACGTCAACTAAGCTCAGCATATATATATATATATATATATATATATATATATATATATATATATATATATATATATATAATTATGGAGTAAATAATATAAATTAGATTTCCAGAAGAATTTATGAAAAAAAAAATACGAAAATTTAAAAAGTTGAACGGATCATTTTAAAAATATTTTTCGTTTAATTTTTATTTATTTTAAAATTACGCGCCATGCGCAGTAACTATTGGCTAGGACAGGGATAAATGTAATTATATATAAACAATAAATTAATGGTATTTATATTGCGTAGTAGAGTTTTTCACGGTGTGTATTGATTAAGTTGGAAAGGATAATAAGGTCGTCGTAGAGAATATCCGACAAAGAGGAAGGAAGGTAATGTGATAATCTAAGCGATTTAAATCCTGAGAGGATATGGAAATCGGAAAGATTGGAATTACATATGATGCACAGTGGAGCTGGTATATTTCGCAGTATGTAGCCATGCGTGAATTGCGTATGCCCCAGCAGAGGTCTAGTAACGATTACATAACCTCTTCTTCGGCTTAAGTGTGGTTTCCATGGTCGAATGTGCTGCTGAATTCGGTTTCTTCGTACACGGAATTAATGAGTCTAAAGACAATTTCAAGTAACGAATGTTTCTAAGACTGTAATTGAAATGTCTGGAATAGGAGGAATCTGCTGCTCTGTCGGCTAACTCATTTCCAATTTGGGATCCAGATAAATGTTGTCGCACTAGAAGAGGCGGAAACCTGAAGTTTAACTATTTTCTTTGCGATCAGCGTGTTGATTATCACTAAGAAAACAGCTTGCTCTTCTAATTTATGTATATAATATATTCTATATATACATTTTGGTTAATTTTTAAAATTTTCGTAATGTTTGGTTTAAGTTTTATTTGTTCTTCTTCATTTGCCATCTCCATATTGAAGGTCAACGGTCCGCAATTTGAATTTCTCTCTGCCAACGGCTGATCGAAAATGTTCCATTGAAGAACAGTCTGAATCAGTTACTAACATTATCTGTTCGAGACGTCTTTCTCGCGATTGCATCCCAGTAATTTTACTTATTTTTATAGTAGTGCATTTTGAGACTCATGTTGTGTCTTACATATTGTTACTTTTATTTTTTAATGATTTTACACGGGATTAAAATTCTTTTCTAGTTTGTCGAGTACTTCGACATTGTATAATTAATATAAAAACCTGCAACTTGAAAAAAAAAAAAGGATTAAAAATATTTGTCGACGTTTGTGTGTTATATGGTTGGTCGTTCCGCGTTCTTGTATAAGATATAAACAGATAAGGTGATTGCGCGATAAGCACATTAAACGTTTATTTATCTATACTACTATTGTATTTTGTTCGTTGTTTAATGATAAGTCGATGCTACGAAGAATACTCAAACAACTCTACAGGAGTATGAGGAGGTAAACACGCACCCGCAGAGTTTATGAATATAGATGTTAATAACGAGATTTCTTCTACTTCGTCTGTTGCATACGGTGTCTCGTAAAAAGCAGGACGACATATGGCACTCGTCTGATAGTGTTATGTCTCAACGATTGAATGCTGCTATTTACCATGGCAAAAGTACGCCGAAAAAAATAAAGACAGGCAAACTAATTATAACGGTTTTTCGCCTATCCGAATGAAGAAAAACTATTATTCGTTCCATCCACCAGCAAACGCGTAATTTTTTTAATTTACGGCATTTTCAAGGAATACGTCGCTAGACATCTGAAAAACGATGGCTTTTTCTCTTTTCTAATGTGGAGACTAGTGCCGAACATTCGCGACCCTATAGTACGATAGAGAAAATACAATTCATTACTCGCTTTTATTAATGATCTTCCCGTGCATCCATCCTGCTACGTATCTCTGATCTAGAAGTATAATTTCCTTCCAACATAACTTCATTTCCGTTAATTTTTTGCAGCGAATGTAGTAATCATAATTGCGCGTTATTTTATTCGAAAACTGTCTATCAAAACGAAACGCTCTCTGCCTTAATTCGATTTTATAATTTTCCTTCTGTCGTTGCTTCTACATTTAACTTTCCTGCGACTACTGAAAACTATTAGACAATTTATCTTCTTTCGTAGTTATTAATCGATGTGATCTATTTTGAAATTTGAAATTTTTTCTTTTTTAAATGAAACATTTGCAAATTGTCAATTCGCGGAATATCCGCTGTCTTCCCACGTCCGATATTCTAAGTAGTCTGTAAAAAGGATGTTTAAACGCGTTTCTATGCCCGCTGGTGTAGCATCGTAATCTCATTGACAGAATTAGTGTAAGTTTCGTTACTAATCGTCGGTCTCAAATTTTAAGACGTTGTAGATAGCGATGGGAGTATTCGAGTACTGAAATCGATTAGTAACCGATTCTGAAAAGAATCGCCAATATTCGATTCCTTATACTGAAAATGAGTACTGAGTACTGAGTACTGATATCGAATACTCTATCCGATCTACTAGTGTTCACTACTCACTAAAACCGGAGACGATATTGTTGAAATAGTCGTTTAACTTTGTCAATATTCGGTATTCGTTGTGAGCAGTTACTTTGTTACTTTTATTTCGGCCACTGAAGTTGCTGAATTACTATTTCAGGAATCAGTGGCGTAGCCAGACTTGGTTGAAGGGGGGCTTCCAACAAAACTAAATTATAACAGTAAACCCAAGTTAAATTGAACTTTAAGTAAATAACCAAAACTCAAGTAGGTTAAACCCCAGCCCAAAGCCATCCAACTCACCGGAGTTATTTTTATACTTATTAGACGCGAGTTAAAATAAAACAGCGACAGCCGGTATCGATATAACGAAAATCAACAAATGAACAGGGTTACATATAATATAAAAATTATTATTTGTAATATATTACAAAACTATTTATTTACTTCAAAAACAACGAAATTTAAATAAAATAAATGAAAATAAAAAAAATCGGTTTAAAAAATGCAAAACTGCATTTAACAACGAGTATATATTTTCTTATTATCAGATTGATTCCAAGGGGGGTCAGACCCCCAAAACCGCTCCCTGGCTACGCCACTGCCAGGAATCATATATATTCTACACTAACGACTTACTCCATTGTCAGTAAACTAACATTTGTAATTTAGTAAAATATATGGTATAGTTGTTGTAACCTTCTAACAATACATCCTTGTAGTTTTTATTGTTTATTTTATTTAGTATAATTATTAATTCAGTTAAATCTGGAAGTTTTATGATATATATATATATATATATATATATATATATATATATATATATATATATATATATATATTTGAATTATTATTATTTTTTATTGGAAATAAACAATATGAAAATATAAGTTATTAACTAAAGTTGCCGTCATGTGTTATATGAACTTCCATTCGAGTAATATACTTTAGATTGTATTGAGTACTCAATACTCAACAAAGTAACCGGTTCTTAAAAGTAATCGATTCTGCCCGTCGCTGGTTATAGGTATTGTGTTATTTCGTAATTCTGCCAATACTCGTTGTTTATATCTTTTTTCAGTTAAATGTAGTGATTAATTTCCCTTCCTTTTGATAAGACGTTAGGATAATATTGTGCCATGTATATTATTTATATATATTATATATATATATATATGTGTGTGCGTTTGCCTTACTCAGTAATTATGCGTTCATCAAGTACTACTACATTATATAATAAATTTGCGAAGTTTCATTAAAAAATAAATAAACATTACGTCTGTTGCCATATACGAAAAGATAACGTTTTTCTCGTGTTACGTAAACACGTGTATTCTGTTCCACCGGTTCCTGACTAGCATATGCTACCGTTCTCGTATTTATAACGAGAAAGTTAGGCACTTTGAGTTTTTTACGATCATCCTGTTGGGTCTCTGAAAAAAAAAAAAAAAAACTTGATGTATAAAAACAATCTAGTTATTCGTCCGAAAAAATGGAAAGTTGTTCGACAACTTTCGCCTAGCCTATGAACATGATTTTCTATATAATAAGGCGGATTTTGTCGTTTACATAATAATAATGATAATAATAAATAATAATATAAGACGGATTTTGTCGTTTGCAATAATACATACAAGTTCCGGCCTCACATGCACACCGTAATAGTTGTTCCGTAACATTTAATTAAATCTCGAGATACTCGTCGTCTCTCATTAATTTCAATTTCACGTTACGAACCTTTATATTTGTACAAAAACCAAGTCATGTTCGCAGACGCGCATCATTTGAAAAAAAATATATTTTATGTGATCATTTTGAAAAAATTAACATTTTTTTAAAGAAAATTTTAACTGTTTTTCTTTTTTACAATTTTCCTTGGATTCGGTATTCAAAATATAATCGGATGGTTTTGTTTTACTTGAAATCCGAACAGAATATTTAACGCTAGTAAATTTTTATTCAGCGGTAATTAATTACGAGAACGATTGATGTTGGGTCTCAAACTAACGGATCAGAAGTGAAATACATGCATCCGACTACAGACAAAAGTAATAGATGTTATAGTACTGGTAGGACAGCTGTAGTGGAACTAGGGACGATACGTATAGTTAGGAGAAAAGACAATTGGTGGTCCAGTAGTAGAAGTATTGGTAAGCCCTGCGCTAGGTGGGAAGACGATATACGTGAAGTAGCTGACGTCAAGACTCTAAACAAGGCTAACGACCGGGATTGCATGGAGAAATTGGGTGAAGGCTTACATACAGCAGTGGATCGATATATAGGCAATTAGAATTAGAGAAAAAGGAAAATGAAATAACTGTAGAAAAATCTTATTTCGTATCTCGATCGTATTTGAATGTGTACTATCTGTTTAAGCATACGTTTTCTTCTGAGCCGATTACGGTTCACCATGTAGTTTATTTGTGATTTACTATACATTTGTAGATTCATTAGCAGTTTCTCGATTCGCTTAACGATATTATCGATGTCTCATGTTAAACGATATAGTTATTCAAGTATCTTTAATCGTTTAACGATGAGTGATTGGTGTTAGCGGATTAATTAAATTCACGTATCGAGTGATTGATACCGTAAATAAGATATATGTCATGTAGAAACTAGCAAAGTGAACACAGGTTTTATGCTCTCTGTGACGATTAACGAATTTATTTATTTACTTATTCATTAGGATGTGATTTATTCGATGGTGACTAATTACGGAATCATGGTCGTCAGCGTCGTATTGTTCGTTACCGAACTTCGTGACTAGTCATTGTACATTTTTTTTTTTTTTTGCATGTAAAATGGTCTAGCATTTAAGGCGCTAATTATATGCAATGCACATGCACGCGTATATGATGTACGGAGTGAACTGCTTTCTTCATGATAATTAAGAGTTATATAATGATGAAAAACTTTCTAAACGTTTTATGTCGCTAGTTGACTTCGAACCACGACCGTCGAGTTGACAGTCGACCACTCTAGCAATTATGCCACTGCGACATCAATTATTAAATAAAACGAAGTATTATATAAAAAATTACTTAATTTGTACTCGATCGCATTTAAACGAAAACTACCTACTTAAGCATACGTTTCTTCGGTAATAAACAGATTAATCAACTGGTGATTCTGTGTGCATCGCTAGATTCGGTAACAGTTTTGCGTTCAATTTAATATATATCTACCTTATAGTAATCCCCTGCGAATCCGAGTATAAGTTCTCCACTAAGATTTATGTTTATAACGCACGTGTGAGGCTAGTCCTATGCGGTGTGTTGATGTAAAATCACAAGAAGGACAGGTTATAGTCTGTTTTGTCGTATCATCATTATTAACAGATTTCTTCTTTTTCTTTAGCGGCTTAATGCTTGATAGTCTGGTCACCATTATTGTTCTCATTTGTCCTTTGGATTTATGTCGATTCTTTTCAGATCACTCGCGATGACATCTTTGAATCGCTGTAGAAGTCTATCAATAGGGCGTTTGCCCTTGATCAGAGTCCCATACATCAATCTTTTTGGTATTCTATCATTTTCCATCCGGATGACATGTCCCGACCACTTCAAACGCTTTGCTGCCAGCAACTGATCCACCGACTGACAATTTGCTTTTGTTAGTATCTCTTCATTCGAAATGTGATCAAACCATCGTACGCGAAGTATTCTTCGTAGAAACCGCACTACATATCAAGTTTCTTAATCTGGTTCCTCATTGTTGGCCAAATCTCGCCCCCATACAAGATCACAGATATAATCATTGCTTTATACACAGCTATTTTTGTTTCCGTCGACAAACCTTTGTTGGTGAACACACGATCGTGTAGCTTACTGAAGGTTTTTTTTAAGCACGGTGAAATGTTTTCAAGCGTTGCACTTTTATTTACTGTGCTTCCTAAATATTAAAATTTCTCTACCAAATTTACTCTGTTCCCATTTATTTCTACGCTATCCATGTTGTCATTGATTTGAAGAATTTCTGTTTTATCAAAATTTATACTAAGCCCAAAATCTTTGTATGTACAATCCAAGCATCTTAAAGCTTCCCGTAAATTCTTTGCATCGTCAGCGACCAAGACACAGTCGTCCGCATACTACAAACTCGTTATTTAAAAAGTTTTCGTTAGAGTCCTCGTAAATCTGTCCAAATTGTATAATCCACCGTCGGAGCGGAACTTAACCTTTACACCTACATCCGATACGCCTTGTTTGAAAACTGTGAACATCATATTCACATAGAAAAGGCGCCAGTACGCAGTCTTGTTTTACCCCCGTATTTATAGGAAACGACTTGGTTATGTTGCTTGTACATTATGTTATATTTGTTCGATATCTTTGCCTTCCTCTTAATCTTTTCCCTTCTATGGTGCCTTCAATTATTTATGTTAAATATTCATTGTGTCTCCGTCTATTTGTATCTTTCTTTTCTTTAATTTTCCTAATAAGCTTATATTTTCGCTGATTAGTTTAAACACTTTGTTGTTACTAATTTTCTCTATCCGTGTTTTTATTTCCATTCTGCCTCCAACTATCTTTGCCTATTTTTATCTATCGTCCAAGCTTACGTCGTGTAAAGTACTGCTCCGTACGAATGTTTTAATCAATTTCTTCTTAATTTCTATCTTGATGTTAATAGTCCTTTCTATTTCATAAATGCCAGTTTCGCCAATCCCATTCTTTCTTTTATATCCTGTATATTCCTTCCATCAATTGTTATTATGCTTCATAAATATCTTCGTATTTTTATTCGGTTTATTGACACTCCATCTGTTTTATTTTCTTATTTATATATCTCGTTACCGATGTTTTCTTCTTGTTTATCGTCGCGTTACAGGTTTTTAAAATTTAATTATTTACATTAAGGGCACGTAGTAATATCGTCTGTGCAAACATGAACATGTTTATTTTCTTTCCGCATATTACATAGTTCCCGTCTATATTCTCCTTTCCAGCGTTTCAATATTATCATCATTATTATTTCGAATCAGACACTAATATACCAGGTTGTCAACTTGACCTGCTATTCTACTTCGTTTCTTTCCAAATTGATTTCGTCATTTTATCGTGTCTTTTTTCCTTTCTTCGGTCCACAAAGAGTTCTATTTTGATGGTTTTCTATCAATTCGTTACAGTCAAATAGTTCTTCCTCACGTTAATCGATGTTCTATATCTTCAAACGTAATCTTCAATTCTCCTTGTCAGTCATGCATATATATGTATGTCACACCTATATAATATGTCAAAATTACAGATTAAGGATTAGTTAAATAAGTTTGAGAATGAATAGACTGGTTATTTAAACGTGTACATGAATTAATTACACTTTGGATAATTTCACGTTATTGTAATTCTCTATTTTAAATATTTTTTTTTTTTTTGTAAAAGTGCAATTCTAACTTGAAATATATGTAGAAAAATTACACTCATTCATCTTATTATTAATTTTTTTAATATAGACTTACCGTCATTTTAAATATATATATAGGTTCTGAAGAAGTTCAACATAGAGAACTATAACAGGTGCATGCGTATATATATATATATATGTGTGTGTGTGTGTATTTATATGTATATATATATATAAATAAAGGGAGAGGGATATATTATATATACTTCGTCTTTTTAAAGCAATGTTTTTTTTCGTCAGTTTTTCATAGTTGATTCCTTAGTTTAGTTAGTTAGAACAACTTGAAAGAAAGACATTTAATGTTTAGTAAAAATAATGATAAATGAGCTAATACTTCGTATTTTATGAGCTTAATGGTGCTTGGGTGTTCTGTTTGCACGACAAGAGTTGGAGTCACTCCGAGGATAAAATTTCTCACGATAAAAATGTCTCTAAACAACTCAGCTATGCATACAATTGGACGATAAACAAATACCATCTTGCTGTAAAAGTAAATCGGAAAAGCATTTGCCAAATCAATGCATCCGAAGCATCATTTGGCTTAGGTTGACGAGGATCGTCGTGTAACATCTCGCACACTATGTTCGATTTGATAGGATTCGATTACTTTATATATTTATACGTACCTTAACGTACTGCCCGGACGTAAGCTGTTAAATTTCAGAGATGAATTGATTAGCGTAGCGTGATCTAATTTTAATATTACGTTAGTTCACTTTTAAACTTTCACGGTGATATATATTCGCGTTTTGTTTTTTTTTTCGGTGTAATCTATGCCGATTTCAAGTTTATTTTCCTAAGTCGGTATGCATCGAATCTGAAAATATATAAAGACGAAATTTGTAAGTTGCCCAATTCTGTTAAATAAGTGTAAGATTTTTTTTAGTATGTATAATTGATCAGCTACAGATTCGTAATTGTTAACGTGTCCTTGTTAAAGAGGCTATTATTCGTCTGATACGTTAAGCGTGCGCTTGTGTGTGCCCTTTCGGGAGTATCGCAGTATATCCCTATCAAGATTGTCATTTAGAAGCGATCGCCATGGCTGAAATTCTATACATGCGCGGGAGACGATTTAATAGCTACTTGCTGTTGCGTCGTGAATGGACACGCTTTCCATCTTTCATTTTTACTGATAAAGTATCTGGTCACGTCAAACGTTTATCGTGTTAAACAATTTCAAGGCCACATTAAATCATGCACAATATAATCGTCAATTAGATTATTTCTCGACTTGGCCGATGTTTATTTTTATATACATATATATATATTAATCACCGTTACTTTTTTTTGTACATGTACTGGTTAAATTGAACGTAAGAATTGCTATCTGTGTGTTACTTGATAAGTGAAGGCGGGCACTAAACGCTGTGTACATGTTGACCCTGATAATATAGTGTGATGGTTAACCCAATTCGAATAAAAATGAAAATCGCAGTTCGCGAATAATTATTGTTGGGAATAATTAAAATTTAATATCCCGATATTTTAAAAGATCCGTTAAAATTTCAACTGTTGTTTGAAGTTTTCATCTGTGATTTGTACACTTTCGAATGTTCACTATTGTCGAATCTTCTGGGTCCGGTTATTGTTTTACATCTCGTATATCGGATTCTACCCTCTATTTCATTTATTGTGTTAACATTTTCTCAATCATTTATGTGTTCATATCTACTAATTATACAATTCTTCAAGCGTTCTGTGTGTCCACATTTTCTTCTTGTCTTTTGTCTTCACCATCATATTTTTTTTTTTTTTTTTTTTTCGAATTAGGCCATCTAAGGACCACGTGAAATAATTTATACACGATTCATCATCTTTCTCTCCAGCCGATACTTCTTCATTCGCTGTCGATGTTCTTCTTTTCTTTCATCCGTCCATATTCCGCCAGTTTTTTTCTTCTGTTTTTCTTTGAAACGTTCGAAATTTTCAATTTTCTTCCTAAATAGTTCTCTGCTCAAGATTTCTTCTTCTTCTATCTTCATTTCGTCCAAGTCCTTTTTAACTTCTCCGAACCAACCTATTCTTGTATTCTGATTTTTATCAAAAAAATCGAATATTTTTTTTGATAATCTTCCGGACTCCATCCTTTTAAGATGACCGTAAAATCTGAACCATCATATTGTTATTATTGTTTATTATTATTGTCATTGTCATTATCATCGTTAAACCAATTAGATTTTTCATCTTCTTATTTATGTTATTATTGTTCGTGTAATCTGATGATGCAATTCGTTGACATCTCGTTGTTTGTATTTTGTTTTACCGATAATAAAATTTAACGAAAAGTACAGAAATTTTGAAAATTGAAATTTTTCATGTCGTTTTCAAATTTTCAAATAACGTATAACATATATTAATTTATTGTACATCAACGGTAATATTATGCATAACTGAAGGAAGTAAATCTTAACTATATTTTTACCAAGAATACCACCGGAATCGTAGGTGACGTCTACATAACTAATGTTGTTAATTAAAAAAAAAAATATGAAAAAAATATTCTACCTTATATTTATCAATCTCCTTATTAACGAATTGTTTCGGTAGATGTTCAAATTTTTATGAAAAAAAAAAAAAAAGTTTGAAAATTATTCGTTATATATATATACATTGGTTCGATGTGAAGGCGAATGGGGTGTAATATGTTAAGTCACAATTTAAATAAATGGACGAAAAATATCTATTACGCTTTAGACATTGAATAATTGACGTGTCATTTGTTTGTTCAGTATGAAGGAACTTTTTAACCGATAAAATAATAACTTGACGTTAGAATAAAAATTACTAATTTGACGTGTAATTCGTCCTGTACGTTATTTCGTATGAATATATTAATGATTCGTTTCTATCGAAAGATTTTAATTATCGTAAATAAATATATCTCGCTTGGATGATTTCAGTGTCTGCACGAAACATTTTAAAATAGGTGTACATATTAGACAACAATTTTTTTTTTTAAGTACGTTTGCGAGGATTACTAGACAGACGTAACATTTTTATCTTGCGAAGACAAATAAATGAAGGACAATCGTATAAATATCGGATAATAAACTAATATATTATAAAATTTAGTGTAATCGTTTGTAACTGCAAATGAAGTTATTTTTCGACGAATATTTATTTTATATTATTTTAATTTTCACTCATTATTAACAACTCGTTTTTTACAAAGTTCTGTTCGTGTTATGCAAATATCGTTTTTAAAAATAAACAAACTTTGTATTTAAATCGTGATTTCCAACTGTTAATTTTCGGATTAATTTAAATTTAAATGTAAAACTTCTACAACTGAAAAAAATCAGTTATTTAAACGCAACAAATTTTACCAGCATTTTTTATCGTTTATACATATTAATCATTCGTTTAGTTAAATTTTACCAGCATAAAAAACATCATAATAATATGTAATTGCGTGACTAAAATGGTCCGTTATTTATAAATTATTTAAAATTTTGATAGTAAATTATTTAATGTCAGGATATTATTCCGCATAACAATTTTTAATTTTTTTTTGCGTGTGTGCGGGAAAATCACTTACTCGTCCTTTAATTATATTGTAATTTTATATTTTTTAATATTGAAAAATTTGTGGTGTTTATCGGTTGATAAAATAGTTTAACAAATAAAAATGTTAAAAATGTACCATTATACAATTTTATGTAATTTTCTCATTCTTTTAATTTTTTGCTCAAAATGACAAGATCCGCACAAAAATTTTTCATTAAATTTCTTATTCGCTCTACTGTTTTTCCTCCAGTTCATTCTAACGAGTAATTCTTGTAAATTAAAGCGATAAAAATAATTACAAAAAAAAAATTAAGAATAATAAATAAAATTGTCCGTATTATTTTCAGGTTACTTTTTTAATACACATTATAAAAACTATGAAATATCAAATATCTTCTATTATTTTCGATGTGTTTAGAATTACATACGAAAGTAATTGTAAACCGTTTCGGTCACAATGTTTTTATATGGTACACAAACTTTTTATACTAAAAAAAAATTATCTATTTTTACAATAAAATAATTGATTAATATAGAATATTTCAATTCTAAACCAGTTTTTGCCATATTGCGAGGCGCCAAACTTCTGGTTAAATGGAAATCGCAGTAGACACGTTTAAATATCTCGGCCGTTTTGTAAGTAGGGATGTGTCCTTCGACTTTGATGAACACCAATGCGGCTTAGACTGCCAAGAAAGGTCTTCAATAATAAAGACTTGTCTGGCTTAATGAAGCTGGCAGTATACAAGACGATGATACTTCGAATACTGCTGTGTGGAAGCAAGACGTGGCCGTTAATGAGAAGGCAGGAAAAACGACTAGAGACGTTGCATATGAGATTTCTCAAGAAAGTTCTTTGAATAAACTGGAGGAATTTCCAAGCGGGTACTTAGCGCCGTCAGTTTCTCAGTTAAATGTGTTTGTCATCCGCATGGATGACGATCGGTTGCCCAAAAGGATTCTATATGGCATCTTAAAATGTAGAAAGTGTCCACTGGGTCGGTCTCAGTTGCGACACAAGGATGTTTTTTGGTGAAGATCTTAAAGAAAGGTTGGTGTTACACAGAACTGCGAATGGGAAAAGCTGGCCTTCGACCGACTTAAGTGGAAAATACTCGTGGAAAGTGTAAAAGAAGGACGGATAAGTTTCAAAAAAAAAAAAGCGTATAAGGACGCTCGAATCGTCTTCAGGTGCTCGCTATGCAGTTTCCGAACGAGCCACAGGATAGGGTTGATTTCACATCAAAGACATAAACACAAACACAGTTAGAGGTAGCAGCAAAGCTCGGAAACGAGTAGCATAGCTGATTATATATATATATATAGTCGAAACCGATTTTAAGAGACCCATCGAACGGAAGTCATTTGTCTCTTATAAGCAAATTTTTTGATATCTCATTGAATTGAGTGGGTGCTTCAAACATAAATGAACAATTAACATACGAATAACGTTATTAATGTGTAATATTGGTTTACACGAAAATTAAGAGAAAAATACATTAGGCGTAGGTAAAGTAAAAAAATAAAAAGGAAAAGAGAAAATTTTTATAGTGGTTTTAACTCGCACGACACGGCGCACTACAGTAATTCTCCGGAAGTAAGCTAAAATCATAATGAGGTATCAAAAAGAGCGGCCTCAGTAAATGAGGAAAGAAAAGAACAATACAGCGTCAATGAAAAAATATTCACCTTCTAAACAAAAATCGAATAAAAAAAAATAAACAAAAAATAAAAATCGAATAAACCAAAAAAAAAAAAAAAAAAAAAAAATCGAATCATTTGCTCATTCTTTCAAAAATCGTGGTGATTTAATCAATTTTTGAAAAATTTTCAGGTGATAAAGGGATTGACAGTACCTGTGAAATTTGAAATTGTTTTATAACTTAACGCCTGTATTACTCGTTTCACTATTTATAATCGCCAGAAAATTCTGTTAATCTTTGTCTCTTATAATCGACATGTTATATCACTAAAACGAACTAAAATAACCTTTATTTCATACGTTTGTTTTTATTTTTCCCTGTTTGTATCATATAACCGGCTGTTTCTCTTATCTGGCGTCTCTTATAAGCGGATTTTACTATGTACATATATATATATATATATATATATATATATATATATATATATATATTTATATATATATTTTTACTCTGGAAGTTGGAAACCATAAGCAAAGCTGCAGGCTTAACAATAAATAAAGACAAAATTAAAATAGTGATTATTAATCGAAATAACTCTGATAACATCCAGCAATGGCATGACTTCCAGGTAGTTGATAAATTCGTATACTTAGGTTCAGTAATTACCAAAGATGGAGGATCGACCGATGAAATTAAAAGAAGAATAGGAACTGCAAAAAATGCATTGGCTCAGGAACTGCAAAAAATGCATTGGCTCAACTGACAAGAGTATGGAAGAGCCACGACATAAAGAAGAATACAAAAATTCGCCTCATGGACACCTTAGTCTTTTCGGTTTTTCTGTATGCATCGGAATATTGGACTTTAAAAAAAATGGATGTCCGGCGAATAGATGCTTTTGAAATGTTCCGTTGGAGAAGGATGCTGCGGATTCCCTGGACCGAAAAGAGAACAAACCTGTCGGTGTTAAAGGAAATCTGTCCAAAAATACGACTGCGAGATGTAGTAAGGCAGCGAATAGTAACTTACTTCAGTCACATCATACGTCAAAATAGTTTGGGAAAGTTAATTTTGGAGGGTATGGTCGAAGGTCGGCGAAAACAAGGAAGAACGCCTACACGATATACGGATGGAATCAAAGAATTGCTAAACATTACATCATTCCAGCAAGCGGTTCGATATGCAGAGGACCGAAACATATGGCGGACGCAGTTACATAAAATCAAGGTTTCATAGTATCACGATGCTCGGATCGAGCCTACGATGAAGAAGAATATATATACTCGGCTAACTAGGAAACGAATATTTGAATAAAATTTTGTACCTACCCATTTAATTTATTAAGTACACAATTAAAAATGCCTCGTGTAGAATTTACAAGTGCTAAAATGTTGTGCCCCGACCACAAGTACACCCCGTAAAATTGTGTAGATATCGATTTTTCTCCGCCGTCTTTTTCTCGATACTTATCTAATTGTACGTTTAAAATTTCAGCTCGACCGCATTAACGATTTGAATGTTAAAGCATGGAAAGTTTTATATTTCGTGTAACGTTTAGATTTAAGGTATCGGATCTTCCGGAAATATTTTTAATCTACGCGAATAATTATTTTTTATTAAAACTGGAATTTTTGGTTATAACTTTGGAACTTTTTAAGAAACGAAATTCTACACGAAGTCATAAATCGATAATGTACTTTTTTTTTGTACGGATGAAATTACGAATATCGAAAAATACGCCTATAACGCTTTAGGGTGATATATATTGAAAAAAATAAAACAGGTATGCTTTACTGACTATCTCGCTTATATGTAAAAACATTTTAGCAGGGAAATCTCTCCGAGCCTCCAACATTCTGAAGTCTCTAACTTCTGTTTGGTGGGGGGCTGATCCGAGTATACTTCGTATCATTTATGTTGCTGCCATTCGCTCTCGTCTAGAATATGGCTGTTTTCTCTTCAGTGGAGCCTGTAAATCCCATTTCAAGAGGTTAACAGTTGTTCAAAATTCTTATTTGAGAACAATAACAAGATTTTTTTTTATCAACTCCTACTTTTGTACTAGAGGCTGAAACTCTTCTTCCTCCCTTGGAATTAAGCTTCACCTTGCTGGCAGATAGATTCCTTCTAAAAAGAGTGGATAGTTCTAGAGGTTCTATCTTTAGTCTTTTCAGCCACGTTAACCGACATTGGAGATTTGTCCCGCATAAAATCCCCCGCTTAGCTGACAGAACTCAGACTTGGCTACCTTATGCTGATCTTATTATACCTAATTTTCCCCTCAAATATTCAACCATTTCCTACAAGTATGGTTTTTTAAAGATCGATATTGACACTACATGTTTTTCTTCACTACCCAAATTGAAAAATCATTTCCAAATGAATAGTTTATTTTTATCAATCACCGCTAGCTTATGGCCAGATCACATGTTAGTTTTTACAGATGGTTCAAAAAATACGGTATCCCAACTCACTGGTGCAGCATTTCATATTCCTAATTTAAATTACACCAAACTGTTTAGATTCCCTCTAAATTTTGTAGTTTGTTTACATCAGAGGCTTTTGCCATTCTCAAAGCCATTCAGTATATCAGAGGTAATGGGATCACAGGGAAAATATTAATAGCAAGTGACTCTCTTAGTGTTCTTAAAGCCCTGAAGAAACCTGGGTTACCCTACCATAGGGACTATATTTTGTTATCTATAGTAGTAAATTTAGTTTATTTATACAATAACCATGCCCTGGTATCTTTCGTTTGGGTTCCCGCCCATGAGGCTATTCAGGGTAATGAAGTATTTGATCGGGCTGCAAAACTTGGTGCATTGGAGGGTATGTTCCCTCTTCCTGTTTAGTAGCATCCGCTCGAGCAGACCTTCTTCATTGATGGAAGTCTATGTTTTGTAAAAGACGATTTAACTTTTATAGATCCATCCAACGTAACCTCCCTTCCACATCCATTCTCGCTCTTACGCCTCCTAAAAATTAGTCTTTAAGTAGTTTTTTTTTTTTTAATTTTTAATAGTGCATACAATGGGTAATTTTGGTTATTAGACTTAAGTCCAATTATTGTAATAAATAATAATAATAATAATAATAAAAACATTTGACTAATTTGGCTGACTACGACATATCACCGGGCTCTGATGTAGCCAGTGAAACTAATCGATTTTATTTATTATAAATATAATTGTAATAGTGGATAAAGAGTATTTTTATTTTCAATTAGAGATGTATTTTTTCATATTCGTAGTTTCAGTGTAGGAAATTTATTGCAGGTATTTACAGTTTATTTTTTTATCAGCGTTATCGCGTATATCTATGATGTAAATTGATATTTATTAGTAAACTAAGGTGTAATGCGCACAATGTACACGTCATAGCGTTCGGTACATACTGATAGCAACATAGAGTACATTAAACGTTACGATCGTATTAAACTCGATTTTCCTTTTTTCGATCGAATCTTAGTTAAATGAAGACTGATTTCATCAGTCTAAAAATATTTGAAACTAATTTTTAAACGGTTAAATCTTGTATACTTCTAAAATTAATTTATATCTACAGAACGACGTAAAAAAATAATATTTTTATACGAAAAAATAATAATAATAATAGTAATAAATCGGGAGATATTGTTAGATATAATCAACGAGCGAAATGCGTTGACATTTGTTTCTGAAATTCACAACAATAAAGCAAAAACGACGGTACTAAGAAAAAATTAAAATGACGTCACGCGACGCATCAATCGGCATATTTGAGTAAAAGCAATCATTAAGGAAGTTTTTAAAATTAAAATTTTTAATTTAGAATAAACTTGTTATGAAATAGCCCCGGATATGCCCTACACGAAATTTTTTCATTTCGTTCCTTAATGCACATTGTGTTATACATGATTGTTTGACGGAATGCATGTTCTTGCACATACATGCATATACATGATAATTATATATATATATATATATATATATATATATATATATATATATATATATATATATATATATAAAACGATCATATATATAGCTAGATTTTTTTATATGATATACTTGTACTGTGCAAGGCATTTATTTCAGGTCGGACGAGTATTAATGATTTATTGCGCAATAGTTCACGTTCTCCTTGATAGTATTCTGATGACCCGTTTTCTGAGGTCTCTTCTGTTTTATGCATTCATATATATGTATGTATGTATGTGTATGTATATATACATATATATATATATATATATATATATATATATATATATATGCGTCCACTCCAGTTCTCTATAAAATAATATATATTATATATACAAGACGGCACGTAGAAATCCACATACAAACGTGCATATAGTATATTTTGTTACGTATATTATTGCATTATGCAATATAAGGTCTGTAGTCGTTATTTTAGGTCAACAAATAAACCGAAGAAATACTGCCGAAAATTTTATTCATATTATTATTATTATTATTATTATTATTATTATTCTTTACTGAATTTGGTGTATGCAATTTTTTCTTATATGTGGGTGTGTTTTTTAAAGAAGTTTTCAATCGTTTTCCATTAATTAAACCGTGCGACTCTTTATTTTATATATATATTCATACACACACACACACACACACACACACACACATATATATATATATATATATATATATATATATATATTGTATGCGTGTGTTCGTTAGTAAGCACGTACACATATGTATGTATTAACGACTATATATACATTTATATATTTAAATTCTGTTTTATTCGTTTTACGTTAAATACTAAACTATTCCATCATTCGTCAACAAAGTATAAACAGCTTACGTCTTGAATTTATTTATTATTTTACATTATTTCAGTTAATTCCGTCGGAAATACACATTAGTTATGTTTTATTTTGTATTATTATTTCTTATCGAAGTAGTTGTGGAGGCATTAAACAAGTTTTTTCGATCTAATTTTTAACTATTAAAATGTTGTTTCCGTTATTGATTAGCAAAATATGCAGCAAAAGAAATCGGATTTGATTTATATAGTTATTAACGAGTAGCTTTAAGACATTCTTTTTTTAAATATTTATTATTAGTGGGGGGAATTTTTCTATATAAATATAAATTTTCTTAAATACTAATCGTTTCATGTTCAATTTTTTCGCGAAACAAGTTTTTTTTAATGTTTTTCCTACGAACAGCTTTTTTATCTAATCCGGATTGTTGTATTAATAAATTATATATATATAACTCACACGTGCTATTTTTTTTTCTTGTGTAGCGATATCGTGCAAACATTACGCAAGGTACTGTTGCAATTAATATTTTTATTATAGTGGCGCAGCATACCTATAAGACTAGACTGCTTTATATATATTGTGCATACACGTGTGTACATATGGAAGTTTAGTCTGGTGCTATGTTGTGAATTGTATATATATATATTGTATATTTATAGATTTCGCATTATCATCGTTTAAAAAAGAACAAAAAAATAAATTAATAATAATATTCCTTAGTCGTCTTATATATACATACGAACTTGTCTATCAACATTTTTCGGACATCCACTTTATATGTTCATTCATTTCGGTCGTTTGTATTTTCGTTGTATGTATATTTTTGCTAGTTTTAGTTATTTTAATCTAAATTTGGCTTAAGAAAGCGGTGAAATTGAACATAATTAAGATATTTTTACGTTTTATATTCTCTACCTGTCGTAAACGCATTGTTTATCAGCAAATAATCGAAACCATTTAAAAGTATAGAAATTACATCATTGTTACTACGGGGTGGTACCAAATAGTCAAATCGCTGCAAAGTATACGGGTCGAACAAAATTTAGTCTTTCGCGCTATTCTCGTGAACGATATTAATGGAGATTTTGTAGTGAAATCAATTAGTCAAGTAGTTAATTACTTTGCACCGGCTAACGAGAAGAGACCTCGGGGATACATCGATGATGAAGATTTCTCGATACTAAGCGAAGACATTTTTGTTAAGCACAAAACCTTGTCTTCTAGCTATTGATGAATCTAAGGGCTTCGATAATAGAACTAGATAATCTCTCGTATGTTCTTTAATTTTATAATTAGCGATTATTTAACTTTTATTTCAAAAAAATTTGGTGTTCGAATATTTCTTATGTATTATGTAAAAATTAAGAAAAATGTTTTTATTTTCTATTTAATGTGTTTTCAGTTAATTTCATTTTATGTTACAATTTTAGATATTAAACATTATAAGCAGACATATATTTTGAATATTTATATATATATATATATATATATATATATATATATATATATATATAGTGTGACCAATTTTGTTTTTTGAAAAGTTTTTGAATAAAATTTTACTCGAAAATAGGAGAACTAGAGACCAGCTTACAATCATTTGTTGTGCATTTAAAACAATACATTCATTCAATCTTTTTATCAAATTTTAGAACACTTTTGAGCATAGGTGACTGAATTTTTTAAATTTCTTCAGAAATTCGAGTTTTCAGGTCTTCCAGATCTCGTGGACGTGTTTCGTAAACACTGTTCTTAAGGTATCCCCATAAAAATAATCTGCATCTGTCAAATCTGGCGAGCGTGGCGGCCAATCCGTGCGATATGACAATATGCGGTTACGAAACGTTTCATTCAGTACTGGGAGCGTTTCTACCCAACAGTGACACGTCACACCATCTTGTTGAAACCATGTACGGTCCAGACGACGATGACGACAAAGTGAGGAAAGCAAAAAATCTCGATATAGCGCGTTCCGTTCATAGTGCCAGTGAAAAAATAAGACCCTCACGGGTACGAACCGTTTTTTTTTTTTGCCTAGGACGATTTTTTATCCATAGGTTTACACCGCGTAACTTTGAATTATTTTCGAAACTCTCTTTGCACTGTTGTGATTGATTCACGCCGAAAATAATGTTCCACTCAAAACGCGGGGCCCTTCTCGTTATTAGCTGTCGTGATAACTTAGCCACTAAATGTGGAGCACACGGTTTGCGTTGTATCAATGTTACTAATTGAGCTTTCAAAAAGCAAAACCGTCCCTCTTCTCAGGATCATACTATGTATATATTTATCTAAGCATAATTACGATTCCTATAGAATTTTTATTGCTTATGTAGATGATTAATTTTATTAATATTTTATATATATATTTTTAATTTTATTTTGTTCTTTTATTGTCGCATAATTTTAAATTTATATATATATAAAATAATCAGTGGGATGTTACCGGTAAATGATTAGTTCGGTATATACGTACACGAAAGATTATGCTAAATGATCACAAATCCCCATCCACGTTCTTTTCGCTCTGAGCTTTGCTAGTAACCAATACCTCATATACCTTGGTAATCAAGCTATTCTACAAGCTGAGTTTGCAAGGTATCTTGGTATGCATCTCGTATATCGTGAAAAGTTCATGTCAAAATGGAGATTCAACAAATTAAAACCAAAGTACGACAATTATACAGGTTAATAGGTAGGCAGTCCATATTGGATAGTTCCTGCAAACTATTATTGTTGGTTAAACCGATTTGGACGTATGGAATTGTCTTATTGGGGATGTACAGCGCGTTCCAATCGCGAAATTATACAGCGGCTTCAAAATATAATCTTACGTGCAATAGTAGATATATTAAGAATTTTGCTCAGAAACACGAGAAGCATTTACATAATCACATGAATGTAGAATCAATACAACTGTTAGATATCGGATATGACACGAGACGTCTTAAACGTTAGACTTACATCCTAACCAAGAATTAGCTTTTGAATTGTATTATAATTGGTACTTATTTTATTTAACATTTACGATCGTACCTTTATTATATTAGATATATATATATATATATATATATATATATATATGTGTGTGTGTGTGTAATTAAAATAAAAATTATTGTTTCTGGGTATTTTTATACATCCTTTGTGCCGTAATATAAAGACACTCGCATGATGGATTAACGTCGTACATCTGTGCCAATTATTTTAAGAAACAAATTACTGATTATGAAAGTTACTTTATTCGAATAGTTCTCGTAGATATTCGGATGAATTCGACCATGATAGTGATAGCTATAAACGTAATTTTCATTATATTATAGTCTGTTTTGACAGTGCTGCCGCGGTTTATCTGTTTTGTCTTCGACAAATCGTATGAATAATTGCGTAATTAACTTCCAAAAATGTAGTATCGGTGTTTAATTAAAATCGCGGCTTGCTTAAGAATATATTAATATGTCGTAAGTGTCACGGTCGTTAAACATTAGATGTTATCGAAAACAATGGTCGACAGATTATTATCAGACGAATCAAAATGGAAACATGTTCTAATAAGGATTACGGTAAATTATAACGCAATACCGTATACAAGATCGATAAATATATAAGACAGATTACGAATATATTTTTTTTTATCGCGATTGTTTACAAGTTTGTTTCATTAAACGCGGGAAGAATTGATTGTGTAATAACGTTGAATTCTGTTTAGTAATGGGAATTAATTCTTTCGTTCGACAATGAAATGCTTCGAAAATAGTACGAGGAACCTTTAAGCGCTGACCAGTGATGAGCAATATAATAAGACCAAGTTTAAAATTTTTTATCATTAATAGACGGACTCCTATTGCCACGTGAAACATTGTTTTCGAGCTGGTAAACTACGTATTACGAATAATGAAAAAATGAGAAGGTTAAAAATAGAAATGCTAGGAGTGGACGAAATACGGTAGATTAGGCAATGTTGATTTTTATTATTCCGGTACAGAAGAAGGATCGAGCAATAGTTACGTGTTATCAGAACATCAGAAATAACCAAGTTCATACTTATCTTTGAAAGGTTATCATTATTCAAATGTAAAATAAATGATTAAATTTTATTCAAGTTTACGCACCTACTGCAGAAAAAGACGACGCGAATATAGTGTGATTAGATCGTCGCAGTGTCGAAATCCACTAAACGAGATGAGATTCTCATTACATCAGGTTAGGTGACTAGACTGACAAATTTGAAGAAGAAACTATTTAACTTAAAAGAAACAATACGGACGATAGAGTTATTCGGTTTTGCATCGAGGGGCGTAATATATTGAACGCGGATACTTGTTTTTTGTTACCATCTTGTAGATCATATACTTAAACCTCGTCAAATCAAATCTAATTCATTAATAGAAACGTTAAAATTTAAATTTTCCACATACGCATGTATGCTAGAACAGACGATAATTCGAACCGTAACCCCCCTGTTGTCATCACTCTTAGAATGTAAAATTAAGAACATCCTATGGATTGATTTATAGAAATCCTTAAACTCAACAAAGGCAGGCGGAACAATATTATTTGATGTGTTTAATAATCTGCGAGATAAGGAGAATATTGAAAAAAATATGTAATTGACCGAAGACCTCCACTATAATACATGAAATAACATGATCGGTTTAGTGCAGAAGAAGAAATACAAAACACGGATGGATAAGTACGTTATGTCTTATGGAAGAGTGAAGCAAATTTAAACATAATAAGATACATTAAAGAAATTCGTGTTAAAATATGCGAGTCAAAAGATTGCAAGTACTCAGAAATCCAATACACGCCGTCAAAACGTGATACACATTTATATATATAAGAATAAAATAATTCACGAATTCAAATTAAAAGGTAAGTATAATAAATTAAGAGATAATAACAGAACGTGATAGTGCGAGTTCACTCTAGATTAAAACATTGGGAAGTATATATAAAAAGCTTATTTGAAGATCACTCGTAGTAGATATTGCAAATTCTAATCAGATTAACGACTTTGTCGACAATATTGAAGTAAATGTAATTATACGTGCAATCAAAAATTTTGTAATTAGGAAAATCTGTCAGAGACTAAGCGTGAGAATTATTCAAACTATTTTAATAGACTATTCTGTATTAAATTATTTTTTAGTTACATTTTAAATTAATTTTATTGGTTCAAATAATCAGTGTTTTTATTGCGATAATTAAGCACAGGCGTGCAACTAACCGCAATGAATAACGTGTAGTCGGTCTTTTTTGTTCTACTATAAAGATATTTCTTAGGATCGTATTATTTTGAAATCTGAAATCAAGCGCAAATGAGTGTACTTTTAGAAGCGGTTATGGTAACAGTCGAATAAATTTGCTCCTTAAATATATCACAAACGGTATTGTTGTTTTATTGGTTATCATAAAGTTTTCGATTATGTAAAGCGTGGAAATCTAAGTCGGATATTAAATAGTATTGGTGTTAACCGTAACGTACGAAGAATTATTAATATACTGTACTAGGATCAGACAAACGATTGTTATATAGTGGATAATTTAGACTTAGGGAAGTTAAAGCAAAGTGTAATTACGCTAGAACGGCATTTAATAATATGAAGACCTTATCGTGTGTGATGATCGTTCATTCAGTCTCGGTATTTTTTTTTCTATCTCCTTCTAATCTAGAACTGACGTGTCTAACTCGTCATTTACCAGATGTAATGAATGTGAAAAAAACAAAAAATTTTTAGAAGGAGTCGGCTAAGCGACAGAACTCCCAAGTTATATGATGGCAGCCCGAAAGCATTATCTGAAGCCGGTAATACGTTTTCTCTTCAGCCTTCTAATCGCCGATTGAAATTGAAAACTTATTGCCAGCGGTTTTCGTGAGTTCCCAATCTCGCCAGGTAATTGCGAGCAGTTCGTTGGATTAACTATTTCACATATTGTATCTGGAGATGTTTATGCAATGTGTAGTTAGTGACATAACATGGAGCGTTAGCTATCCTTCGTAGTATCTTATTCTAGTACAGCTGTATTTTTTTTTAATGTTGTTCTTAGAGGAATATCTCCATAGCTCGCAGCCAAATAGCCAGATTGGTTTAAGTATCGCATTGTTTAATAAAAGTTTATTTTTAATATCTAGTTGCGATGTGAGTTCTAATAACCACTTTAATTCTGCTGTCTCGATATTTAATTCAGTCCTTTTTGCCGTTATACGTGACGACCATGTTACAGACTGATCAAGATAGATTCCCAGGTATCGAACAGAAGAGTCTTGAGGTATCGTTGTTCCACTTATTGAGATTTGATATTTTGCGTTCAATTTTTCTTTTAATAAATAATACATGTTTATATTTAGCTTCGTTAATTGCTATTTTCCAAATGCTGAACCATTCAACGGTCTAGTCTAGCGCAACCTGAAGATATGAACGCACTAGGACACTCATGTGAAGCTAGTATTACCGTATCATCAGCGAAGGTTGCTATAAATGTATTTTCTGTAATATCGCTCGTAAATACTGAGTATAGAAGTGGCCCCACGATACTGCCCTGAGGTACTCCAGCCTGAATTTTATGGGGAGATGATTGACAATTATTAATTATTACGTGAAATCCTGCAAGTATGATTTCAAAATATTATAATATTCCGGTGGTAAGATTTGTTTGCATTTATAGAGAAGGCCTGGATGTCAAACTGTATCAAAGGCTTGTTTTTCACATCGAGAAATACGGCGGACAAAAACCTTTTTTTCTTCAAGACACTGTTCAATTTGGCTTACAACTCGATAAACCTGCTATACACTCGAGTGTCCAATGCGGAATCCGAATTGACTATTCGGTATTGCCTTCTCTTGATCAATAACTTTCTGAAGCATTTTTTTTTGTATTAATTTTTCAAATACTTTAGAAAACACTGGAAGGAGAGAGATGGGTCGATAAGATGTAATATTTTCTGGGGGTTTATCCGGTTTTAATATTATTTTATTATCGGCAAATTTCCATAGTATCGCAACATGCTGAAGTTTTAGCATTGCATTATTATAAGAGAAAAAATTGTTAAAAGTTATATTTACTTCATTCGGTTATTTATACAGCGTGAAAATATTAACGTTGAAACAAAAATTTAATCTAATCACAGTCAGATTGTTTTATTAAATTAATAATTTTACGTTTTATATTTTTGATCTTTTTAACTATTCACTTGATAATGGTCTCACAGTCGAAAAGTTTTGTTGTGATTTTTCATATAGAAAACTATTAGTGATTTTAACTTCTTTTTCGTTGTTTATTGTAAAGAAAAATATAAACAGATACGAATTTATGGAAACACGGTTTCATCGAAGAATGCTAATATACTTTGAAAATGATTAGAACAAACCATACGATAAAAAAGACTGGATTATAAAGAGGAAAATAACGTATTTTGTCCATATCGTATGAGGCAGTAATTACGCAATTCTTCAACTGATGTATACAAGGACAAATAAATGGGAAGACCTGGAAGAAGAAGAACAAATGATTGGCTTCAAATCATTAAAAACTGAACCGGCATATCGTCCTCCCAACAACTATTTACACACTGGAGGATGACAGACTAGTAATCGCCTACACTCAACGAATATGGCATCAGAGGAGGACATTGGTAGTCTTGAAGTATTTCAAAGATGGGAATAAGTGTTCAAAAGAGTGTTTGTTAGCTATTTATTCTGCAAACATTAATTTGCTTATTCTTTTTAGTAACGTGTTTATAATGGTTTTCCCATTCTTTTTTAAAATGATTTTCTATAAGTATGGAAAAATAATTTTAATTCGAACATTATTACGTTTAATTCCGTATGTGGGTTTCGACGTGTACGAATAGACTAATGAGTCATATAAATGTATGAGTACAGTTAATAATAATTCTCATCTTCTCTTAATGTTAATGATAACGATAATAATTATTTCTCGCGAGCAGGTAAAAGTAAATCTACATAAATTATTTCATAAAAAAAAAAAACGATTTATGTGGACTCGTTCTGATTTACATAGGGGACGGAGTGTATGTATGTTTCTGATTTTCACTGTCTAATAATTTTCTTTCCATATTATATAAATATTTTTGATCAGTGTTCCCCCATCTTATATATATATTCAGGAGTTTATGTGTGCTCTCGCTTGTAGTATTCTGTTCGTTCCGGTTAGGGTTTTTAGTAATAGTGATAATAAACAGCAACTTTAACCGCATTATTCAATAATGTGTTGGATTTTTTTTTTGTTTTTGGACGTATGACCGTATTTAGAGATGCCTGATAGATAACCATTGCAAAACTGGAACCGGTTCTTACATATTCGCGGGTTATTTACCCAGACAGAACGATCACCTTGTTTATTTTATTCTGTTTTTTGTTTATTTTTTCTTTTTTTTTTTTACATTTATTTTCGTTTGAATATCTCTTTTACGAAAGCACATACCGAACTTTCCCTTTTATATTAAACCGCATTGATTTAGACCCATTCGTAATCCATTACGTTAATCGTTAACATGTAATTTAAGAATCCAAATTTGTATTTGATGAAAATAATCAATATTTTATATTAGATTTAAATGTATGTATATATATATATATGCGTATATAATTAACAAACAATAAAGTTATTAGTAAAAATCGTTAATTGTTAAAAACTAAATGCGTTAAATATTAGTTTTTAGTAGTTAGGTATATATTTTTATAAATTATTTTGTTTATTGTTATTATATGTATATATATATATATATATATATATATATATATATTATTTATTATTAATTACTTTAACTTGAGAGTGGCGTAACTGCTGAAAAGTAGTCTCGTTATGAATTATTTTAACTATTTTACTGATTTTTTTAATAACTTTATTATTATTATTTTTTCAAATAAAAAACCACTACTTCAAATATATATATGTGTATATATATATATAATCACGTGTATATAATTAATAAGATCCTCGGAATAAAGTTAAATGAAGAGTACGTAGTTTTAGCTATTAAAATAAGATCTAATATTGATTAAGGATGTAATTTTAGGAAATGAAATGAAACAAAATTTCATATTTTAGCGCAGTAATTCAGCTGCTTAGTTTTTACGATTATTCAAACATTCTCATTGAATACACTATTACGCTTCTTAATACAATTTGTTCATCTTTAGTTGTATAGGTTGTGGTCCTTTAAAATATATATTATTGTTATTATTGAAATATGATCATAAAATTGAATTGAATTTGTTATTAATTTTGAAAAACCTCTTTTTTATTAATCGTTTTCTGCGGTTTTATCTGTCATCTGTAGTCTAGTGTGTTGTGTTCCTCTGCGGTTTGCGGAATTTTATTACGTATTTTTATTCAAAATTTATATTGACCGAATTTATTGCGTAACTTTTTTGTAGGACTGTATTTAACGCGATACGCTTATATCGGTTATTTTCCGTTTTGAAGATTGTGATCTTCTAGTAATTTTAGTTTTTATTTTAATTCTTTCGACCGCGAATAGAGGAAAACCGCAGTTAAATGATATTTCAATTTATTTATTATTAATATTGAATATATATATATATATATATATATATATATATATATATATATATAATGAGTCTTGTATATATGGCTATCTCGGAAACTGCTCTAACGATTTAAATGAAATTTTTTTCATACCTGTAATTTATTAATTAATTCAAATAAAACTTCTAATTTTGAAATTTTGCCAAGGCCCGACCCCTCGAGTACACAGCCCATAAAATTTTGGAAATTACGGATTTTTAATATTGCGATTTAGGGTATGAAATATTTTATGGGAAAAACCTGAACGAAAAATTCATTTAAAAAAAAAAAACCTTAAGGGTGGTTTTATTCTGATATTTGTAAAAACGTAATTTTTCGATTATAACTAGGAGAATTTATGAAACGAAATTCTACGCGATTAAAATAGTTGTAGTTATCGATGTAACGGTTTTTAATAGTATGTAATTTTTAAATAAATATATTTTCCAAAAAACACTAATGTATATAAATATGACTTCTTCTTTCTTCGAATTAGCCAGCTATGGACCACGTAAAAGATCTTCATGACGGCTGTTTGTTCTTCTTGTTTTACAATCCAGTATTTTTTCATTGTTTCGTCGTGTTTTTGCTTCCTTTCATCTTTCCATTTAATAACAGTTTTCTTCTTCACTTTTTCTTCAAAGCTCTGGAAATTATTAACTTTGCTTCTGAACCTGCTCCTATTCGTATCTTCTTTTGTGACGACGTTAATTTGCTCAAGATCTGTCTTGAAACCATACAATTTGCGTTCTAGAGTTTTTATCAAAGTATTCGAAAATTCTTCTTGTTATGCGTTTCGTCTTCTTTTTTTTTTTCAAGCGACGATAATAGCTTAATCTTCGTTTTTTCATTGTGATTATAATATCTTCAATATCGCCGTATATTTACTTATTACTCATTTTTTTCCACATTTACTGACTACATCTCGGTCCTAGAATTTTGCGTACCATTTTCCTTTTTTTTTTTTATTTTATTTTGTTCCAGTTCTTTACTTACATTCATTCCGACGCATATAGTTCTTCCGGTTTAATCACCACATTATAATGCCTCAATTTTCATTTTATGTACATCGAATTTTATTATACATATTTTTTGTTAATTGAAATGCTAATTCCATTTTTCCCCGTCCTATATCTGAATATAAATAGTAATGTATACACCTAAGAAAACAAATAGATACTCTACTAATTTTAGTTTTAATATACTTTACTTTGATTGCAAAGCGTGTGTATGTTTTCCAAAGCAGTTTAGTGTAGGTTAAATTTTTAATTAAAATTTTATTTTCATATTAGTCGTATATATCTGACGGATATTTCACAACTCTTGAATCTACTATTTTAGCTGCATTTTTCAAGGTTAGTCTTCAATCTTGTTATCATGTTCAAAAATTTTCATATGATATCTCAAAACAATACAAATTTTTTTTCCATGTTATCATCCACTAATTGTAGCATTGAAATGTATTATGTATTTATTATTTTTGTATATATTTTATTGTAAATTGATTTGTTCTATTATTATTTATTGTCACATAAGTTTTAACTGTTTTTTGCTTATCTCTGATTGTAGTAATAGGAAATATTTTATTTTCATTGTAATTTACAATTACTTTGTTCGATTTCACACGATATGTTTAATATAAAAATTAGCACTTCTATTACAAGCTGGCACACTTGCTTTATGTATTACTTTGTACATCTAGGTATATTATATGTAGATTTATCATTGTTTATGTTCTTATATGTTTTTTTTTTTCATTTTAACTATTCAATTTCACATGACACATTTAATACATTTACACTTCTATTATAAGCTGGCACTGGTTTCTTGTATTAATTTTTATATAGAGACTAATTGTAGTTTATGCTCCTATATAAGTTTTAATAAGAAAAGGCTATATTTTATACTTTACATTTTAAATATCTTGTTGCTTACTCTTGCGTTACACGACTAGTGACTAATTTGAATTTATATCTGATTTAGCTCGTTACTCGTGCACACGATGCGCATTTCAGAGCACTACATATCTAACATTTACTTTTGTAATTTTATTTTCCTGAAATATTTTTTTTTTTTATTTTTTTTTTTTTGGGCACTGCTGAGGAGCAATCACAACCCACTAACGTGTTGATAAATAGTTATTATATATTGATATTACAATTGGTTAGGAATTTGAAAAGAAGGAGGAAAACACGGGAGTCATTAGAAAAAATTAAGGAAGTGATAGAGAAAGGAGGACGATAACCGATGGATATTAAGGAATTCAGGAGTGCGAGTTGGTCAGGTGTGTGAAAACTGCAATTGAAAAGGATGTGGTTTTCATCGGCGATAATTTGTGAATCGGCTGGATGGGAACAATATGGGGAACTGGAAATCCCAATACGAAACATGTGAGCCGGAAGACGATTGTGTCCAGAACGTAAACGGGTGATGGTTGTAATAAATTTTCGGAAGTTGAGGTGTATGTTGGACAAATTAAAGTACCAGGGAGTAGGTGATGTGGCCAGATAATATCTAGGGGTGAAAGAACTAACTAGCCACGATGACCAATTTTCCTGAAATATATTGATTGATTGATTATTATTATTACAAAATTCAATTATTAGTAATTCTTTATTATTACAAGTCTTCTATTCTGATATCGTTTGTATTTTTTTAGGAATCATTTTAATTTTAATAAATTTTAGATTTTTCGTTAACTACTTTATGGTTGGAGGGATGTGTATTTTAAAATTAAAAACCTGTATAAAATAATGCGCATTAAATATTTTAAAAAAAGTTTATAATAAAAAATGTTTTATATTTCTAACATCTTTAATTTTTAGCGACTTTACTTTTTGTCGTATTTTTTTAAACGAACGCAGTTTTCTTAATGTGAGAGTGTGCTTCTGTCAGAGATAGTTTTATTATAGATTCAAGTTTAGCCGTTTGCTATCGTTTTATCATGTGGCGGATTTATTATCTGTTCGTAGAACGAATAACCTTCCCATTTAAAAATGAAGATAATTAATGATTTATAAAATTTCCCGAAAATCATGTTTCCAATCTATATTATATTTCGTTGATTTGACATTATCAACTTTTATACGGGTATTTATTTTTTTTCAATTACTCAATTAATTATTTGTAGTATTATTCGATAAAATAAATCTTTTTTTTTTTTTGTGTTCTTATTTATGAATTAAATATAGTTTTTTAGTATTTATAACACGTAAGTGGATACACACATACTTATATTGGGTGACCCAGAGAAGTCTACGGTTTTGTTTTTTTTTTTAATAACTCAAAAACTACTCGACCAAAAGTTATGCTTAAAATTCTATTCAAAAATAAGAAAATAAGAGATTAGCTTACAATCACTCATGGAACACAATATCGTTCAGATGACCGCCATTTGCAACAATACATTCATTCAATCTTTACAAAATTTTTGAAGACTTTCGAGAGTAAGTCGCTGAATTTTCGAAATTTCTTAAGTAATCCGAGTTTTCAAGTCTTCTAAACGCGGCTCTTTAGGTGTCCCCACAAGAAAAAACTGAAACTAGACAAAAATGAATCTCTCGTGCGTACACTAAACGTGGAGCACGCGATTTACGTTGTAGCAGTGTTACCAACTGTGCTATTCAAAAAACAAAACCGTCCTTCTTTTTGTGTCACGCTCTCTGTCAGATTGTTTTAAGTATCTATTCTTCATTTTATATTTATAAAATTATGATCTTAAATTTAAATATCACTTGATAATGGCGTAATTGCCGAAAAGCTTTGTGAATTTCAAGAAAATAAAGTTTTAGTGGTTTTAACTAGTTTTTGTAATTAAAGTAATAAAAAATCACTACATTCCACAATCTAAAAAAAAAAAAAAAATGTATTAATGTTAAGTATCTGATACTTAACATTTATCTTAGAACTAGTTAGTGCTTTATTTAAGTGAACAATAATAAATTATAATATAAATATTTGGTTATACAGAAAAAAGCAAATAAAAAAGAAACAAAGAGAATATGGTAATGCGGCAGAGAATAGTTAGATACAAATGTACACGCGCACGCATACATATAACCACATATACACGCATATCGTACGCATACACATATACGAGTAACTGTATAAATAAAAATAATTGAAATAATATAAAAATTTAATTATTCTATGTTTATAACTAATTTTTTGTGGATAATTTATTTATATATGCAGTAAATATGAAATGCACAATTCCGAATGCATATTGGTCAATTAATACGTTAAAAGTCGAATTTTAAAAAGAAGAAATTAATAAATTTGTCAATTCATTAGAAATAACTACTAAGGCTCTCGGCAATTTTCAGTTATTTTTAAGTTGTGATAAATTTTAAAAATGATGTAATTCTCTAAAAACTTAAAGTATCAAGACACTAAAGTACGAAAATATTTTTAAATTTCGCTCTTATTATTCGTCATCTAATAACACTTAACATTACTTGAAATTATGATAATAAAATTATGATTATCGGAAAATACAGTGACGGTTTTCCGTCACCTTCCACCATATTTTCTGCTCAAGTTTACACCCTTAGTCTTTTGATAAAATCCCTGCTATTAAGACAGCGAGTGAGACATATTTAACATATTTATTATAAGCTACCTCAACTCTCGAATCATTGAAGCAGCCGTCAGATGATGATTTTATTTATATATATATATATATATATATATATATATATATATATATATATATATATATATTATATGTAGCCTGTGATGCGCAACCTCCCGAATAGGAAGTGCTATCTTTATGATGATGATAAAAGAAACCTGTACATCAATTCATCATCATCCATTTTAATTTCTAAATTTTAATGCGTCATTGTAATTCCGGACGAACTAATAATAAACTGTCCTTATTAAAGAAAAATAAACATACATACATATATATATTTGTATGCAGATATACATATAGTATATTTGTGTATATAAAATTTAATTTATTAATTTTAATAACATTCGTTAAAATGCCATTTAACTAATTATTATAAATATGTATTATATTCACGCGTGTAATAAGTGAAAAAGTAACATCGTTATTTCACGATTATTTTATTTATCAGACTGTATATATATATATATAGTGTGTGTGTGTGTGTGGATGTGGAATATATACATAAAGTGTCTCTGCAATGGACATATTAATTGCTTTATTTTCTATTTGAAAATATTAGACCGCCCGTTTGGAAATAGTTGTTCTTCTTCGTAATTAAACTTCCATTAACTGTCAAAAGTTTCTTGCGATTTCGGATCATTACGAATCGAATAATGAAAATGATCGCACGTCGAAACTAATTACGCAATGACGTCAGATATATTTTCTGAAACAACATAATCATTGTTCCGGTTAAGGCGCGTTTCTTGCTAATAATTCGTTAATTATTAACCGAAATCGGAGATACTAATTTAGCCCTCCGTAATTATCGAAACGTTTGAAAAACATTTTCAGTCGTCAGCGTCAAAGCTAGTCATTGTACTATTATGGAAAGTACTAGTAAAAATTTGATAATAATAAAATTCGAAGTTTTAATCATTATCCGCCTTAATTATTTGACCAAAACAACGTAAAAATAGACGATTACTATAGTGGAGACACGATACTCGTAAATCGATGGTTTATTAATGACTTTGCGAAGTGAAGGTCGTGATTATTAAAAAATGAAAAAAAAAAACAAAACGCTATATTGGAAATTTACGAACAACATAACAAACAGTCTCCTGTATGGACATTTTAAAACATCGATAATAATTATCGAGGCAGTGTTTGGAAAATAATTATTCGGAACAATTATATAGGGTGACCCAAAGAAGACGGGCTGTTTTTTTGATAATTCAAAAACTACTCGATCAATTTTATTTAAAAATAGGAAAGAGAGTAACTTACAATCATTTGTGGAACACTATCGTTCAAATGCCCGCTTTTTGCAACATCATTCAGTCTTCACAAAATTTTCGAAGACTTTTTTGAGCCTAAGTCGCTGAGTTTTCAGATCTTCCAGATCTCGTGGACGGTGTTTCGTAAACGAGGCTCTTAAGGTAACCGCACAAAAACAAATCGCATAACTTCGAATTTTTTCAAAACTCTTTTGCACTGTCGTGATTAATTCACGCCGAAAATAACGTTCTACGTAAAACGCGCACTCCTTTTCAGTATAGGATGCTATGATAACTGAAAAAGAATCTTTCTTGTGTACACTAAACGTGAAGCACGCGGTTTACGTTGTAGCTGTGTTATCAACTGCGCTATTCAAAACACAAAACCGTCCGTCTTCTCGGGGTATAGTATGTTAACGCGCAGCAAGATAACTGAAACTGAACAAGTTGAAAGCCTTATGAAACACAGAATAATGCGTGGGTGAATATTAGTTACAACTACGTTTAAAACTCATGTGCATTTAATAACAAAAAATTAGTATTAACAAATAAGAACATGATCATAGACGTACGAAAAGAAAATTGCTAAAACATACGTTTGGAGTGTGCTCAATTACGGTTGTGAAATTTTGCGCTTAACGGAGTAGGAAATTAATAAACTGAATGCGATAGAAATGTGGATCTGACGCAGACTAACGAAAACCTGTTAGAAACGAATAAAAAGAAAAGGAAAAAAATCCTCGAAGGAATACGCGAAAAAAAAAGTTTTATAAATCATATAGAATAAGGAAACGTAAAGCTGTTAGGACACGTAATAAGTTGTACTTTATAAAAATATAATAGAGGATAAAGTTACAGGCAAAAGCCAAGACCAAAAATATCTGTAATGAATATCATGCACTTTGGACACTGGCTATCAACAGGGCACAATGTATCGACAAAGCATTTACTTTAGCGTATAATAATAATAAGTTTAAAACTGGAGTAGAGCTGATCACGAAGTAGTCAAGAAAATTAGAATTATTGAAACATAACTATTCATTGACGTTGATCATAGAGCCAAAGCATTCGAACTTAATAGTAAAGTAGGCACGTGGATAATAAATAATATAAAGATAAAAAAGAAAAAAAATTATCAATTAGTAAGGTCAGCTCCCGAACTTAATAGTAAAGTGGGCACGTCGATAATAAATAATATGAAGATAAAGAAAAAAACCCATTAATTAATAAGGTCAGCTCCTCGGGTTCGAAATTATTCTGTCTCAGCAAACTGTAATATTTTATTTTGAACTGGCGACAGTTTTTTGTTTCCTACAGATAAATGACATTTTTAGTTTTTAATGTTTACGGACGTGTGCCGCTATTTATATAAATTTCGTGAATTCATTTCTTTTCAAAATTCTAGTTTCGTTTCTATTCCATTTATGTGGGATTATCTGGAAATTAATTAAGGTTCTCACGAACGTTAGTAGCGAAAAAACAAAATAAATCTGGCCGCTCGATTCTATAAGATTTTTCTATAAAATTTTTCTTTATTTTAAATAGATATAAAAATCGATAAATTAGGCTTTTTATCAGTTATTATTTTATAGTTGAAATTACCTTTTTTTATAAAGATTTCATTGTGTACTCGCTACGAAGTTGAAATCGCTATCTTATCGTCTAGTATATTACGTGGCATAGCGTACGTCTGAGCGAAAGTGGCTTAGCATTGAAAGTGAAAGCGCTATAAACGAGAATGACCGGAAGTCTCCTGGTCAGCTTTTAATACGTTACGTTATAAATAGTGAATCATTTATTATTATTACGTATACGTAATAGTCTATCGCTTAAGGAAGGATAGCTTTATTAACTAAGATTTGCTGGGGATTTTTTTTATGATAAAGAAGAACATTATTAAAAAAATGTATGAGAATAATTGTGAAAGTTTCATAATAAATGTTTTGCTATTTTACAATATAAAAATTATTAATTATGTATAAAACTATGTCTATATAAATTTGATGTAGTTGAGATATTGAAACCAAATGCGTGTTGCTACGGGTGTCGGTAATTATTTTATGAAGGCGTTGCTTTCTAGATTTTCTTTCAATAACTTCTACTTTATACGTTTAATTTGATTTGGTGGTTTTTTTTTTTTTTTTTGGTCATTAAAATTACTGTGAACTATGTATAGTCTTTGACAATAACGATGATGAAGTTGAAAGCATTAGCGTTGAGTTCTTTCCTATTACTCAATAAATATCTCTCATTTTGCTTGTATTTTCAAATATTTAATTTAATTTTTTCTTTATCTGTTCTCAGGTGTGACGTGTACTATTACCAGTCAAGTACCTTATAGGCTGGAAGCATTCTGGGGTGTTTCCATTCGAGAATTGCATTTATTCCTATGGCGACCGTGGTCCGTCATAAACGCTGCCGTTCAGAATAATACTTTGTTACGCGGACACTATCAGTATAGAGGTCATTGCGTATTGTATCCTTTTATGTTTTACCGGTTTTTTATTGATCTTTCTAAGCTGTTGTTAATAAATTACAAATAATAATAATACCAAATTATCCAATCATCACCTCTAAATGATATTGTTCAATATGAGCAGTCACGTTGTAGGTGGTGACTTTAGTGCGCTTCTAATTAATCACATTCTTTCATTTAACATGGTGTCTATCTTTTTTGTGTAAACGCTATTTAACGACACTGGCACGACATATTTTGAAGTAAAATAAACAAATACCTCTGATGTTCTCAAAGTACTTTCTGATGATTCCCATGTTGTGCCAAATAGTTTCTCTGAATGACGTTTGTTCTAGGTTTAGCCTCAGCTGCTATCCTTTTCGCATACTTTTTATAAGTAACCGTTCTATCCTAAGTGGCATCCACATATGTAGGCTGTTCGTTATTAATGCTTTTCTTTCAAAGTTTACTTGAAGTTTATTATCGTCATTTGTATATTCAGATGAGAGCACGTTGTTACAGTTTTAGTAATGTTTAGTTTAAACCTTCAAAGAGAGAATTAATCGGTCAGTATCTTGAGGTCAGTTTCTAATGTTTTCTCAGCTTTTCTAAATTGAAATGTTTGGAGCAATCCATGCCGCCATACCATGCCATGAATAAAGAATATAGCAGAAGTTTTCAATTTCTTCTAATCGTTATTTTCAGTATATATTACGAGAGCAGCTGATGTTAAGAAATCGTAATAAATTTAGAGCCTTTCAGAAAGTGAAATAAGATATTTTTGATCATTTGCAAAAGGAAACAAGTACGAGATACTTCGTGTTACTTAGCAAAGGAAGATTCTCTATGGGTAGAAATAAAACCGAATGGACTGACAATATCAGAAACAGTATAATTGAATCAACATCACAGCTTAAGAAAAGTTTTACCGATAATCGATAAATGAGTATCGCATGATAATTATGATGAAATGTTAGATTAACAGTATTCTGACTCATTATCGTACACAGTAAATTCATCTGTACTGGTGTAAATTTTTTGTGCAATTTAAAGAAACACCGGTAAATTTTCAAAAATCAGATCCCAGGAAATATTGAGAATACAGCAACAACAATCGAAAATACTTATCATCACACACGCACCAAAATATGACCTAACCCTCCATAATGATCTAAATATACCATATGTCAGTGAAGTTTATATAAACCAGTATAAAAAGTTTTTGGATAAATTACAATTTAATATTAACCCACATGTCCGTAGAATGCATTTATTTATTCCCATACAAGACGATTAAAAAAGAGGTGTTGCGAGATACTCTTTAATAACTTGAAAAAGAAATAATTCACATTGCAAAAGTAAATGATTTTAATAATTCCGAATATCGATTAAAAGTTGAATAATAAACTTATGTATGGCTATAGTAATTAAATAACCCAATACTTCAGTGCTTCAACTTTAATGATACTATCACTGAGAATCTAATTGTCACAAGAAAGACGTTGTTGTACAGAGTGGGAATTTATGAACGAGTCCGAAAATGGAGAGATTTTTTTATATAGGAAAAATTATATATATTTCGATGGTTGTTTATTTTGAAAAATTCATTTTTATATAATAATTACAATTAAATAGATGTTTAAATTTTATCCCGCTACTCAATGTTACTATTAATAAACTTGTATGTTATTGAAGAAAACTAATAATATTGGTACTCGAATATTGCGTTCACGAATAGATGTTTAAATTTTATCCCGCTACTAAATGTTACTATTAATAAACTTGTATGTTATTGAAGAAAACTAATAATATTGGTACTCGAATATTGCGTTCACGAAGTGTAAATTGATGTACAAAAGGATGGACCCCTTTTTCAGTCATATTCCTTTCTTAGTGTTTAATCAAAAACTATTTTTTTTTTTAAATTTAAAATGCAAATCACTATCATCTTGTCATGTATAGTCGTCACCCTACATAGAGAGTAGATTAACATTTAATCCGCCAATGCTTTTTTTTTTTCGCGATCCTCTGGTTGACGTACGCATTTCAAAAATAGAAACCCTGTTGTATGCAGTACAATATCTGTCCTACTAAAATGTACTGTGTGAATAAATTTCAGTTTTGACTTACGGCTAGAGAAAGTAATTTTCGTCTGTGTAAATTATTACTAGTACTTGTTAATTACGGTCCGTTTCGAGAGTTCGTTGATAATTAATTGTTCAGATTACGCTGATGAATTGATATCATATTTGATTAATGATGGAGTCGTCATTTGTTATTTAAATTAAAGTACATATATCATTATATAAGTAAACTCTTTATTTATATGTATATATATACACCGTTTTTTATATGGATTTTGAAGTCGATTTAAGTAATTCTAATAACGCGATTTCTAAATTTGATTATTACATTCAGTAATTTGTCATGCATTTCAGATAAAGTGCATTATATTTTCTTAATAAAATATTTTTTATAACGCAGCAACTAGTATTAATTTTTATGAGGAATTCTCTTAGTTATAAATATGATGATCATTATCAGCGTCATGTTTGTAAACGCACGTTATATTGCAGTAAATTAAATAAACATTCCTCAGTACAGTTTACTAGGTGTTGACTGTTATGTACTATTATATATTAGGAATATTTATATATATATATATATATATATATATATATATATATATATATATATATATATATGTAAATGAAAAATCAAGGTAATTAATTTTATTAAAGTGTTTACGTATCAGTGTCAAGATAAATTCTGGGCAATTTATTTTTTCTCCGAATCTTATTTATCGGATCGGTTATAGTTATTATTACAGAATTCGTGTAATCGATTATTTAAATTGCGCGCTCTTTTATTAAATCGGGTTTTTAAGTAGCGATATTTGTTTTTCTAAAACAATCAGGATAAAATCGTATAGGTAGTGATATCCACGCATACATTAGGGATCTTCATGATCAACAATTTTATATCAACACGCATGATAAAATAGATTAATCCGTAAAGAAATATAAAAAAAAAAAAATTATTAGACTCTTATGTAAACATACGAATTAAAAAGTCGGATGTGGTTAATCCGGTTTATCGAACGAGTGGTATTATACACTTCTCGATTCTAATAATTATACAATTATCAAAAATACTCATTAGAATAACGGTCTTTTTACGTCTGCGGCGATGCGATTAAATTTAAAAAATATTTAAATTACGAAATGTACGATATAAAAATCAAATTTATATAGGTTTAAATGTAATTATGTTAGAAAGCGTTTTTTAATTAGTTCATACATAAAATAACAGGTTATTATATAGTTATTTTAAATAGTAGAGTATAATAAGGAAGGTCAGATTTTGACATCAGTCGCCTTTAATAAGTATATATATATATATGTGTGTGTGTGTGTAAAAGGAATTGAATATTTCGACGATGCTAACAATAGTTTTCAAATTCATTTTCTTTTGTTATTTTTTTGCTAGCACATTAAATCTTTCCTTTTTATCCAATTTCATTTTTTTCCACCAAATCCCTGTCGACACGTCGCTCGGCTATACTTTGATTGTGCATTGGTAGTGGTGGGAGGTAATTACAAAAATTTTTATTTTTTCATATTTTCTTATATCTATCTTGTGTTATGAAGTAATACGCTATGTGCAAATGATAACTTAAAAATTGCATGAAGACTATACTTAAGTAGGTTTTCAAGCTACGGATAGTCGTAGACTGGTCATAGACGTAATTTACTAAAGTGGAACATCAAATAATAATAGGAATCTATAGGGTAACCCAGAGAAGTTTCGACTGTTTTAAAATGTACAGTATATGGACACCTGACATATTACAATCGGAAATTCAAGATGTAATCAAAAATTTAAAAAATAAGAAATCTCCAAGAAATTATTGTATTTATGCGCAATTACTCAAGGTACTTCAAACCAATGGAGTACAGATAATGTGCACACTGTAACCATAGGGAAAACGGGGATATGACCAAAATATTGGACAGAGTGTATTATCATACCTATATACAAGAAAGTTTCGAGTAAAAAATGTGAAAATTATAGATGCACTGATATCACAGACAAGTAAAGCCCTGCTCTACATTATTAATAACAGATTGAAACAATATATTAACTGACAAATAATAGAACAAGCTGGATTCGTTAGTGGCAGAGGAATAAGAGCGAATTCTGTGTATGGGATAATTAACTGAAAACAATTATCGAATACGACATACCAACGCATTTTATTGATTATCATAAAGCATTTGATTGTGTTAAATGGGATAAAATATTGGAAATACTAACCTTCATGATTGTACCCAGTCACCTATCCTACTTTAAACGATCTCACAGAAGCCAGAATAAGGTTTGATAGCACCGTTTTAGAAAATTTTCTTTGGTAGAAGGACGTAAGGCAAGGTTGTATTTATCTCACATACTGTTTAATATATATAGTGAACACATCTTGGAAGGCTATAAAGGAGAAGTTAAAATAGGCAGATATCGAGCGTCGAACCTACGATAGATACGCCGACGATACTAAGCTTATTGCGCATCTAGAAATGAAATGATAGGTTTACTGAACAGAATAGAAATGGAAAGTAAAAAACTGGGACTTTTTATTTAATAAAATCAGACAAAAATTGTGCTAATTGATAAAAACAATTCCCAGATGGAAAACACTGTACAGAATATAGAAATAGCAACTTCGTATACATAATCTGGATCATTAATAAACAGCCGTGGCGGAAGCGGAGAGGAGATTAATTTCAGAGTGGCGTTAGCAAAATCTACGATGATGAGACTAATTCAAATTTGAAGAGATGATTCCATTACTCGCTCAACGAAAATACGGCTTAAATATTTTAGTGTTTGCCATAATTGCATATGAAGCAGGAACCTAGACGTTACATAAGCAAAATAAATAAAAAATTAATGCCTTTGAGATGCGGGGATGGTGCGGAATGCTTAAAATTTCACGAACGGCAAAGAAGAAATACATCAATTCTAGAAGAACTAAAGAACGGTATCTGTATACTTCATATTATGGATATATCATATGAAAATATGAGAACAGCCTAGTAAAAGGCAAAGTAATTGAGAGATAGAAGGAAAAAGGAGTAAAAGAAAAGACCTCCGACTCGGTGGATAGGTACTATCAGGACTTTTACTAGATTAACAAGAATGCATGCTATATTGAAAAGCCGAAATAGGGCCAGATGGAGGAAAATTATATCAGTTGCATTAAAATAGAGGTGTCATTCTACCCAATCTACCGATTATGATGATGATAATGAAATTAGTAAAAAAAGACCAACGTCAACAATGCAGAATAAATATATGATTAATGAAATTACGTTGATGGATAACCCGACTGTATTCAAGTGTTTTTATAAAAATAAAATATAGAAATGTGTCATTATTCGTTACCATTTATTGTGAATTCCAGGAATTTTAACGTGTGTAACTTTGTATCTAGTTAGAAATCTAAATCTTAATTATTATTTTTTTTTATTTAATTTATGATGATGATTAAATAGTTCGACGTTTATTACGCCATAAATTTGATTATTAGTTTTGGTTTAACTTCATTTCGTATAATTCGAATGTCAAGGTAGTTTTAAAACTGATTAAAACCAATATTCCAAATATCTGTTCTCCGATAATTTGAAGTACCGTTATTTTTTATACGTAGAAATTTGAATTCACATAATTGTTTTTATAAAAAAAAAATATCAATTATGCATCGTAGATCTATAACATCCATATACTGTAATCAACCTTTCATTGGTGTTCTTCATTTTGAATGGTCGTTGAGTAATTAATAAATTTTTACAATCTATACGGCTTAGTCTTTATTATCAGTTTTATAAACGTCAATAGAATATTAATTTGAAATTAATGAGTAGCTTGTTTTTATATTTTATTTAGAGTATACAGTAGTGCGTTACATGTGTACAACCGAATTTTTATATGAAATTTTAACATTTTTCAGTTGTATGTATGCTTAAAATCATAAAATAAACAGGAATAATTATATAATAGGCAAAATATACGTGTTTATATTCCGTTGTTTCCTTTACTTTGACCATATAAATTAATAACAGTGAAAGAAATAACCATGCGGAGAAAACTGTGAACATGTTACTACCGCGCGGTTGTCTCGATCTTGGAACTCCGCCTCGACTTTACTATCCATTGGTTATATTGCTCATTAGAGATAATCCCATCAATGTGCATCCGGACGAAACGGTAATGTATATATACTGTATTAGTGTATTCATTTGTTTCATAGCATTTTCTTGTAACCCATATTATAATATTATTGGGGAAACAGTGTTAATTTTGGACGTCGTTAAAAACGATAATTAGGTAATAGATTTTAAATTATTAGCATCTGGACGTGGAAGGAGCACGTATTTTTAAAGCTATCCGTTACTAAATAGTTCAATAATATACATTATTTTTCATTACAAAACTTACTAAACTATGTAATGTACTTGGAATTAATGGTGATAAAATATTTTTTTTTTTTAATTTAGCATAAAAATAAGTAATTTTATAAGCGTAAATGTGTGACTGAGGTTTCAAGGTTCATTTCGCAGCATTTTAAATTTAATGGTAAATATAAGAGTTATACATTTTTAACACAAATTTAAAATCACAAAAATAATTTCGGTCTATTCTTTGTGTCGCGTTATTTTGTTAAATTTTTGAAAGTCGAGTTCATTTTATTCTTATAATTGATTAATCTAGATATGGAATTACGTAACACTAATTTAAATTTTATTCGCGTCATGTGTTAATCAGAGTATTATTTAGTAACAGACGCCCATGTTTTTCTATATGAATGTGTGTGTACATAAATTTCTTTCAAAATGTACAATTCGTTATTTACACTGACTAAACTTATACGTTTTAAATTCTGTCTTTAAGTTGAAATTATAAAAATAGTAAATTAAGAATTTATCTTCACATAACAACATATTAACAATAAACTTCGAATTAGGATAAATTCAACAACTTTGAAGATGGATAACAATAAAGTTTGGTATCTAGCTATGATAATTGTTTTATTACATTATAGTATTATCTTTGTCACGTTATAATATTAAATATATTATATTATAGATAGGTTTACACGGAACTAACGCTATCTACTGGCAATACGTGCTACCATACTGTAGTACGAACAAGAAGTGTCACTGAACGTAAACACGCATCATCGCTTGGTTGAATTACTCTGCTTTGAAAAATACAAATAAGAATATGCACTTGATATTATTTAATTGTTATTTATATTAAATTCCGCATTGTTCGACGTAATGTCACATTTGACTTGTTAAAACGACGATAACGAATTTAAAATCATTCTTATAAATAACATTTCGTCTGCTAAATGAACGATTTTAAAATTAAGTAAAGAAATAGATAAATGATATTAATAAATTAAATTAACTTTTAAACTAAGTTTAAATCTAAAATTTAACGATGTGTAGATTTCGTAACATAATTTTGCACATTATATGTTGATATGGTGCTAAACTGAGTTTCCTTACTTTCTTATGGTTATATAACCTTTTTATATATGTATATGCGTGTTTTCACAATCGAAAATTACAATAATAACTTCTGAATCTGTATTTCCGACTAAATTACTTTGCTATTGCCCAAAACACACATAATTATTGTTCAAAAAAAACGTTAAACTCAACTTGTTTTTAGTTGGTTCACGAATTTATCCAATAAATTGGAATTTCAGTCGAGTTTTCTGTGCAATGCGGCAACATATATTCCTTATTATAGTACTGATGGACCGGAAAGGCTGACATCTAAGGGACATATATTTGTGTATTTTTAATTATGTCTACCTATCTGTTAATACTGTTCTATGCGGTCAGATTCTCTTTACTCTGACATCATTAACGCTATCACACCTTCAGATTTCTTTAAAAGAAAATTACATGTTATTAGTTTTCTAATAATTTTTTTTTTTTTTTTTTTTTTTTGAAATTTCGGTTTTCCGTTAATATATATATACATTTGTACTGTTGGGGATTTCCCAGAATTTTCTAATGAGCAACCTGGATTCCGCCAGATATGCATAGTATTCTTCATTAATATTATAATTTCGATGGGAAAAAAAAAGGTTAACGTAAATAATAGTTCATGTCCTTCGTAAATTGTCGCAAAGTATATGCGACAAGAATGTTTTCTTCATAATTAGAAACTCCATTATTGAGTTTTGTGATCTTTATTATAATACGTTTGATATTATCTTTCTACATCTGTTCCCGTTTCGGCTACTCCGTATTAATCGAGTTCTCGTTAATTGAGCACGGAACGTAATCGTATCTATCCATTGAGTCAATTGTGTAATATCATTTCCCATCGATTTATCCGTTCCATATCAACATCATAATATTTCAAACTTTTGGTTGACACAGTACGAATGGACATTGTTTAATGTTTAGCTCTTCTAAAATTTAGTTATTTGTTCTCTTCACCGTTCATGGGATTTTCACAATTTCAAATGCATGAATTCTCTATAGTAAAAATTAAATCAGTTCTGATTAAAATTAACACTTCGAAATATGTTTTATTTTAAATTTGGAAGCTACAGGAAGAGATCGATTACAAAAGATAATAGCATAAATTCGGTATAAAAAATGGTGTATGTCAAAAATGCATCATTTCTGTATTATTATTCGACGCATATAAGCAGTTTATTATTGGAAATCGTATATTTGAAATACAGCGAGACGAATATAATCGGAACTAGAAAAATATTAAACCTCTACATTATGATTTTATCGGTACAAAGCACAGAGTAATCATATTGTGATTTATTTTATTTATTTATATATATGAATAATTAACTCACGTTATTTCCCGGATTACAATATACCTGTTAGATAAGGAAAAATAAATATGAAATTAATTTATTAAAATATACATTACAAATTATCTACTCGCGCTACGATTATTCTTAAATCTAAAAATCACGTTAACTGTTAAATATATTTCACAGATATTTGCTAAATAGGTAAGTTGGTTTTATGTTACTTGTTTCTGTAAAATCGGAATTTTAATCGTGTATATGATACTTCGTGCTGTTATTTTAAAATATTACAATCATACTAATGTATTATTCTCCTAACTGCGTTAAATTAAGCATTAATTTTCATCGTGTGAGCACTGTTAAGCCAAACTAGTAAGACTATATATATTAGATTACAATGACAAGTCTGTCTCAATAGCCCAGTTATCAGAATTTATCAGTTAGGGGCTATTGAAAATAATACACATATTTTTCTTCTTCAGGTGCCTTCTTCTCGAAGGAGGTTAGCGATCATGTGACGATACTGTTCTCAATGTTTGGCTATTCGTAAGGCTTCTGAAACTTTCCTAATATTTAGTCATTTTATTGTATTTCCTCGTTCTCGTTTCCGTTCAATACTTTAAGAATGCCTTATGATAATTCGTGTTTATTTACTTCTCATTATATGACCTAGTCTTCCTTTTTGCCGTAGTCATCAATTCGTGTTTTTTTTTTCTTCGCGAGCGATATTGCGGATCGTTTGACGGGTTTAGATATTTTTAACGAAAGAATTTCGACGATTCTCGTGTATTTCGAAATAAAATGTGAAGTGCGAAAATTTGAATATCTTGAAATGAGTGGGGAACAATATATAAGTATAATCGAATATTTTTTATTCTCGTTTTCTTATTATGAAAGTACGATGTAGGACGATTATGTTGCGTTTAAACGATGTAAAATTTTAATTCATATTTCTGATTTTCAGGTCGCCCTCGTGAACGTTGTTCATATTAAGGACAGTGTATGCACATTGCCGACGAGTATATTAGCGCAGTATCTAAAACAGGCTAACGGACAATTATCGTCTCTAAAGGTAAATAATATTTTGGTTTGTCTATTTGATTGTTCTCATTCGTTGGTAGTGTAACTACGGCTATTATTTCTTTATATAATGATCGATCTCTTGCCTTATGGAACAAATCTATCTTCATAGACGGGAAATTCGGGATGAGTCTTCATGCACGCTGCAAAAATAAGAAATAAGCGCAAAGTGATATAACACACTCCCGAGAAACAGCGTCAGCCATGATGCTGGCCAATTATCCCATCATCGGAAAAAATAATCCAAATAAAGGTTCAGTTCAGTCCATGAAAATGATATCGATCAATATTGAAGGATTATCTGTTGAAAAAAAAAAAGACTTTTAGCTAATTTGTGCCAAAAAGTAAGTGTGATATATAGTGTGTAGAAGAAACACACCAAAAAAACAGTAACCACTCGAAAATTCACGGCATGCGCAGTATTGTAGATATTTCATGTGAGAAATGTAGAAGTGTCTTCTTTGCAAGTCATCGTGTTCTAAAAGTTCATAAATGCTAATAAATATTATTGTTATTATTATTGTTACTCTATGTATATATATATATAGGATTCTCAGTAATTTAATATTAGAAAATTTTGAATATGATCGTAATTTTCGGCTATATTTGCATATTATTAATGTTCGTGATTGTTACATAAACTACATTTCAGCAGTTTTCGAGATTTCCCAATATTCGCATAATTCACGGAGGATGATTTTTTCGATCAAAATTCATCTGACACAATTAGTTTAGTTATGAGATTAATTATGTTTGCGTTAGATTAGTAGAATAATAATTGGAATTAATGTCGTTTAGCAAATGCCCATAATAAAATAGACGTAATGGTTTGATGATTTTTGGAAGAAAAATAGATATCAAAATAATCTTAGATGGACAGAAAAAAATTAATTTTCCCAAATTTAACTTTTTCAAAAATTTTCAAAGTACCCGGAATGATTAGTCAGATTTTGATTTGTCTCGTTAGACGCGTCTCGATCTATACATTCATAATTAAACTTTCCGGATAAAACTCTGTTTACCCAAAATAAAAAAAAAAAAAAAAAGGAGCAAAATTTTAAACATACGAATTATTGAGGTGTGATCGAAAAAAAAAAACATTTGCTTGTTATCAGTGATTAAGAGTGTTCTAACTTCCGGAAGTGGAATATGAAGAAAAGACTCCTTTTACAGGAAACCACCTGGATATAAGCGTTATTATTTATTATGTTTATAACAATATTTAATTTACCTGGTAATTATGGCTGATCTCATGAAGCGAACATGGACCTTTTTTGAATGATTTTCATTATAAAAATACTATACACAGGGCATTGACGATAGCGTATGAATAAAATTCGGTAAATGTCCCCGTTGCCTTATTCGTTACATAAAGTATTTTAGTGAATTATTTTTTATAATACATTTACGTTTAGAAATATAATGCTGTAATAAATTTCCAGTTCAACGTTTCAGTATAAATATATAATACATATGTAAAAGGTGGTATTTGACTATTTCTGTTCACTGTGTTACCAAATTCTGCACAGCTTTCGTAAAAGTTTATACCTTGCCTTTATCCGCGTTAAAAAATGTATTAAAATTAGGACCATACTGCTCGTATAAAACTGGGTGACACTTACACGGATGATATAGAGATAAAGAAAGAAGTTATACAAGGGTGTTTTCTATCTCCATCGCTATTTAATATATACTTGAAACAATATTTATGGAAGTGTTAGATAATGCGACAGATGACCTCAAAATCAGTGATGTTTTAATAAACAACAACTTGCGTTATGCCGATGATACGTTGTTAATAACAGTTCGGCAAAAGGACCTACAACAGTTACTTGGTCGTATAAATCTGACCTGCAAAGAATATAATTCGACAATTAACGCGGCCAAAACAAAAATTATGGTGATAGGGAAAAACATACCGGACATATAATAAAAATTGAAAATAAAAAGTATATCGGCTGCTGGATTACAACTACAGGCTCGTCAGAATTATAAATAAAATCTAGAATTGAAATGGCGCGCTTAACGTTTCAAAAACTAAGTAACTTTCTGCGAAATCACGATATTATTTACGATGGAGAATAGTTACATGTTTTATCCACGCTATTGTACGCGACAGAAACATTAAAAGATGAACAAATAAGACGATTAATATCGTTTGATACTTGGCTTTACAGACGATTACTAGCAATATCGTGGACAGCGAAAATAACGAGTAAAGAAGTTATGAAACGAATGAAAAAAGATTTATAATTAATCAGGTTGGTAAAATTAAAGAAAATTAATTATCTGAGTCATTCCATGCGAGGAGCAAAATACGAGTTACTCCAAATAATACTGATGGGAGTAATAGAAAGTGTTCTTGGTGTCGGCCGCACAAGGACATCGTGGGTTTTCAAATATTAAAGAATAGATGGCGATTTCCGGAATCGAGAATCGTTTTCATTTAACCGACAAGTATGGTTTGAATCAATGAAAAAGGATATGAAAGCCAACATTCGATAACGAAGACGGCTCATGAAGAAGAAACATTTCGCGCTTGGTTAGGCTTTAAAATCCTAAACTGTTATAATTTAACCGAAATAAAATTTGTGATTTTTTATTTTTTATTTAGGATTAGTATTCTAAAATTGATCTTTTAAAAATAGATTTGTTTTGTTTTTTTAGCAATTGTACTTAGCGACCGGTAATTCATCGACCTACGACGACGCTGATATGGATATCGAACCGGAATTAATTGAACGTCAAAGATCCGGTTCATTAACGGACGACAACAACATTACGAACGAACAATTGTGCGTAGTATGTCAATATTTTCCGCTATCCAGAGCGTTAATACCGTGCAGACATACGTGTATATGCGCGATATGTTTTTCCAAATTAGAGAACTGCCCGATGTGTCGAAGTCCGATAAAAAGTTATTTCTGCGTTCGTGGTGAAGAATACCTATCCGATTGTAATACCGTAGAAAAACCGGCTCCGTCTAAACCGAAATCGTTCGCTCATTGGATACAGGATAGTATTACGGACTTTTTAGGTTTTCGCCGATAATCTTGCTTAATTCAATTAGTATGTACTTCTATCGCATCTCGTTCGTTATTTTAAACTCGCTAGTATCGCGTCCGCGTCTTCCATATTCATTTTTTTTTTATTCCGCGCGTTACTATTTTTTTCACCACATTTTTTTCCTATTAATTAAAATAATTTCGTCCTTTCTCTATTCCTAAATTATACATTTTCATGTTCTGTTTTTCTTTTTTTCTCACTCTATTTCTACCCCTCCTGATATATAGAAACATCCCTTCTAAATATATTTTACCGTTGGTGACAATTTTTATTCTCATCGAGTATATATATATATATTATATATTATGTATTAAAAAAAAACAACCATTAATATTATATCACCGTTTGTTACGTTCAGTATTTATTTTTATATAAATTTTATTTTCTGTACCTTAATTATATTGTCATTTCTTTTCATTTTTTTTTTTTTTATTTAAATCACGTGGAGGAAGGCAATGACAAACTACCATGCACAACACCATATGCGCGCTAGTAATAATATAGTACACTACAAAAACAAGGGGGGCTGCATTGTGTTTTAACACAAAGACATTACAATCAGTTCTTCCCGATGTGTGTGTCTATCTACGCTTACTGCATATTATGATTACCTTATTGCCTTGTACAACAACAAAGATTCGTTGTACATAATCTATCGCGCTGTTTTGAATATATCCTTTCTTCTTTATGTTCTCCCGAAGAAAAAGATAAAACTTGAGTGACGGTATCATACTCAACGAAAGTAGATTTCCTATACATACATATATATATTCACTTCATTTTATTAAATTAATAGATTCTTGCTTATCTTCTCCCGAAAAAAGGAATCTTCTTTTTCTTTTCGTGTCAGGTTCGTTATTTTTAAATATATTTTATCGCACCAGTATTCAGTCAGAAGTAGCCTGATCATCTGCCTTGGTGACATCGTGCATTCTACACCTCGTCTATTTCATTTTGCACTCCAGTATGAGCGACATTAACTGGAGTTCTTTGTAGTAACATTTTGAACCTTTTGTTAGAGCCCACTTCATCCACTTCGATGCCGTTCGAACACAGCCATCCGTATTCGGTTGATCGTTCGTTTTTCTTTATATATTGACGCCGAAATTTCTGATCTCAATAGGTTTGGCGGTTGACTTCAGTTTGTTAGTGTTTTCATGAAGCTGTTTCTCGACTGCAGTCTATATGCCACCTCGATTTGACCATACGTTTGATGTCTCTTGTCTTGACATTTGGCCGTGTCCTTTCCTCCTCGGCTATTATGTGGCACCTTATACGGTGTGCGTTATTCCGCTCAGACGATAAAGATTTCTTGTTGCCGTCAGTTTCAGGCAACTTGTAATTAAATGACACGATTCGTTTAAGGCAACGTCCACATGTTTTGCATGTGCATAAACAGAGCAGGTAACTGCTAAATTAGAAAAGAAAGGAATAAAACTCATAGATGGTGTTACAATTTTATCATTCCCGAAAGACGAAATAAGATTTCATGTACCTTTAAATTTGTCGTTTCTTATTTATGTTCTATTCTATTCTTTTAGTTCAGTTCTAATATTGTTTTTTTTTTTTTCATGACGATATTTTTCCAATGTTCCCGATTTTCTGCTGCTCTTTTTAACTCCAACTACCGAGTCCATAAATTTCTGGGTTTTCCACGTCCTCATTTTCCTTGGATTTTGCCCTTGAAAACATCTCGAAGTAGTTCTCCATATCTCATATATATGGCCAATCCAGCTTGACCGTGTTCTCCGTATCCGACCTATTAATCACCTTTTTTCGTTTATTCTACGTTATCCCGAAGAAAATATCAAAATTTGTACAATATTATCATTCTCGAACAAAAGACGATTCGCTGTACATATTCTATCGCGATATTTTAAATTTGTCGTTTCTCCTGAGGAAAAGAGTTAAATTCGTTGTAACGTCGCATAATATACGCAGTATATTTGAGAAAAGAGCTCAGGAGTTAATGCAGTGAAATCGAAAAAAGGAATTTTATCCTTCTCAAGATTCGCTGTAGTGGCGCATTATGTTGTAGGTATAGTTTGATCAATCTGTCGGATATTTTCAGATAAATCGATTAATTTCAAATTTAGTTGTAGACTTGAAAGTAATAAAAAACGAGTTCGTAATCAGATAAATTTAGTTTACGACCGACTTTGCGTAGGTGACTACCGACTATATTCTCGTATCATTTGCCCTGTAGAACGTTTTTATACGTCGTAAGTGAATAAAATGAAAATACCCGTTCCAGTGCTAGTGTAGCGAATATTGTTTTTAGTTGAAATTATATAATTTTTTTCGTATTTTCCATTGAACAGACTTCCGATAATAATGTACACGTGATATGTAATGCCCGGTCTTTTGTTTGTTTGTTTTTTCACTAAAGGCAATATAGACGTTATGTGCTATCCCGTGTTCGAAGTTATCAATATATATATACTTATATTTAAGCGAACAACATTGAAGTAAGATTTAAGAGTTCAAGTCTTAAAGTAGTTGAATACTTTAAATAATTAGGTATTATCAGATAATAAATTAACTTTTAAATACCATCTTGATAACATAATCTTGAAAATGCATGCTAAATACTGTAAAATGTTACGAACCTGTCAAAATATACGGTGTGGTTCAGTTACAGAATTGTATTATACAAATCACTGATTGAAAACACCTTAGCATACTGATCTACAGTCGTATTACACCGGCTAAAAGTAAAAACAGTAAAGAAAAAACTTTTCGGTATGCAAAGAAAATTTCTTATAAATGCATGTAGGGGATATAAAATATTCACACCGGTCATCTGTAGTTATTGCTATCCCTCTCGATCTTCTTATGTTCGGTTAGGGCAGTCATGTTTGCCATTAAAAACGTCGACTTCTTTCCATATCTTAATAAGCAGTTAATAGAAGAAACAAACGCCATAATCTCAAAATTCAATCTAAATTCTCACAGTGAAACCAGAACAATCAAAATTATTCCTGATTTCTACACTATCCAGTTATTAACGGAGCATGGAAAATTTAGGTCTTATATATTTATTTTTCATTTAAGTAAGGATGACAAGTTGTATTTCCTATTACGGATCACATAAGATTGTACAATAAAAATAATTCTAACTTACTAGATGAATACACTGCCCGACAATTTTAATTACTTGCTTTTAATGTACTGCACAAGAAATTCTACGCTTGCTAAAGTTTTTTTACTAGCATTTACAGTGATGAAACTTTTCAGTGATGTGTATAATGAGTATTTCTGCGCAATAATGCTTAAGTTGTGTATATGTATATGTTCATGATATATCATATATGGATAATTATGGGCGTAGTTGCTAGAGTGCTCGACTGTCAACTTGGTCGGGGTTCGAAACCAACACGCGACATAGAAAGTTTTCATCATTATTTAATTCTTAATTATCACGGAGAAGACAGTGACGGGCGCTCCCTACAACATCATATGCATGCGCATCTGCGTTGTATATGAATAGTGCCTTGAATGCTAGCTTATTTTGTACGTAAAAATAAACGTAAGTCACGACACTCGGCAACGAACAATACGACGATGATGATGATGTGGATAATTCCCACATTTATGCATGCAGCACACCTAAATTATAGTTTAAATATTACCTCGTATAAGAAGTTATAAGTGCATGCATGTATACTCTTGATGACTGGGAGTGAAACTGGCGCACAACCCGCGTAAATGTGAGTGTAAAAGTGGTTACTGTGTTATTATATAGGGGAGTAGCACACTGATTAAGCCTAAGACGGTGCAGTGTATTGCACCTCTGTAAATGTAACAAGCTGTAACAAATTAATTTGAATAATAAAGTATTAATCAAAAATGTCTTCCTGTTGGTGTTTTGTCTGTAACTTTACCCTCTATATATATTTTTTTTTATAAAGTTATGCCTTATTACATGTCCTAACAGATTTTTGTTCACAATTTTATATATGATTTATTAAACTTCTTTTTTTCCTCTATTCCTTCTAGGATTTCTTTGTTTTCATTTCTTTCCAAGACGTTTTTACGCTAGATCTATATCTCCATTAAATTCATTTTATTTATTTTCCGAGCTAAGCATCAATTTTTACAACCGTAGTTGAAGACCCTGCAAACTTTTTTTTTTTTTTTTTAATTTTTTTTTGTATATCTATACTATTGTTCTTATCAATATTAATTGATTTTTTTGTTATTCAATGCACATTTGGCTTGTCCTAATCTTTAATATATGTTATATTTCTATAACTATTCCCTGAACTACATCCAGTGGGCTATTATACTTTACGTACAAACAGAAATAGATCACTTGTACACAAAACAAATAATAAAAAAGGTACAATTTAAGCATGAAAATATAAATATGAAAATAGCGGATCACAATATAATAAAATGGTAAGTAACATTAAAAACAAGAAAGAATAAAATATTACAAGAAATAAAAGGAAAAAATTTAATGAAAAAAGCTTATTGATAGATTAAAAATATGCAATGGAATCTTGGAAATGAAGATGAAAGTGCAACAAATATATATGAAGAGATCAGGAATGGTTTTGAAAAAGTATATAAAGAATGTGAAAAAGACACAGAAAGAAAAGTGATAAGAAAAAAAGTGGGCATTAAAGAATGGATGACTACAGATTTATTTGAGCAAATAGCAAAGCGTGACAAATTTTACAAGAAGTATAAAAAAAAAGTAAATGGAACAAATTAATTAGAGAACAATACGAGACTTTAAGAAATAAAACAAACATCGAAATTAGAAAACAAAAAAAACAAGTTTGCACAGAAAGGTTTTGAGCAAGCAGGCAACGATATTAGAAAGATATGGAAAAATCTGAACAAAATAATAGGAAAAGAAACGCTAATGGCAGTAGAGTAAAGACAAAAACACAAGAGAAATGGCAAACAATTTCGGTTGTGTGTTCCAAAATGTAATAAAACAGATCAAGCGTAATTGTGAAATAAAGCTTTTGAAGAGGAAGCTGCCTAAAGAAATAGTAAACATGTATGTATGAAAAGCAAATAAAGAAAAAGTTAATAAAATAATAGAAGGTCTAGTACAGGGAAAAACACACAGAATTGATGATATTAGAAGTAAAGATATTAAAATGAGAAATGATAATATAGATAAAATTATTACCATATTAATAAATAAATCAATAAAAGAGTGAGAGTGAAAATATCTATGATCAGGCCAATATGAGATCACAGAGAATACAAAAATTATAGGCCAATATCTATAAATACAGTTATAACAAAGGTATTAGAAAAATATGTAGCTGGGTACTTAACAAAATACATTGAAGAAAATAAAATTATAGATAGGGAACAATATGGGTTTCAAAAAGGCAAATCTACCTCCAAATCTCTGGGGGAGTTTGTAGATGATGTAAGGGAAAACTTTGAATTAGGAAATAAAGTACTTGTAACATATATTGACTTTACAAAGGTATTTGATATTGTAAATCACAAAAAACTCTTACAGAAATTAGGTGATATAGAAATAAAAGGAAGAGTTAAAAATTGGTTTGAGAGTTATTTAAAAAATAGAAAATCAGTAGTCAGTATAAAGGGAGAATTACGAGAAATGCGGAATATGGAAATTGGAATACGACAAGGTAGTAATTTAGCACCAACATTATTTATTATTATAATATATATATACATATACAAATGGTTTGAAAAGTGTGTTAAAATATAGTAAAGTATACGCATTTGCAGATGATATAGCAATAGTGACAGGACACAGAGAGATAAAAAATGCTGAAATAAAATGCAAAATGATTTAAGAATAGTAAGTAAATGGGCTTATGATAACAATCTAACAGTGAATACGAACAAAACAAAATATCTGTTCTTGAAACCAATGACAGAATTCGAGCCACACAAAATTAAAATAATTATGCATTCAAATGAATGTGTTCATCATATGAGTCAAAATAATGAATGCTATAATATAAAATGTGGAAAAGTAGAAATAGTACATCACATAAATATAGATATCTACGTTGGAGAAAGCATACAGAATATGTAGAGAAAAAAAATTAAAACAGTAATAACAGCAATGTATACATTAAGAAAATATGTAAGCAAAAATACACTAAAAATTGTATATTATGCATTAGTCGAATCAAGATTAAGATATGGAGTACAAGCATGGGGATTGGCTAGTAAAACATATATAGAAAACATAAATCGTTTACAAAAGAAATGCTGGAAACTGATTATGAAGGAAGAAGTAAAAACTGTTGATCAGTTGATGAAAGAAGGGAGAGTATTAAATGTGAGAGGTTTGTATTTAATGAATAAAATATTGCAATATTTAACTGTAGGAGAAAATAAAATAGCGGTAGAAGAAACGAGAAAGCAAGTACATGCTATGAAAGACACTTAAATATAGCTTATCGAAAAAGAGTACTAAATATGGAGAACAAACAGATAAATACATAATAACAAAAAGTTTAAACTGTATACCACAGCAAATACTAGATGAGAAGAATACTAGAAAACTTAAATCTGGTTAATTGAAGAAAACATCATGAAAAAAATAAAACAGTAAACTAAAATTGGAAATGATATGTCAGGGAAAAATAAAAATAAAACTATAAAAGAAAAGGTAAGCGTAGAAAAGAAAGAGATATGCACATTTCAGTTTACAACCACAAATACTTCTACGGAAATACAAAAAATATAAAAATAAAACAAACATGTATGAGTAGGAGAGACAAATGCGTGTATAACTGGTGGCAAATAGGAGAGGGAAAATGTGAAAGTAATAGTGTGAATAAAATATAAATGATGATAATTATGTAAGCAGAATATAAGTTGGATTTGTAAATAAAGTAAATTTGTCAACAAGCGTATAGTTTGGCGGGAAAAATTGTAAAAAATTATCATTAAGGTATAGATGGGAGTGAAAGTGTATATGTATAGAATGTTATTATTATAAGAAATATACGTTTATATAAAAAATAAAAAAAATTAGTAACCAAATGTCAACGTATGAGAATTATACTATCATAAATATGTATGTCGAAGATTTTAGAGGCATTCCTTAGGATAACAAGCAAGTACAATGAATTCCAATTCATAAATCAAAATTAAGAACCTGTGGAAGAAAGTTGTACATTTATTTTGCGAGATTATTTAGAAAAGCGTGTGAAAGATATAATTCTGAAAATATAAATAATGGAAAATTTTGTAACACAATAGCTCTTTTATCCCAACACAATTCTATAACACATTAAATGACATAAGAAATACCAGTTTGGTTACTTTTCCTAAGAAATTACGAAAGAACTCCATGTAACTACGAATAAAATTAAACAAGGTAATATAATCCAAGTATTTAAAGCTAAATATTTATTCTAAATTTTTGTCTCGAAAGTAGGTATTTCAAAACCAACTGTAGCCCCAGCACAAAATTCTACAAAGTACAATATCAAGAAATAAATAATCATTTTTTGTACCATGTTCGGCTCATTCTTGATAATTGACTTCAAGTAAGTGTATTTTGTCTATAATTCCTTGATAGATTTAAACAAAAAATGTCACCTTAACTAAAGAAGAAGTATAAATCTTTGTTTTTAAACATCTGGACCTAAAACTTTTAAATAGTTATTTACCAGTAAACCATACTATTTAGTAAAATTAGGATTGTAGCTTTGGTAATTTCAATGAGTTTTTTTGTGTTAAATCGCTTCCAATGCATTTAAAATGCACTAAGTACGACTGATAAATCTACTGTTTGTAAATAGCAAAATAATTATTATATATATATATATATATATATGTATATATATATATATATATATAGAATGGTCGTTTGATAATGAAAAGCTTTTACATGGATTGATTTATTCATGTTTTTCAAATACAAATCAATTTTAGATTATGGTGTAAATATCATAAGTATTATTGCCTAAATATTTTAAAAATTTTCATATATTAATTTGTTAGTAAGAGTAAAAGTTATTTGTAAGTGTGTGGTTGAATTATAAATTATGGGAAAATAAGGTTTTGTTCCCAAAAAATTACTAACTAATTTTGATCCATAGAAGAAATTACTTAAAATTGACAATACCTCCTATTATTTCTTAATTTTATTTTGTTGAGTTTTGAATAATTTTATTAAAACTTGGAGATGTAAAAATATTATTGAAATACATCAAAAATTGTCATCGATGATGATAGGAGTCGTTTTGATTTTAGTGATAACTGAATTGAGAATCCAACAAGTTTACGCTTGTAAACAAAAGTTATGTGAAAGTAGTTAAACCGCTACGGCAAAATGAAATTTAGGTTAAAGTTTTCGATATGATAAATTAAAGTGTACACAACTTCAATCAAATTTTAAAATCTAGTACATATGGCTTATACATCTAAATAAGTATAATCAAAATTATTGATACATTCTATTATTTTACATGTAATAATTACTCGTAATTTTTTAAACTGAAGTGTAATAAATAACTTATTTTATTTTCATTAGTATGTTTCATATGTTTATACAAATATTATATTTATTACTATTTTAATTTTGAGATATTTTAAACGTTTAGCATTAATTACTGTAGTATAGAATCATGTTCAGCAAAAAGGTTCATGCGGATGTGCGAAAATCTGCACAGAAAATTAATGATTTGAAAAAAGATTTTGTAACACGTTATAAACATCTTCGCAATGTATTAGGTAAGTAAAAATGGTGTAAATATTGTTTTAAATATGATCACCTGTTTCTTATTACACATAATTCATTGTTGTATAGTTCATGCCATAATAAATTTATTCCGTTAAAATGATGGAATATGATGTAAATTTTTTCAGTATAAGGCATTTAACGTTATCGTATAATCAATTTTTGTATATTTCTCAATAATTTTATTTTCTAAAAATGTACAAATTTCCCTTAAAATGTGTATAATCAAAATAATTCTCTAAATTCGTAATGGATGTTTGATACTATGTTAAGTAGTTATAATGTTTATTTTACAGGACATTCTGATTTCAAAGAGCTGAAAGCATTTGTGGATACAAATTACACCACGATATATCATATTTTTTACGAACAGTTTATTGCAGCAGAAACAAATTTGAAGCAACGAGGTAATATAATTGTTAACAAAATTTCTTTTTCTTTTCTTCGTAATTCTTGAAGCTATTAACAGACTGGTGAACAACCATGATTAAAAGTTTCTGGATAAAGCCATTTTCTTCATACTCCGCATTTAAGAAGAATTAGTTAGTGAATTCGATGGTTCATTATAAAAGTACCCATATAAAGCGGCGGTAAGAGAAGAATTTTGCAAAATAATTTAATGATAGACAATTTATTATACCCTGTGCTACACAAACGGTCTTTCCTCTCTGTGTTCAAAAATTACTTGTTGATGCTCCGTTTTTTTTTTGTTTTTTTTTTAACTTGATCAAAGTGGATTTGGTTTGTAGTCGCAACATTATCTTTTTTATCTAAAATATTTTGTCTGTGTAAATATATATATAGATGACCGTATAACTGAATGTATGGCGACTCTCTTCTGTAAATTATTAGATCTTAGTACATTATTGGAAATAATATCGGTTTTTTATCATGAATATCTTTTGCAAACTGAAAGTTATAAATATAATTTATTCCAAATTAAATACATGCATGTCACTCATTAGAGTGAAAGTTTTTTAGAAAAATTTTGCTCAGCACTCTATTTATAGCCCAATCTTACAAGATTTAAAAACGGCTTTTAACTTTCCTTTTCTTATCTTCCCTTCAAAATAATGAAAATCTAAAATATTTTCATACAAGATTTACAGAATCTTGTTTTCTCTAATGTTCACATAGGAACACTGCAATATTTATTCCCGCTTATAGTATTTAAATTTTCACAGTGCTATACTAAAACCAAAAACAAAACAGATTACTCATGTTTATAATAAAAAAATAGGTCACATTTTCGTGTATTTGTAATTAAGGATTAAATTTTTTCCTCTAAAATAAATGCAGCCAGCATGCATTGAATAAAATACATATAAATATATTAAAAATTGTACTCATAATTTTATTATAATACATTTCACATTATCCCCAGCGTAATGTGGGGATAAACTTTTACACAATGCAATTATTATTCAGATATGGTATACACAGTTTAATGGACACATGGTTTTGTTAGAATTGGGATCAGTTTAGTGTGTGTTTTTAATTGCCTGTAATCGTATACAGAATTTACTTTCACTAAAACCATGTTTCATTTATTTTAATTTTTAAGGTTTGAGTAAACGCACAATAAATTTTACAGTAATATTTATAGTAAAATTTAATAATGTCTATGCATATTGAGTGCATGAATGGTAATAAATACATTAATCCTGCGGTGATTAATCTTCAAATAGGTTATTTTAAACAAAATAAACATGTTTAATTTTGCATTAAAAATAAAACTTTTCGTTTAATTAATTATAATTTTATGACATTTTTTAATACGCTAACATAGTTTTTGTTTTGTTGCAGAATTGCCATTTCACTTAGGTGAGTGTAATCAATAACTCTTATTTATTAACAATATCATTATTTGTATAACTTTATAGAATTGCTGTTCTTTCCTCTCCATACGTTATTGCGTTAATAGTTTACTGTTAGTTTCAAATGTTTGTAAATAATAGTTGGAATTTATACTAAACGATAATCTTTTTATCGTTCTATAAAAGTTGGATTCAAATTTTCTGATCTAAAGAAATATTTTGTTTAGTTTTAAAATGTGAATTATAAAACGGGTATAAACACAAATATCGTGTGTGTGTGGTGTATGAAAATTACTCAGGATATATATTTTTCTAATGATTAATATCAGTTAAATTCTGGCAAAGAAAATTTAATGCAACCGCAGTTCATACTTTAGAAATACGGAACTTATAAAAAAAAAGGAGTTCATCGACGAATATTAGAGCAGTAAATAAATAATTCAGAGTATTCAGAGGTCATTTGTCCTGTTTTTATTCATATAATTATTAATTTTTTAAACAAACATACTTCGTAATTATATATAATAAAATACAAACGTACGCTGCCGTTAATTTCTTTATTGTAATATTTTATTTTCTGAAAATAATATATTAAGAAGTTACAGAAAAGGTCCATTTTGTAATAATAATAAACGAACCGATCGATTCTTAAGGGAAGAAAATTAATTTACGTGTTCCAGATATATTTTCATTCGTTATTTTTTAAGTAATTTCAAACTGTTTGCGATAATATTATGTGTTAGTTCATAAAGCTCACAGGGAAGAATTGGAAGCTTTGTTGTATGTACTGGAAAAGATTTTGACATATTGTCCCGAGCTTATTTCTGTTCGTTGGCAATGTTGCAGTCTTACTTATATATTGATGAAATTGTTGCACCCGGGAAATTCTTGGAAGCTAAGAAGAGAAGCTATCAAGTAATTTATTTGGTAGACATTTTAATTAACTATAAGTTTATAATGGGAAAAATTGTAATATAATGAATTTTATAATTTTGTACATGATAGCAGGTAATAATATAATGTTATAAATTATTTATTGGGATAAATAAAATTAGCATAGTGTTAACTGGATTTTGAATATAATATCTGGTTTTAGAATGACATTTAAATATTTTAGATGTGAAAATGATTTTCTTATGCATAACCTCAAATATAAAAAAAAAAATTAATTAGAACAAGTTTTCAAATTAAATTTATATTTTATTTAAAATGGTATCTAGTAAAAGTAGAACTTTCATGTAATAGTAAAATAACTAATTTTAGGTTTGACGAAGTTATTCTGAAGTCGTGAACTGTAACCGTGTACGAATCAGTATTTCGAAAAAATTCTGCCGTCAACGCTCGCTGATCAACCATCCAATCGCCTATGTTACTTTATTACTGCCCTCAACAAAGTCTTATTCTTTTATTTTTACAACGCCTCCAAAATAGTTATCGTAACTAAATTAAAAAGTTCACTATGACCTTTTGAAATACGGTACAATCTCTCTCGCTCACCGTATAAACTAATTAAAAAATAAAAATGGTCGAAAACTTTTAATCTTATTTTATAAATTATTACAAAAAATCAAAAGAAAAAGTTTTACAAATATCAATTTTAGATGTTGTTAGGAATAATAAAAGATATATGAAATATGAAAAAATAATAAATATCCAGATCGAACAGACTAAGACATAACTTGGACATTTAATGGTATAATGGTAAAGTACCGAAGTTACAGTGTAATTCGGTTAGAAATGATTAAGTTTTGAGGGTCTGAAATGTATAAAATATGAACCGACATGTTGGCTGTTTTGTTATCAGAAAGACAGCAAATGTGATCTTGTTTGTATCACATGCGAATACAGTAGATCGATTTCTTAACTAAAACAAGTCTTTTGATTGTATAGTAATGGTAAATTACGGTTAAATTAAAATAATCAATGATTTATCATTCGTAAGTATTAATGAGAGATTTAAAGTTCAGATTCGAAGTGATAGACAACAACTAAATACTTCTAAATTTTATAAAACAATGTATGTCATCAGCATTACTACTTTATATATATATATATATATATATATATATATATATATATATAATAACTTAAGCATGACGTTTTAAAAAGTTTACGTGTTGTAAAGATCGTGGCTTGATGTATTTTACATGCTGTATTCACTACTAAGATGAAGGAACTCTGAAACTTAAAATGCAGCCTTCGGGTTAAAGCTTAATACCAGTAACACGAAGATAACGACGTTTAATAGAAATAACGAATTAAGTTGTGAACAAAATATACGTAGATAAATTAAATAATAAAGATAATATTATTCAAAATGTTGACTCGTATCACAAGTTAAAGGTTGAATAATGCTGACGAATTGGAAGTTAATGTTTTGTGAATGTAAAAGTATCATCTAAGATAATGCTAAACATTCCCAAAAATATATCCGCGATGTATACATGGTAAATAGAAATCCGTCATCGAGTGAAAGAATATTAGGCCTCGCGGAGTTAGTTCAGATTTGTATAGGAAGTTGATAAGCATTAAAAAATGTTATTACACCTTCTATCCATAAATTTCAGCGGTTGTTTCGTAAAATTTTATTTGTTTTGATTATATAATTTTACAGGATTTATCGCTATATAGATGAATGTCCTTGAATTATGTAATAGGTACAGTTTTAATATCTGGTTTTTTAGATTATGTATAAAATTACGAAACAAGAAATAGTTATATATTTCGAATAACAATTCCTCCGTGGTTTCATTAAATTATCTAACGATCACATTAAAATAAATTTATTTCTTCTCATTTTAAGCGACAAAATGGAACTTAAAACTGAATTTCTAACGAAAAACAACTACCTCGTTAAGTCGTTTCCGAGTGCGATATGGAATATACTTTCAGAATTTTTATGATAAATATATAAAGAAATGTGACATGTATATGGTATAAATGGTACTCATGAACTATATTGAAAATATTCGTAGGTACTTTATATTATGGTATCAAGTACTTGCAGATAATGCTACTGACAATATACACGCCATGTATGCTACATTGGTTCCTGGATTTCCTAGTCCATTTGAAACGCAACCAGGATTGCCGGCACTTGTAAAACCTCCCACTGCGGGAAGTATATTTCATGGAAGTACGTTACGAAATGGTTTTATTGATAATAATGTTTTTAGTGTGCTTTTTTTCTTTTTCTGAAATTTAATTCAAACTAATTGGATAACTTTTATAACTCGATACTTAGCCTGTTAAAATTATGGTTTAAAATGAAACAACGCGTACATAGACAACAAAATTATAAACTCTATTCGTATTATTGTGCATAATTAAAATCGATGGACGCGAATTTTTCTTTAACAAAATTCAGTACTTGAGAAATATGATACATTATTTTATTTCAGTATGACTATAAAATGGACTGTTCCGTTCTTTTTATAGGTAAAATTATGACTTTTGTCAGAGAAAGCCGACTCCTGGCATACATATAAATTAGACACATATCTCCTTATGCTATAATAACCCTGGTAGTTGCAAACCGGCATATGGAGATTTACATAATAAAAAAAAACACTGTTATGAATTAATTAATGCATTATTTTTAAATTCTGTATAAATAGTTTATAGAAACTTTTTATTACACGAATTGAATCAGTTATACATTTTTTTTTTTTTTGCAATTCTTAATTGAATGATATCGATGCGAATAGTTAACCCACGAATAGTTTCATTTTAATATAGTTTTATGTTTGTGATATGCAGTAATAATCTTAAGCTTGTTCAATATATATATATATATATATATTATATATATATATATATATATATATATTAATTTTCTTTGTAATATGTTAATAGACATTTAGTGCGGTGCTACATTTTTTCTATTCTTTTATTGATATATAAAACTGGAAAAACAAACTACATGTTAATTTATCGTGGTGTGCTAAGGACACCATGCATAGATACAATTTAAAGGTATGTTAAAAGAAATTTCCAAACAAAAATAATTATTTTTACGATAAAGAAACGCATTAAAACTTTTAGTTGTGACAAATAGTTCTTCTGGGAAAAATAAACGGTGAAATAATTGTAGTTTGAAGAGAAAATTAAGTGAAAAATTAGAGAAAGGTAACTCCAGTCTGCTAAATTTAGGTCAGAGATAGCGTAAATAAATATACGAGGAATAATTGTTCTTTCGTACGTAAATATTGATAAATCTTATTTGATTTAATGCACAGGTTCTGTTGTCGCAATGGAAATAAGTCCGTTGTATCCTCCACCGAGTGGTGAGAAACAACCGGATGAAGAAATGCGATATTTCTTAGATGCCTTATTAGAATTTATGGTAACTCAGGTAATCTCGAACTGTTTAATTTTTATTATTTTTAATGGCATTTTTACATTTAATCTTATAAAACAGAGATTTTATTTTTTACATGTAATATGCATTAGTAAAATTAAAATATAACATTAATGTTGATGTTTTTTTGGGGGGGTTATTTTTAATTTACATATTAAAAATATTACAATTTTATTACTTGTTGCAATAGGTTACGCGTATAAAATGGAACGATAATAATGACGAGAGGCCGCATTACCGATGCTTTGTATTTCTATTCGAAAAGTTTAAGAAGTATTACCTTCCTCATATATTTCCCGATTATTCAGAGTCAACGAATCTTTACAATCTGACAACAGGTAATTTATTTGAAGCTATAGATATAAATATATCGCGAATAATATTGAAACCGAATATACGTAATGATACATAGGTAAACATGAAACAATAATCAGCTACGTAAGCACATGTATCTCTTGGAATATTTTTTTCTCTCCTTCTAAGTTCAGTTTCTACTTATTTAAAAAATTACTGCTTTTTGCGTAAACCTGATACGGAACACTTACATGCCCAGTTTTCTTATCAATGTCAACTCCCATGTGAGTGAATATTAATAGTAATTCCGTCAAAAGATCTACTTGTATACTCGTGAAAAATATGTTCAATGGTCTAGCGCGGATAATAAAAAAAGTAAATTATAAAAAAAAAAATAATGGAATTAATAAATAAAAATAGTTTATTAAAAACTTTTGATAGTGAATTATTTTTAAAGACCATTTTATGAATATACTGGGGCTTTGGTATTCAGTATGGAAAATTGTAGGTTATTTTAATGTTGACAAGTATCTCAGTTCGAATGTTATTTTCTTATTGTTATATATAATTTATTTATTATTAATTAGTTTAATTTGAAAATTTCATAATTGAAAATCTTTGCCATTGATTATTAACAATTGCTGATTTTTACTAATAAGTTTATTGTTTCCCTTTTGTAAACGATCATTACTATATAACTATTATTATTATTATTATTATACTAAAGGACTGATCTATATATCCAAATATTTCAAATCCTAAACTTTATCAAGGCGTGCTTATTGGTTTACCTTTTATTGTGTTTGATCCTTTTAAGCTACTATTAATATTTCCTTAGTTGAACCTTTCGTTTTATATCTCTAGCTACTCCTGTATATCTTATTAACTTGCTCGATGTATTTTTTCCTAGGTATCCCTCTATATCGCGTGCCTTCCATTTTGTTTTCAATTATTTCTACTAGCTTCTGATTATGACGGAATAAATGTCCTATTCACTTAACCGATCTTTTTAATCTATTCATTAAAATTTTCGATTCGCGTATTACTTGTATTACTTTCTCGTTTGTTCTTTTCTTCATCTAGCTGATTTTTTAAACCTTCCGCCAGCACTACATTTCAAAAGCTCCTATTTTATTGTACATGTGTTTGTTGATCGTCATGTTTCCGATCAGTATAGTATATACTCCGTATACATGCTTTTATAAGGTAATTTTTAGTTAACAAGTTTTGATTACTTTTTATTGAACGCTGTTTTTGCCATTAGCGTTAATATAGAATTCCACGATTAAAATTTAAATTATTTCATCGTATGTTTCTTTTGTTTTATGTATAAAGGTAATTTCATTTCTTTAAAAAATACCGCTGTAATTAGAAATTTATAGGATAAATTGTTACATGTTGGATAAATTTAAATAACCGTTTAATTTTAATTATCACTGTTAAATATTGTTTATCTTATACAATACTGAAATAAATACTTTTTTATTTTTACTGTAATTAGATTTACATTACTATTGTGTTAACGATTCGCGCTTTGTGTTAAAAGTATATCGATAGTATTAATATAGTAATAACGTTACTGTAAAAATTAAATTAAATACTTTCAGAATCTCCGGAATTACGTTCTTCAATTAATTCCAACCAATACGTTAGCTGTCGTGTTTCTGTTATTAAATGGATTGCTAGTTTTACTCACGACGTTAAACAAAGAGAGCTGTCTACCGCATCTGTTCCTTATTCGTCTTATAGTAGACCGTACGTTTTTCCCTTATTTTATTTTAAAATAATGCACGAACATACGTACGAATATTTCTGCGTCAGTATGTATATTGCACATTTAATAAATATGGATATTTCTTTAATTACGGTTTTCACGTGATACATTACCGAAGTGAGATTTAGTGTTCCGATTTAACTTACTATTGTGTTAATTGTTCACGCTGTGCGAAATATGTAAATTGTAAAGAGTAATTGTGTCCACAATCGTGATCGGTGTCATCGTTAAAATTTCATAAGAAAAACTTGGTAAACGGTGTAGAACTCTCATACAAGACGTGGAAAACACGTAATAGAATCAGAAAGAATATGGGTGAATGCAACGCTAACTTATGTAAATGAGATTATGCAAATGTAACTGATATATATGTGTCTGGAAAAATGTAATGCGCGGATTGGCCGAGATACTGTCCAGCGTGCTCTGGAAGTTGAAAAGGTTTAAAAAAATGGCTGCTTATTGGTGTCTGAAAATATAATTGCATTTTACAACCGACACAATGAAGAAGAAGGAGAACATTATTGTAAAATTTTACTTTATAAAATATAGTACTGAATCGCCATATATATTACAAATGGTATTACACAGATTTGACCTCGCATGATACTTACATTGAAATACTAGAGAGATTAGATTATGATACATAAGCAGATTGAATGAATGATAGATAAAGGTTTGTGGCACAAGTTCACTGGGTTAATAGGTAAAAACGGCGAACAATGGTAGAAAAAAAAAGGAAAACCTGAAAACTCTACTTGAAGAAATTATTTTTTATACCAGATCTAATAATATGCCGTTCAAACGAAAGCTTACCAATTTTAGAATTTGAAGCAAGACATTAAACTGATCCAACTTCAGAAAGCTACCGAACCGAATAAAATGACGGGAGATATCTAATTATTGTTAAATAATAGTTTTCAATTAGATATATATAGTTTTGGGGAAATCTCATCGGATTGCCACAAGTCTTCATTTTTACTGATACCATAAAAAACTTTTTGAAAATTATTTACCAACAATCCGATCTAAATGTGAGTTCGATTTTTCAGACACCTAATTTCGTTCTTATGTTGGGTCTAAAAAAGCGCTAATGATAATGAACATTATAAAAAGTAGAGAAATTAATATATTTATTTACTTTATAATGAACGGGTTTTCGTTAACACAACATAACGAACTAATTATAACCCACGGAAGTACGGAACTGACAATAATTATATACAAATTATTAAAAACCTATACTGGAATCAGGATGCAAAATTAATTTGGACGTTTCCAGATAAGTTAAAAATTTAAATTCAACGAGATGTCAGGCTAGGATGGTTTTCCCTTTGTTATTCGATCTCTGTACAGAGCAAATTATCAAGGTGTTTATTTCTCATTTATTATACGGAATGCAAATAAATGAAAAATAATTAATAACATTCATTACGCCAATGACGCTGTTATATTTGCGGAATGTATTCAAGATCTAGATCTCATGAACAGGTTGAATGTAATTGAGAAAAGGCATAATCTGAACAGCAACATAAAGAAAACAAAATGGATGATGGTGAGCAACAAACAGTTTAGTTAGGCCGTAGTCGCCATTATTAATGAAACTGTTGATTGAGTTATTATGCACGAACAGCTTTGAATAACATGAAAACTATACAACAGATTGTTATACCTAGACATAAGGCAACACACTGTTCAATCCTACACATTTTCAATTTTGTTATAGAGGCATTAAGATGTGACTAGCAGGAGAAAGAAAAGCATCCTGTAGGTCGCCAAAACACTCGATAAAAGAGTTTTAAACATGATAAAGACCGAAACAAATCTAATTAAATGGGTAATAAGTAGTAAAGTTAAATATTTTGAACACATTATCTTCGAACTTATTATCCAGGAGAAGACTGATGGTTGAAGAAATATAGGAAAACGGACAACCATACTGGATATAGAACATTAAGAAATGTACCAGTACCGGCTTATTAATCCAAGAAGCAAGAGAACGCAAGTTTTATTTGTTGTTTGCTCTCCAGCGATCTGGGAAGAGTATATACACCAAGAAAAAGAAAATATATAATTGTAACGTTTTCATAAATGGAATTTTTGATTTATTTTCAATTACAGTTCTTCTCCTTGCTGATATTACATGCGTTAGAAATGTTAGCTTTGCGTTAGAAATGTTATACATGTCTTATAGTTGTACTTATACAAATGTTACGAAATTCGAATTAATAAGGATAATGTTTAGAAAATAGTAGTTTAATTATCTATGTTAAGAAAACATTGTGTCGTGACAACAAAGCTATTACAATCAGTTCTCCCGAGTGTGTGTGTGTGCTTAACTGCGCTAACGTCATATCTTACACTATACAACAAAATATGTATAAGTAAATAGTCACCTACCTCCGGTATGGAGACGACACTTAATGATGATGTTACGGAAAGTTCATATTACCTTTTCAGGTCCCTTATATCGTGCGATAGTGTTACAAGTGAGCAAAATGTTTCGACTTATCAAGAAGATGGAAATTCTCCTTCACCATCTTTGCAAACCGTGTAAGTAAAAATACATATTAATTTATGAAATTTTGACCATATTTTGTTTTTACTATTTATATCAGCGCATTGGCAATTTTTAAAATCAGTTTGTTTCTTTTTTTTTCATATTATTTACAAATGCTTATCCATATATTGGTACAGGCAAACTGGTTTTATTTGTTGAGGTTACGGTGGTGCGAGTTATTTTCTTAAAATTTAACACAGATATAATTTTATATTTAAATCATTAATAATTGTTAAATTTTTATGTATATCTTTTAAAAACAATAATTTTTCAAATGTAGATATTATGTATTTGAAGAGAAAAATCAATTAAGCATTTTTAATTATTTTTTGCGTAAACGTTGATTTACTTTACAGAGAAGATCCAATGTCGCTGTCATTCCAAATAGTTCGCGATATTTTGTATAGCAGCAGAGAAAATGTTAATTTTATTCACGAAATATATCGACAAGCGTTTTTGTTAAATTTTAACTATTCGCCGGCCATCAGGAGGACAATAGCCGTTTACAAAGATTGGATTCAAATGAATGTATGTTTTTTATTTTTAATCTAGTTAAATTATCATGAAATTTGTGTATATATTTTTTTTTTAGATATTAAAGTCTATAAATTTCTTAGTTCAAAACGTAATTATAATTAATCTTGTAATTAATAGGATTTTTTTTTTTGGAAACACCACACTTTCAACTTTAAGAAATGACCATTTTGAACAAGATGCACTGTTCGTCATTAGAACATGACTGAGCCATCGGAGCAACAATGCGCAACTTCGAAAACTAGTTTGAAATAGGTATTGATTATATAAGTTCCGCGTTGGTTGTACGGCGGCTCAATCGTATTCTGATTACATCTTTATTCGAAATGTTAAGTTTTTAAAAATTTACGACGTGGTGTTTTCAAAGACAAAATTTTATTGCGAACTTATACCGGTAAAATAACTTATAAAATTTTGTAATTATTATTTTAACAGGTAACCGAGCTGCCCCCATTTTTGCTTGAACCATTAGAAAATGATGATCAATGTAGTTTAGAAGTAAGTTTTATGTTTTGTTTTGCAAAGTTTGCATTAAAGTTATTATATATAAGTGATAGTTTCTTAAATGTAACATCAAATGGACTCTTGTGTAAATTTATAAACTGAAATTACTAATATAATAAGTATGATTTAAAAAAAAAAAAAAAAGTTGTCAATTAAAACTGAAAATAACGAAATTACATAGAAAAGTGTACACTCTGTTATTATCACAGTAATAATTTAGTTGCAACGAACAGTTTTCCTTCTTTTTCGGCACTGAACAACGGTTATATTTATAAACTATTAATTTTTTTTCTTTTTAATTCAACAATATTATTTTTCAATTTCGAACTCGGTTCTGGTTAAAAATTGTATGTATGATAGAAAAGGTAACTTTACATTGGTTAAATCTTATAATCTAATTTAATCACAGGTTTTTATTGATATTTTAGATTAATCAAATAATTCTTCGTTCATAACATTTCAGTTAATAGCCGTGTATCTGAACGATAATTAATTACTTATATGATGTTTAGTAGGTTTTTTGTATTTTAAATTTTTCCTGCAATTTTACATATAAGTTCTTTCTTTATAAATATTATTAACTTTGATTATATTTTTACCAATGTGTTTTCTGGAGAAAAGAGTTGTTATAACATTCGGTACGGAAATATTTATATTGTTGTATAACGTAGAAACAAGTTAATGGCATAATAATAAACGAATTCTCAATTTTCAATTTAGTTTGATACGTAAATAATGATCAATAGTATTTTATGGAGGTTTATATTTAGAAATACTATGAATGAAAAAAAATATATCGAAACATAAGAACTCTAGAAATTGAGGAATCAAAATAATAATAATTAAAATCGTATTACTTTTCTTGTCGTAACTTTATATAAATTTACAAAAATTAATTGTTGGTTTCGTTAATTTGTACATTTTAATTAATATAGTAAAAATTATTCATTTCAGACGAAGTTGAATGTGTATAATTCTGTTATTTCCAATATTGTATTTGAGTATAACGAATTCTCACGATGCTCAAAACGAGCCACCGATGATGATGATAACGAATTCAGAATGACGAAATAATTTTACACTTTAATTTATAACTTAATTATCTCTGTTTTTCTTTTAATACTTCCAACATGAAGCATTAATTTCTTCGCATGCTTAAATTTGAAATAGTTATTAATCTGTTAATACATTTACATTTGCACTTTATTTAATAGAACGTCTAAATACGATGTTTAATATAATCACACATATCATAAATAATCTAATCAAAATTGGTAAATGTAAAATGTAAAAATGCATGTATTTGACAATAAATTTGAAAAGTTATAATAACATATAATAAATGTATCCGAACAAGTGTCGTTCCCATTCATGAAAATTAAAAATTCCTATTATGTAAATTTAATAAATAATTAATATATAAAGTATAAATCGTAATTGTAATGTTCAGATACGAACAAAACGTATAGAAATGATAAGCTAAATTTAAGCCGAAATTTAATAGCTGATAAACTGGAAAACAAAAGTATAACAATCTTATACGAACAATTTTTATACATTCGTCACGAGCGAGGCAAAAATAATAATTTTATTAAATAGAGTAAAAATATAAACACTGTTTTAGAAAAAAAAAAATAATTTGTTTATCACTAGTATAGAAAGAAAAATTGTATTACATATCTCGTGTAAATAAATTTTTTCAAATAGACAGTTGATATTTTATATACAAATCATTAATATATCAGTTAACTATTATTAGAAATTGAATTTATATGAAGCAACAAATATATCATTTTCATCGTCTTAATGAAGTATCAAGTTCGATGTTAAATTAATCATGAGTTATTCTTATATTTATAGAGCACGAATAATACGCCTGAAAGTGGTTCTATAAATAAACCAGTTAGACTACGAAATGATTCATACGTCGGAGCTATAAGTAAAGAAAATGTCTACATTCGAGCTGGTTTACAGGTAATCATTTTCTGTCATTACTTAATAACAATCCATAAACTCCTAGATGTATTTACTTATCGAGTTTTCAAATATGTATGCTATAAGCCTATAAGGAGTATTATCTACTATAATTATATAAGTACCTGAGCGACCGAACTTTACTAAGTTTTTTTTTTTTTTTTTTTTTTTTGTTGTAAAATCGTGTTTTTTCGGAAAATTATATTCGGATACGAATATATATAACTATAACTACTTTAATCGTGTAGAATTTCGTTTTATCGTTTTATACATTTCCGGTTTTATAACCAAAAATGTTAGTTTTTTGACAAATAGGTCCTTAATTTTTTTTTTTTTTTTTGGAAACGAATTTTGTAATTTTTAGATGGGATTTTTTACCCTTAAAATAATTATTCCGTACGTTAAAAAATATTTCTGAAAGTTCCGATACTTCAATCGAAACGGTACACGAAATATAAAACGTTAATTAAATTTACCAATACAAATGCAGCAAAAAACAAATTTCTAAGCTTATAACATTCGAAGGTTAATACGATCGAGCTGAAATTTTCAGCGTACATCTAGGTAAGTATCAAGAAAGAAACGATAAAAAAAATTAAAATTTCCAAAATTTTATGATGGTGTGTACTCGAGGTCAGAGCCCAAAATTTCAAAATTCGTGATTTCTATACAGACAATTTTCAATTAATTCATAAATTACAGGGATGTGCAAAATTTAATAAAAATCGTTTGAGCCGTTTCAAAATGGCCAAGTACACACACACTGACACCTCACACACACATATATATATTGTGTGTGAATTGCTCGTTTAATAAGATAAATCAATTATATAATACGAACGAATAGCAAGTGGCCTCTGTAACTTCAGTCACAATGTTCCGTATCAACATGCCCATTACCTTGCTTTTCGTCCTTTTTGTCTACCCCAAACAAACTGTTCTCTATTCTCCATATTTTACTACACTGTCCCATACACCACTCCTATCGACCCCATATCCGTTCGCATACCTTATCTGGTTTCCTCTCTAATAGTCTTTTAACTATTCCCTCAGTTATACTATTCATTTCCTGTTCCGACCTCATTTACTACATCTACATGCTAAGTCATTAGTGACATAATAGCTTTGTAAATTACACGCGACACTATAATAAATAAATAAATAAACTTTTAATACTAATCTAATAATCGTTTAACTTCATAGTAGAAAGCAGCTGATTAACGTACGTTGTTTCAATTCTAAAAATATTTATATCGGAATTGCTCGTTTAATAAGACATGCCAAGATGTAATATTGTTTCGTAACAGTTATCGTTTACTAAATTTATTCGGTATAAAATAAAATTATGAGAATTGTAAGCAGGCCAAGCATCTCTATAAAATATCGCCACGCCGCAATTTAATTTATATATGTAAAAAATTTTGGTGTACCTAAAATATGTATTTTTAGTAGAATATATTTTGTTGTTTCGTTTTAGTTCATTAATAAAGTACTGTTTTATAACGACAATATATATGCCTCATAAAAATATAAGGTATAGTTACGTGTTCATTTTTTGGGTAAATTTACACAAATTAATCCTTCATTATTGGTCGTTCAATCTGCTTTCTATACGTATATATTATTATTCTTTCGTGAATGGAAATAAACGTTTAGGAATGAAGACTTATCTTCTTATTATTTAATATTTGTTTCGAGAATGTGTTTGTGCATTCAAATGGCAGTCGATTTTGGGGAATATATTTTTTTTAAGTCGTAATAGAATTTTATCTATTTGAAATTATTAATATGCGCGTACACATTGACTGTTTAACTGTATTTTTTCCTTCTATTACGTTTATTATAAATTTATTATGCCTCGTTATATGTCCTTTCATTTTCGTGTATTTTGTCTAAATTTTTTCATTGGTTATTTGGGGGGGATTGCTAATTTTCTTATTTGTTATTTTCGTTGGTATTCTATCTATTCCTACTGTTTTTCTACGATTTCAAGTCTCATTCGAATTATCTGTTACAAATTGATGGTTCTGTAGCATTTGCATCTACTAATTATTTTCATATTTTCGACCATATAATTTTACAATTTTCTTTTCAGCGGTTTGCAAGATTTTCAGTTTCGAAAAAAGAATTGTTCCTTTTTTATCCTTATCTATTCTTCTTTTAGTTTCTTGTTTTCGTTGTAATGTCTTTTCTTAGGCTCGTAGATTTTGTCTATTTCTACTGTGTTTAAATGATCGTTGAATTTTTTCGCATTTTTCGTTTAGCCACTTCTTTTTAATTTGAATTCTTAGTACTTTTATTTTGTTTGTTGTTTACCGCGTTCGGAGTTTAAAGACAATGTTGAACGGCGGTTTATTTTTCATATTAACGTATTGAATTTATTTAAAATTAAAATTATACACACTTCAAAATGTATGTAATTTTTTTTTAAGAACTGATTTTCTGAATCTATTTATATATTTTTTACACTCGTGAATGAGCGTTTATTAATAAGTGTTTGTGACGTATATTTGTTTATAAAGATATAATGTTACATAACGATTTTATTTTTCAGAATGTGCTTCAGTTATTTATTACGCATGCTGCTAACGTCTTCCTTGTGGAAGTAAGTAAAGATAATTCCGTTTTATTGGAAGAACAAGTGGATACTTGTAAACGAGTGCTTAATATGTATCGATACATGGTAATGCATACTCATATGGAAACCAAAACCTGGTTAGTTTCAAATGCTTCTATGTATACACGCTGATATTTGTGCGAATCTGTTAGACATTTCCTATCAACTTTCCGATTATATGTATTATTATTTTGTTTAATGTAGCTCCAAGAAAGGGCAGCTACTTTCTTTCTGCAATCTTAAACTTTAGTTTAAATAAGCAGCAATCATGATTATTCAACATGTGCAGAGGTTTACCCAATGGTTAAGCTCTGTTACGTATATTACTTAGTAACAACCAAGTCAGTAGGTTTGAAACATTTAAGCCTTCTTAAGTCACGATAGTCTTCTGCGCTGTTAGTCTGTATAATCTTGTATTACTTCGTTGACTCATTTAATCTGTAAATCTGCATGAAGTGCATCATTTCCTTAGTCGAAGAAACTTATTCTGAGCTGTCTGGATTATTTTACGAGTCGATGCTTTAGTACATCCCCATATTTGTATCCCACATTTCCATATAGGACTTGTGATGGTGTTATATATTCACAAATTTATTCTCCAGCTTCATTTTAGCGTGGCGTCCAACGAGTCAGTACATTTGACGTATTTTTTCTCTTATTTGGACAGTTTTATGATCAATATGGGTTCTCCAAGTTAATTTTGTCTCCAGATGCATTCCTAAGTAATTCACTCATAATGCGATATTGATGATATTCAAATGTCTGGATTAAATATTAATTATGTTTAACGGTTTAGGAATTGTTTTGAGAAAAACGAGAAAATATGCATAACCCCCAAAACGTAAAAAATCATGTTACCTAGTTTTTTCTTATTTATTCATGAATAGTCATCTAGCAAGTATTTGGAAATTCGAAGTAATGTGTCAGAAAGTCAGCACTCTTTAGTGTTTCACCAATGAATGTCGGTAAAAATTAAGATAAATCAAATGTTCATGTTTTAATCGACGCATATCAAAACTGTTAAGTGAATTGATGATTAATGGGTTTGTATGAGACTCTAAGCGCATTTTATAGTGTTCAACGGTGTGTTTAATCTCGTTCGTCTTTAATTTTGTATAAACCGCATTACTTGACATACCTATTTAGTTCTTGGGTTCGTCGTTAATCCGTGGACCCGAAATATTCTATATAAATCTCCCGTTCCTACTCAATAAGAGTTTGGGATAAATTTTATAATACGTATGCTACAGATGTGTAAAGGATTCAGTTTTTTGTTTTTTCATATTATGAATTATTATCCAGACCGTATAGATTATGATCTCTAATTACGTTTTACGTACCGTTGTATAAAAAGTGGAAAAACTGTTTTTATATAACTTGTACAATGGTCGCATTAATGAAGAATATTTTACTTTCGTGAAATTAGTTACGTAATACCTAAGAATTAATCATCGTTTCTTGCATAATCGCGAAGTAATATCCGTTTCAACTCACCGTTGGTGTCTACTTTTCATTTGTATAATTCATTAATTAAAATTCATCCTTGGTTTGCATATATATTTTCGAAGCAGATATTTATATGCGTCTTTGGTATAGTGAATGAGCAACGTGTTGACATTGGTTTGTGAGTTATTGATTTCATAATTTTAAATTATTATTATATTTTTCCATACATCTGCTCAATTGTTCATAATTTTTTCGTGTATACATGTTTTTTTTTTTTTTTTTTGTTTATGTAGGTATTTTCTAGAAGTATACTTTATGTTGTGATTGTATGTATGGGCAGTTTTATGTCTTTTCTTATATATTTAATTACGTCAGGACATTCCAATTCGTATTGATAATGAGTATGTGTATGTATAGTTGTATATGAATATATGTATATTTTTTATATATTACTTTAATAATTTATACTTGTATTCAATTATTTATTTCTTAGTGATCGTATTTTAACTGGCATTAGGCTCTTATGTGAACCGTATATAAAAAAATAACATATCTAGGAGGTACGATGAGTAGCCTAATATTATTTGAAATCGCTGAATCTTATTAATCCGCCCCACAGCATCAGGCCGTATGTCCATACGACTTTATATTTTGTACCCAAATATTTTTTATGGTCGACATGTAACGCTAGTTTATTGTCTAGGTGCATCACTATTTATGAATGGACAGGTTACATTTCGCTGACCTGCTTACATTTATTTTGTTAACTCTAATAACGTTTCAACATGTTTCCGGTTTTTATTAAAGCCAACTGTAATGTTTCGTGAACTATATTTTGCTGTTTGGCTACAGCTAAAATGATTGTAATATCTCCGCGATCTGACTGTTATGGCGTCGTCACTAACTGGAAAGTTAGACGTAAACAACAGATAAAACACAAAATCTGAAACACTTCCTTGAAGCACTCCAGATGAAACATCATAGATAGTAGAGTATAAATTTTTGAATTTTACTTAGCACGTGCGATCCTCAAGGTGTAATTTTAGAAGGTAATGTGGATGAGGAAGTTTTTTAAATTTATATAATAAACCATGCATTATCCGACATCTAGGAACTCATCTAAACATACTACCTTGACATTGAGGCATTCTTGTACATTATGTATTCGGTGCATCTATTCGATGTTCGAGTACTTCTTACGCAATCCAAGCTGATGCTCGGGAATAATTGTGTCCGATTTTAGAATATGATTTAACCGCTTTTATATAATTTTTCGAGCAGTTTTGACAAGATATGTAATAAGGAAATAAGTGTCTATACGATGTTATTACGCTACAACTATTGTAAGTACAGTACTATGATCTGGTACCAAATCAACGTATAAGTTAGCCTCGATTTAAAAAATCACGAGCATCTGGTTTTTTATTTTTATCGGTAGGTCAATACGTTGGCTCATCTGTAGCAGTACATCCTAACGATTCATCATCTCGACTCCGATCTTTCGTTCTCCAAATTTCAGTCGCCGCCATATATGAACATGTAGTTCAAACTCCGAAATATTTTGTTGTGAAAATCTGATTCGGGTGGCAATAAATAGCGGAAACCGCAATTTTAACTTTTAATGAAAATGCCATTTTACTAGTTGCTGATATTTCATTATTAATCAATTTGGTTAATTCTTAGCGATTAATGGTATTTTTAACTTCGTTAGTCATATATCATTTGGTTTATTTGTTGAATTTTCGATAGAGGCTGATATGTGAAAATACGATTTTTCTGTAAAATAATTATCAAAAATTAATAATATATCTACGTGTTCGACTTTTAAAAGTACTTCAATTTTTATTCTATTTTCCGGGACGCCATTTGCATTTCAAACCATTATTTAATTAGTTTATTTGTTAGTGCAGTTAGTAGATTTAATACAACTGCATTTTGCTGCACTAACCGGTGGAACATCAATTTTAATTTTAACGTATTTTTTATATTTGAGTTATATTGAGTTTTGTTATTTTCCCTTTTATCATTTGTAGTCCATATTGTCAACTGTAGTGTTGTACTCCATGTTTTACACAATTAACACTGTTTACTACAGCGTGTTGGTCTGTATTACCTGATCTATCTACGTCAATGGTTGGATAAAATTCTAATATTAGTTTTGTACTTCTTTTCGTAAAGTTTCTGATAGACAGCACAACCCTTATAGTTAGTTTGATCTTTTTCAAACTAGGCATGTTTTGGCAATATGTTAGGGTCTTTCTACACTTAGCTGAACTGTAACTTTGCCCGCATTTTACGCACCTAACCAGATGATTACTAAATGACCTCGTATGTCCCGCAAGACTGAATGCAATGAGATATAATTATTTTAGCTTCAGATTTTATTTTCGAACACAATAAATAATTCAGATTATGGATATCTTTAACAATAGGCCTAAAAATGCAAAGTTAAGAGTTCTTTCGTAATTTCGTGTGTTTAATACACTTCGGAAAATATACCTTTTTCTTTAAGCGATTTTTTTTCAGTATTACTTCAGTGGTACAGACATACCTAGTCAAGGCAGCACTAAATGTATGTCATATGGCTCTTGTCTTTCCGCTTCTTCTTTCATACGCATGATAACTCACAAGCGTTCCAGTGATATTGCGTGATTGTCCAAGATAATAATGGTTTTTATTTGTCATTGCGATAACTAACAATACCTATGAAAATAATATTATGCGTTTTTAAAATATATTTTCCTACACATCCGCCGCGATAATACAAGTATACTTTAATTCGTTCTAAATTATTTTTTAACAATATAACGCTTATTATATGTTTGAATTTAATAGGGAGAAGTTGTTAATTATTTTGTTGAAAATTACTTCCTCGATTATTCCTAAAATACAGCCTAAGAAGAAAGAAGACACATTAGGTGGTAGATTAGCTCCGGCGATTTTTCAGGTATTTATTTATTCGTTACCCATGCTGTTCGAGTTAAACAGTAATTTCCGAATTTTTCCTATTTGTAATTGAATCAACTTTTATAATTGAATTATCGATCTTTTAATAATTTATCGAAATAAAATTTAAAAGATTTCCCAACGTCACTTCGCAAAATTAATAAATAATCGACGTATTTATAATATATAATTCAGTTAATTAAATTATAATTCGACATCAATGTAATCAATGTTAATTAAGTTTGCAAATTGAAACTTGCATTTTTTTTGATAAATTTCTTACTAGCATTTGTCCGGAGGATATTGTTTCTATTTCGGAAAAAAATATCAAAATAATTTTGGTATTTAATATTCGAAAATTAGGTTTTAATCTAATTTAATCGCAAAATGTAATATTTTCTTCGAGTTACTATTTATTTTAAATCCATTCTACGTGAATCGCGGCGTGATTAACGTAGCGAAAAACCAACGGTTTAAAAATAAGAATGAATTAATTTGTATTTTTACCGTAAATCGTTAATTAATCTTTTCAGTCACATATACTAAACGTGAACTTTTAATATTAAGAAAATAGTTTATTTTCAGAGTATGTCTCAATTCTAAAAATATTTATATGAACACGTTAACAACCGGGCACAGTCAACTAGCAAACGATGTTGTACACGAAATATTATTTTTTGTTCTCACTCCGGGAGTCTTTTTGTAATATATATAAATGCCCTGTATTTTAATGACGGAATTACTGATCAAATTACATTTCACTCACACTTACTACGTGTACTAAAATTAAAATTTAACGTGTGATTGACTGAAACGGTTAATTTAAATGCGTTAAAATACGAACACCAATTTCCGCTCAGACACGGCGCATTTAAAAACAAAATTGTTTATTGATGTAGTTTATTCGATATACATTTATATAAATAATAAAATGCGCAATATAGACCCGGAAATGCTGACACCACGCTTTGAAGTTATAAACATGGTTGGCCGAGAATTCCGTATATAAAAACTAAAATTTTTAAACCATACCGAAATCCGTTATAGATGAAATAAAACAAATTTTATAAATATTGGACATAATGCCGTTTTTATAATTTTTCGATGGTTTAGAATCTAAATTTTAGACGGAAAATCGTCTATGAAATACCGTAACCTACATTTTTGAAAAAAATAATAATCTCGCATTATATTTACTAAATTAGTTAATTTTTTCATACATCATTTTTTGTAACGCGATAAATTATTTGATAATTCAACTGATTTATGATTTGTAAACTTATTGTGTATATTTGTGTATATTCAAAAATTATCGTAAATATGTTAACTTTTCTTCTCGTCGCCGATATTAGTTTATCAACGAGACATTAAGTTTACGTCGTTGATGCTGATACTCTAACTGTCGAACACACTCAACGAATACTGCCTTTTGCCGAATAATATCCGTCCATCGTGCCGGCGTTAGTGGTTTGCTTACCGTTAATAATCACATGATCATCAGTCTTTCTGTTCCCTCTTGTTTCCGCGTAATATATCTCTAAAAATTCCATCACTCTCGACAACTACAGTTGACAGCGTTCGTCTGATGTCACAATTTCCTACATAATTCACTCTACCACTTCGCTGTCTACGGTATTCTGAGTAGCTTCCTTTACACCATACTTCGGACGCATTAAATTCTTTTACTTTCTCCGATTTTTCATATTCCCGGTTTCTGCTACAGTGCAATGGAAAACAAAATTCCGGACTAACTTAATTTATTTTCAATTCTTCGACTTATTTACAGAAAATTCTGAACAATTTCATAACAAACGTCCATTCATCACGTGAGGATTATCTTTGTCTTATCTTAATTGACATTAAGTTCATATTGTTGACCGATCTATTCTAAACATCACAAAAGTTTATTAACATATGTCGTATCTACAGCTATTAAACTCGTATCGCCTGCGTATCTGAAATTTATAATCCTTTGTGCATCTATCTTTACACTTTCATTATATATTCTGTATATAAATTAAAAATTCTATCTGACTCCTTTATAAGCGCGGAAATTTTCCGATAAGCACAAAATGGGAGTCATTGTTGTATATATGAGATATGGAATTTGTTTCGGTCCACCAATTTCTGTTAGCGCGGACTGCAGTTTGTCCCATCGTAAAATTATCTTTTTTTTTTTTTTTATAATTTACAAAATATATTATTTTAAGAACATTATATTCACGTCCTTTTTCCATCTGTACTTTCATGTTGAGGATTTATTCTCGCCTATATCTTCCTTTCACAAAGCCAGAATGGTATTAGAATTTTTTCTTTTTGCACTATTAATACAGGGCTGTATGTTTGAAAATTTAATTTTCTTAAGCTAAAACCGTTAGAAAATAATTCGGTTATTTTCGTTTGTCAGCGTAATAAAAATATGACGAATATTAAATTTTTTAGCCTACAAATTGTCGTATGTTGAAAAATATATAAATCCGTTTTGTTTTTAATTTCGAAATTTTATTCCCGGTATTTCCTTAAGTCGTTATCTTACACATTCTATTATATTAATTGCATCGTTTGAAAGTACTAATAATAATTGTACGATATTCAACTTAACCGTCTTTTTTTTCTTTTACATTATTAATCTTACTTGTTTCGATATTGTAACGCAGACATTGATAGTAACTTGGATTAAAGCGAACCTGAATATTATTGTCAGTTCGGAACTTTGGGATGAATTGTTGGAAGTGTTAAGTTCGTTAACTGAATGGGAAGAATTGATACGCGAATGGGCGGCAAGTATATGACATTGTATATTTTTAATCGGTGTTAATATATATTATAATTTTATAATATATTTTGTACACTGATTAAACATAAACTGGCATTAATATATTGCACCTCTGTAAATGGAACAAACTGTAAAACATTAATTTGAATCATAAAGTATTAATCAAAATAATCTTGTAATATATTTTTATTTTATTGCAATAAATACGTAGGCTCAAAAAGTCATCCACTATATGGTGAACCTCCGGAATAAAGCATTTTCAAAGCGTAAACTCAGTTTGCCGAGAAACTTGTTGAATTGAACATTTTTGTACCAAACAAGGTAGAAACGCACAAGTTTGACTAAAAAGTTCAATATTTGTTTAATTAGTGGTGCATTTAAAGAACAATAGTCGTGTAACGTATTTTTGTATTTTAATTAGTAGGAGTATATAGTACGAGTAATTAACAGTCTTAGCATATGGAAAGGTTTTTTCAAGAATGTGATAATCAACTGATTTCAAAATTAATTGTGTAATTTTTTAATATGTTGTTCAATGTCAGAAGCATTACTTATAGGAGTTTGCAATAAATTGTCAGCAATATATTTTTTAAATTTAACCCAATTTGCATTTTGATTTGTTGACATTGATAATAGTGAGTATGGGATTATGATCGGCGAAAAGAGTATTAACTGGCACAGGGAATGAAGCATATATTAACTCAAATTTTTAATTAGCAAGGTTCAAAAATTCATTCATTATATGGTGAACTATAGAAAAATCATATTCCAGAGCGTAGTTCCAAGAACAGAAAAGTTAGGTTGTGTCACTTTTTTTTTTTTTTTTTTTTTGGTTCCCCATTCCGAACTTTATCGGTGGGGCAGGTATATTTAGAAAAATTTGTATATACAAAGGTGCAAGGAACTAGTACGCTTAATAATAAATAGCCGTGTGTAAGTGTGGTGTAGCTGAAATAGAAGAAAAATGTATGTATAATAAAAATGAAAAATTGGTGTGCGTAATAGTTCCCTGCGAGTGTGTAATTTAAAAATTGGATAGAATATGGGATGAGAAACATAGTCCTTTTAGACCATCAAGAGTGTGTGTAAGAGTGGGTTTACGAGTGTGCACTGTATGATAATTGGTGCAATTATATAAGAGGTGCATATAAGTTAAAATAAAAATATCGAATAACAAATCTTAATATCTAAAACAAATGAAAAGTAATTGAAATAAATGAAAATAAAAGTAATAAAAAGAAGTAAATAAAACAAGTAAACAAACTAAGTAAACTGAAAATGTATCTTAATAAATAAATAGATAAACTATCTGTAAATTAAAACAAAATATTTACATATAATCGATGAAACTTAAGAATAATATTATTCTCAAACCATAATTATGTTCTTCTAATTGCCACTTGCCTTTCGAATTCTTGGAAGCACAATGCTTCTTCACTACTCATGGGCACTTATACGGCAATGTAACACAAGCCTTAATATAATGATAGACATAAATTTTTTGCTTTCATTGTAGAAAACTATGGAGACGTTAACAAGGGTACTCGCTAAGCATGTATATAAATTAGATTTATCTGATTTGCCGTTGGATCGATTGACGGAACAAAAATTTAAACGTAAACGAGCGGGTACTGGAATTAATAGGAAAAAGACTGAATTTGCGGATAAAGATTATAAATCGATGCAGAATACAAATATAAGCGGTAAGTCGCCGTTTTTGACTTATTAAACGTAAGTTTTTGTTTACTTTCTAAACCCACCGAACTTCTAATATAGTATATAATTATTTTTTTTCATTAAGATTATTGTGACGATTCCTTTGACAATAACTATCATGAAGTTGAAAGCACGCGTGAAAAGTTACACCTTCCAATGAACTAAATCCAACTTAATTCATTACTTCACTAAATGGTTTTCAATGTTTAGTCGTCTTAAATGTTCCGAGTTGTCCAGGATCTGTATGACTTCAGCATTGGTGTGCTTTTCCAATCTTTTTGCATGTTCGCAAGCAAACCTAGTAATTTCATCAATGACCATTGGAATTTTTAAGTTATGGCGTATGTCATTATTGCGTTCAAATCGATATGTGCGGATGATTGTACGAAGTGCAACATTTTGGCGTCTTTGTATGGAATCTATATTGGAAATACTGGTACAACCCCACAATTGTATTTCATAAATCCAAATAGGTTTAACAATGGCCATATACAAAAGTCATTTATTTTCAATAGCGTTGAGTTCTTTCCTATTAACCAATAAATATTTCTCATTTTTGCTTTTATTTCCACATATTTCCGCCGGGGGGGGTGCTTCCAATTTAGACGCGAATCGATATGCATCCTTGGTACTTTACTGACTCTTTTGTGGGATTATCTGCTGATTCAGTGTCACTGGAATATTTTCTGTTTTCCGCTGAAGTTTATGTGCACCGATTTTTCGCTGTTAACTTTAATTGTTCAACGTTTCAGCCAAGCACTTAATTCATTTATTGTTATCTGTAGATTTTCAGTAGCACGCTGTTGAATCTTATCCGTAGCTAGAATTGCTGTGTGATCAGAAAACATAGAGATAACTGTACGATTGTTTGTTGGGATATCGACTGTGTAAAGGAGATAAATGATGGACCCTAAGACAATATCTTGTGGTATTCCTACTAATATGTTTTTCTAGTGAGATGTGATTTCCTCATACCTAATTCTAAACTGCCGGTTAGTCAGCTATGATTCCAGAATACAATTCATGAACAAACCGATATACCAAGTTTTATCAAACGCTTCCACAGTTTACACATTTCGCTTTAGATGTTAATGGCTTTGGTCAATTTATAATTTTGTGATTTCCACTACATTTTACACATACGGCAACTTTAAAACAATAATTCTTTGCGCGTCAGAAAACCTGATAAATTTACATTGAGGTATATAATTTTTTGCGGCGGTGGTTCAAACTTAATAACTTGATGACATAGCGGTTTTATGTCATATAAAAAATTTTTTAATTATTATTACTTAGTTTCAGATCTAAGAAAAACAATGGTAGGTTTATGTAGGTCCATTCACTATCAATTTTCCTCTTAATTTTGTATATTTGTTATTTTTAACACTTCATGTCCTTCCTCAAGTAGCTTTTGTTTGATCGTTTCCTGATCAACATCATGGTGCATTCCTCTAAGTACTCTACCCGGAAAGGTTTCTCATTCTTTAGTTGATGACATGATACTCAATTTTGTTTTCATTTACTATACTTATAGTTTTCCGGAATTGACGTTCATCTGATGTCAATATTTTAATTTCATCGTTCGAATATGTTTTAAATTTTTGTTCACCTCCTATGGGTTCATTTTTTATTAAGTGTGCTTTTAGCTTGTCAAATTGTTTGGCTCCCGTGATGGTTATTGTGGGTGGCTTGTATATTTTATCAGTAATTGTTCTATCTACATTTGTCACTATTAGCTTAGCAGTTTTTTTTTGTTTGGAGTTGCTTTATTAGCAGAAGTTCGTTTTGTCATTGCTGTATTATGTTTTGACAGTTCCATGTATTTTTTAAAATTCCATTACCTCGTATTAGTTTTTTCACCCCTTTTAATAATGAAGTACGTTCTGTATTAATTGTTACATTTTCATTATATATAGTTTTTATTACGTTAAATTGTTTTTCAACTGCAGTTAAGATATTTTTAGTTAACTAGGTATATTTTCGCGTGTTTCTTTTTAATTTTATGTTGTGATAACAGCCAACTTGTCAATTTCTTCGAGTAAATCTTTTATTTCATTAAAAGTAGATTCTATTTGTAATGTTAACATGTGGTTACACTACCGGCCGAAATCGATACTGTGACAGCTGATTAAAGGATATATACTAACAATAATACGCGTACTACTATAATAACATATACAAGATAATGGAACGTACTAACCGCATCAGCAGATAAGATCACGTTATTCTTATCCTAGCTTGTATAATCCGCTTTTCAAGACCATCACTCCTTAAAATGTGCTGTACATAACTATATACAGCTTCGACAGACACCTTTTCCTAGTGTGAAGAACTTTACCGGTGCTACTGTCCTATAATGATTTAAATATTCGTATTAAGTGTTGCAACGTTCACATTTATATATGTATTGTTTACACGTTTTTTTATAATCAACAAAGCACATCATAATTTTTACGTTAATATTATCTGTCTAATATATTCGAAATCTGTTCCCGAGTTCCTCTTCACGGTACGAAGCCCGCTTGTTCAAGTGAAATTGCGAATTTACCTTACTAATGATATTTTAAAAAAACAACTCCTTTTTTATTTTATAAATAAATTTTTTTTTATTTGAAGAATACTTTAGTGTTGTATAATAATTTTTGTATATGGTAAATTTTAGTATAATGTAAAGAAGGACACACAGTTCATTAACGAACTGAAAAAAATAAGTGAAAAATATGCTTCAGTTTTCGAACATTAAAAATAATCAGTACAGATGATTAATTCTATTTACTTATAAACCTTTTTTTTTTTTAATGTTTGTGATTTTACTGAATCGGATGCACCCTACCTCATTGATTTTAAATGATATTAAATCATGTTTAATTAACGAAAAATTGTTGCTAAATACATTTCGTTGTTCACTGCGCTAATAAATTTTATTTTTATTACACTGTCCTTAAGATCTGGTTCTCTTTGCAAAATATTAAATTTAATAAATTCCGACTGTTCTTAAATGCCACCAAATTACGTAAATTTAACGAAGCCTTTAGGAAGCACTACAGAAATACTTTTTGACATTTAAAATTATTAAATTTGATTTTAGGAAATTGTGATTTAGATGTCGCCCAAGACGGAGATAAATCAGATGAAACGGTAATGGTCACTAGAATAAAACGCAGTTTAAGTGATTCTAATATCTTATACACTCGAGATTTGGGTTCATTGAAAAGGCATCGATATTCTATTGAAAGTGGTAAAATATTTCGATTTAAACATAATTATAATTACATAATGTGTATGATTTAATAACTTAATTATTAAAACAATAATGTCTTATTCCTCATTTTTTAATGCCGTACACTATGCAGTACGTAGACTACATCTAATAATTTCTATCCCTTGGTGCCTTAAAGAGCCCCCCCGATTAATGAATTTATACATTTTTTGTTTAATTTGGTAGTTTTTAAACTGTTTTTTTATTTAGTGTATTTTAATTATTTTATATATTCGTTTATTATTAGCGTTTTACTTTGAAATAGAATTTGTATAACATTAATAAACGTTTTTTGTTTAATAACGAAGTTTTTTTACTAATTTTAATAAACAATTAGTAAGTCAATTTTTATTTCTTTCAGTTTGGAATTGTGCTTTTATTTTTATTTTTATTGCGGTAATCAATTTGTGTTTGAAGAATATACAGAGTTTTATTAATTTGAATACAAAATTAACAAATATGGTAAGTAAATTTTTATTTCTATAAGTTCAGAATTTGATAAAATTAGTATAAAATTTTAATTCGCAAATGTGTATGAACTATCTTCATTTTTATCATCTGTTATTTCAATTGTTTCACTATCATAATCGTTCATATTCTATAACATTTATGTAATATCTAATTGTTTCATGTTTAACTTTAAACAAATTTCATGTCCAACAAAATATGTATAAAATCAATTAAATAACATAATGTAAACCTATGTAAACCGCGAATTAAAATTTTGTACTAATTTATCACATTCTGAACTTATAGAAATAAACATGTACTTACCATTATTGTTAATTTTGTATTCGAGTTAATACAGCTCTGTATATTCTTCCCACACAAAATGATCACCGTAATATTAAAAAACAAAATAAAAGAACAATTCCAAATTAAAAGAAGTACAAATTTACTTACTATTATAAATTATTTATTAAAATTAGTAAAAAAAATTTATATTATTTATTCTTTAAACATAAAACAATCACTATATTAACGGACAAAGTAAATAAATACTGAGGAATGTTATACTGAAGAATTGTCTTTACAAAATCAATAATGTTGCCAGTATACTTACAACCACGCTCCAATACTGAACAACGCGTCAATACTGAAAAACGCCGATCAATAAATCCGGATCACTTCAGTATTTTTCATCAGTACATCAGTATTTTACATTGCACAATAAGTAATATTGACAATGTTTATAAATATTGTCAGTATTATTGACCGTGTAAGGTGCGCTTAACAATGTCATATTTATTATTGTGGTTAAACTAGTTATTTTAGTTACGTCAAATCACCAAAATTTATCCTGTGGGGTCCTCCGAGGACCCCTCTTGGTATATTAGCGGTTAAGTATTGAACGGCATATATATAATAGTTATATGGGTATGTGAGCCCTACAGAATCGGAAACACCTAAACTATTTAGCGAAATATAAACTAATTCTGTTACCTTGCGATAGGATATGAAAAACATCATGAACTTATAATATAAGATATTGTTTGTGACTGGAGTTATATTATCGGGTTCCCGATCTCTTATTTCTCAAATAATTCTTTGTATCATCGTTGCCAACAGCCTCATAAATGATTTCTGTTATTTAATATCTGCAAAGGCTGATAATTTATTTTTCTTTATGAGTGTATTTTCTACGGTTCGTTTCTTTCTTCTCAACCTCGATATTAATAGTATACGACGGTAACGTAAGCAATCAGATTAAAGTAACCTTTATTAAGTAAAATTTCGATTGAATATTCCATATTTGTCAATATGTATATAAAATTTTATTATATTTATAACAGAGAATAGTGTGGATGAATCCAATGATCGTAGAATTAAACGACGATCGTCTATATACAGAAGATGGCGTTCTGTGGATTCTTTTAGACGTTACTCTCAAGGTAAATTTTTAAAATTTTCATTTCTAATTTTTGCTTCTAAGTAATAAGTATTAACAAACTAAGATTATAATTATCATCTAGATAACATCGAGGGAATATTTAATGACGTTAAAAATTTTGATGTACGTATATATAATATTAAATATTATATTATTTTTTTATTGCAGATGGTTATAACTCTCACCAACATTCTAGATGCGCTTCACCGGCTCCTTCAAGTGGTATTGAAAATAGCTCGATTAAAGATGCACCTATTCAAATAGATGTCATGACGGCCGATCCAGTTGTTTCGGGTACTTTGAATTACTTTTTTTTTTTTATTTATTAAATTTCTAGGTTATTTTTTTTTAAAATTTGTATTTCTATTATGGTTTATACTGACGTATTATAATACAATAATAATAATACCCGTGAACATGGGCAGTTTAATCTATTTTTCATTTGATCGTGTTATTACACGAAGGGAAATATGACTAACGGATTTTACACGTTGTAGAAAATTATTTTAATATATTCAGCAGTGTCGACTATTACTTTTAGGTTAAATGTTGATCTCTCCATCAGGTGTTAAATTACATTAAAATTAGACATATAAACTTGAAAGATCGCAGTATTCTGTGAATTATTTTCATTAATCCTAAAAAATTATTATTTAAATTCTTTTAGTTTAAGTAAATTACGTGTATTTCACCGAAACAACAAAAGCGATATTAGTTCAAAATGATGAGATAATAGCGTAACTTAACGACGGCTACACTGCGTCAAAAATAAAAAATTAAAATACGTGTTACCCAAAATTGCATTAACAACTGTAAGCTGTGCATGCGTGTGCATAATTTATTTTAATTACCTTGTAAGATCTCATTTTTAATATTTAGAATGGAAAAATGTTGGAGACTAATTTGGGAGTTTTCTGATTTAAGTAACATTATCGTTTATTCCAATCGATTTGTATATTTTCTATTAAGGCTTGATTCACAGTATAGGAACGGTCACGCTCCGATAAAATATTCTTAAATGAGAAACTATGTAAGCATTCACTAAAGTTTCGCTCCAGCCACGCTCAATCCAAAAGAAATTTTGGCCGTTCGAGAACGTCGTGTGGACATGAGCCGAACGTAACCATACATAGTGTGAATCAAGTCTAAATGTTTAACAAGGTTCAATATCCTTCTTCGCCATATAAATAATCAGCATATTTTTGGGGGTCTGAGATTATCTTTATACGATTTAATATGCGCATTGTACGTGGTTATGTTCGTAAATGTTGAACTGCATTCCGTGTACGATAATTTGGTTATGAACAGCGAGAACTTATTTAAATAATTTGTTCGTATCAGATCCGTATAATGAGGACAGACGTTCGGTCCTGACCGGTGGTTCAATTAAAGGTTGGTTACCAGACGTAGCTGTCATACTTTGGAGACGTCTGCTCGGCGCTATAGGAAATATTAATTCTATTTCTAATCCAGCTTTGCACGCTCAAGTATTTCACCATTTAGTTGAACTTTCAAACACGTTAATTAAAGTAAATATTTTTTTCTGTATCGGTTACGTGATTTTAAAGTTATTTTGATAAAATTAAAGAACGATAACATTCATTTAAATTTAAGTTTATTTCACATTATTCACACATTTCCAATGTTACGTGCAACGAAATAATAGTAATAGTAATTAGATAGTGATTTAGATACATAAAATATAACGCCTATAGTAATGCGTGAATGACAAACTACAATCTTTTTAGTCACTCACGTCACAAACACATCACACACACATTCATGTATGTACATACATACTTGATAACACAACTTTTTATATAATGAGTATATAATACAATGAAACTAGTGCATTATTGAACGAAAACGTAAAAACTATGAATAGGCTTATTATATAAAGACAGTGTAAGTTCAGTGAGTTCTTTAAATTCATTTTATAATTAAATATACCGTAATTTATTAAAAATAATTTGCAGATTTTAAGTGACATCCTAATAGAAAGTTTTAATTTTTTATAGTTCTTATCTCTTTAAGGAATGACGTAGCTTTTTGAACAGATGAAGTACATTCATAACAATATACATACACCTCGTAGTATTGGTCCTTATTGCGTTACATTTAAAATAATAATAATAGTAAAAAAGAAAGAAGAAATGAGACTAGTAAATTCATTCTCAGAATTATTATAATTCTTAAACGATTACTTAAAGTGTGTTTGAACAGACAAAATCTAGCCCTCACCATTGGTATTAACAAGAAAAAAATGGAAAATATTATGGTTTGACGATACAACGAATACATAACTATATTTTATCTCATTTACAGTAATTGCCAGTCGATATCACGTAATTATTATCATTTGAAAAGAAAAAGCTTCGTACATAATTTTCAAAGCACACTTCTTATTTTTCCCTTTCTTGGACAACGGAAGTTAAATTTTTTTTGTTAAATTACATATATAAATAAACTATTCTGTATCTAAATGTTCGTGTGTCTTGTTTTATCGAATGCGATAGTATAGAGTTGTCCTTTTTTTTACTTTTTTGTCGTTTTGCACTTTCAGGGATCTAGTAGCAGACTGTTTAATTTTTAATTCTCTACTCTGAGAAACAAACGCCGTATAAAATGAATTTCGGCAGATGACTATCTCCGAGCCGTTGATTTTTAAATTTATAAAAAATTATAAAAACGAATGAATAAACGCTATTTCTCATCAGTTTTCGTGTACTAGTATATATTATTCAATCTAACTACAGGCCTTTTACGAACATACGCAACTTCCTTGTTGTTATGCTACTATCTGTCTGTGACGTTTCTAGTACCACGAAGTGTTACAAAATGAACATACCCGAGAATAGTACATAAAACTTAAAATTATACGTCCCGTCGAATAATATTAAAATATCTATCTATATATAAATCTATTATTATTAAGTGCCGTCTCCGTATAGGAGGTAGGCGACTACTTACCTGTACATATTTTGTTAAATAGTGTACAAGGCAATCATAATATGACGTTAGCGTAGATAGACACACACCTGGGAGAACTGTCACGACAAAATTCAGCCCCGCTTGTTTTTGTAGTGTACTACATTATTACTAGGGCGCATATGATGTTGTGCGTGGTGGTTTGCTATTGCCTTCCACGCGGTAATATGATTATATTTTTATTTTCTAATGATAATTTTTGCGTCGCCGATCGTACTTGAACTCGCTACCTTCCGTATAGAAGTCCTGTTCTAGTCACTAGGCTATCCCGATATATATATATATATATATATATATATATATATATCATTAATATCAGGCTGGTAATTAAATCTTTTAGGTAACCTCTTATCTCCTATAACAAGCGTTACAACTAATACTAAGGAACAATTGGTGGGCAAAAGTGTTACTCAATAGAAGGTACCTCAGGTTATTATGATTAATAAACCAGAAAATCCGGCAAGGTTGATAACACCATAACCTATCAACTTGCTTCCAGTATTGTCAAAAATCGGGGGGAAAATTTGCTTGTAAGCCTTCAACCGATAATTCAAGAAAAGGGTATAATACCAATCACCAGTTCGGATTCAGAGAAAGACACTAACAGCGAGACAGTTATACGGGATAGCTGATACAGTTATAAATGTTTTGGAAGACAAAGAATTTTGCAATGCGGTATTCCTGGACATTCAAGAGGCCTTCGACAGAGTGTTGCACTTATTTAAAATAAAAAAATGACTACCATATCAATATTACCTGCTAATAATGTGTTATTTAAGAAATCGAATGATTATGGTCAAACAAGAAGAGGAATTTGTCTGATATTTATGCGATCGATGCAGGAGTCCCCCTAGGCAGCATATTGGGATTTATCCTTTATTCAATATTTACCGCGGATTTACCAATCAGGGAAGATACAACACTTTGTACGTTCGCTGATGACAGCAGTTTTGGTGAGGAATAAGGATAGTCGTATAAATTACAACAACATCTGGACGATATAGAAAATTGGATTGCCGATTGGAGTATAAAAGTAAACGTAAATTAATCTACTAATAACAACTTTACTCTTAAACATTCAAATTTTCCTTCCGGTGGTGCTTACTAACAGTCATACCTTTAAAAAATGTAGTTAAATACTTAGAACTACATTTTGACAAAACTTTACATGGAAAAATCATATAAAATTCAATTCTAAAGAAATGAACCTTAAATATAAAAAATGTATAGGGTGATTAGGAGTTTATTAATATATAATGCAATAATAAAACCTGTGGCGCTGTAATATGGGGCACGGTTATAATTTCTAATCGCAATATAATACAAAAATTTCAAATAAACTTCTCTGAGCAGTTACCAACTCCTCCTGATGCGCAACAAATAAAGATATTCACTCTCTTGTGAAATCGAATACGTGAAGAAAATGATTAACGCTCAAATGCTGACGTGTACGGCGACAGGAATTACGTATGAATGTCGAAGCAATATGCATTTTTGATAGCAGCCAAACTACAAGGAGGTTATTGAGAAAACATGTCTTAGATGACATATCAGATTAGTAGGCAGGATGGACCATTGGGTCCACCTTGTACAATTTATTATGTAAATAAATATTAGCTAAATTAATTGTAGCCTCGTGGGCCGTTGTAATTAAGAATATGTGTGTGTATATATATATATATATATATATATATATATATATATATATATATATATAAATTCTTATCTTGTTCTAATTTATAATTAACTTAGATGAATGATGCTAATTTATTTAAGTTACAATTCGTTTCAACAGGTGTGCGAAACTAGAGAAAACGAGTGTTAAATAAAATAAAATACATTTTTAAAAAAATTCCTGGCCTTAATTTTTTTTTAAAATTCAGTATGTGTTAATTTATGTTAATAATACTCTTCAATCGAGTATTTAAATAGTTCTTACTTTTATGAATACTTCGTAAAATAAAATTTACTTTATTTCTTAATCTTATGACAAATGTAGATCTGAAAAAAGATTCGATCTGCTATCATATTTTTATTTTCAATTTTTATCGAAGTTAATATGCAAAATAATTCATCTATCGTAATTTTTTTCATTATTTTCCAGAAAAGTAATAAAAATAATGGTAGATGAATTCTTTCTAAAAAATCAATTGAAAATTAGTTAAATCACTAATATTTAATTTCTTAAAGAAAACAAAGCTTTTCGGCATTTACGCCATTATCAAGTGAAACTTTTTAAAACATAATTTTAAAAATATAAATTAAATATAATTACTTAAAAATACGTGATGGTGATTGTGAAAATATGCTCCAAAAATGCCGTCTGCTTCTGTTCTGTCTATTTTTTGATTTGTTGAAATTTAATATCAATATATTTGTTTATTAATTTTGTTTTTTATATTAATTTTTTCTTCAATACTATTTTCCGGATTCTGTAAAAGTTGTGTACTGGTGGAATTTGAAATTTTTCATTAACTGTTGCGATGTATGATGTCCAAAAGTAAAATATAAAATATAAAAATATACGAACGCAAAAAATTTTTTTAAAAAACACAATTTTACAAGTAAAATGAAAATAAATATTAAAAATTATATTTAATTTATATTTTTAAAATTATGATGTTTTAAAAAGTTTCACTTGATAATGGCGTAAATGCCGAAAAGCTTTGTGTTTTCTTTTTAAGAAAATAAATATTAGTGATTTAACTAATTTTCAATTGATTTTTTATTAAAAAATCACTACATTCCACATTATATAAAAAATTGAATTCTTTCTCTTACTAATTTGAAGGATATATATTTTTTGTTATATCTTTGTTTTAGATGTACTTGAATCAAGGCATTCCAGAAGATAATCAAACTACTCGACCTATGCCCGAATTAATACCACCTATTACATATTTCGCACCCTGGTGTTTTCAGGTAAAAATTTTGATGAATAAAACGCATGTCGTAAACTCTATTACGTTTCTAATGGAAAAGTTTTTACCTGCGCAACATACGTAGAGGGAATTATAACTAAATTAACGTTATTTTATTTGTTTAGGCCCTACAACTCTCATCGGACTATCAACGAGGAAAATTGTGCGCTTACAGGTTATTATGTCAAACCACTATCGCAGCTCCAGACTGTGTTCTTCCGCAACTTCATATTCAGATGTTCCTGAAAATTTTACGTGATGCCTTAGTGTCTTCCGATAAAGTTAGTTACATATATATTTTTATACTTTATGAACGAAAAATTGTGGAATTTGAAACGTGTAAAAGTTTATAGTAATTATTGAATATATTAAAAAATAAAGATTATATGCATCATCGCAATCAGTTTTTTAATGAGTATTGTAAGGATATTTTTTTATTTTTTAATAAAATTACTTCCGTTATCTTTTATTTTAGCTACATTTTATTTTCTCTAAACATATTTACATTTAATGAACCAATTATTTTATATAAAACCAATTTTGTTGTCATTTAAATGCGAATACCTACATTAATCTTTATAAATATCTACATTAATCTTTATAAATATCTACATTAATCTTTATAGTAGTTGTTTTAATTACGTATACAACGTTTGTGTGCATCATATTATTTATAATTTCGTTTACTAATATTGATATTTGAAATTATTCTATATGTTTTTTTCCCGTGTATATAAAAAGATACTTCATGTATATTTTTTTATATGTCTATACTTAGAAAATTTTTGACTTAACATGAATATGCAATTTTGTGTCGATTTGTATATACATAAAAAGGGTATAGATTGTCTATTTTGTTTTGTAGTGTGTATGTTTTTCAAAACAATTCCCCGATTGAATTTATATCCTTAAATTTTATAATCCTAATTTTCATAAATTTTGTTATGGTTCGCTTGTTTTTTTTTCACACTATAACATTACTGCAATAGGTTGTACGTGGCAATATATCGATATGTTTGATGTGCATTAAATATTTGTATTTTTTCAGAATATTGTATATACGGTTGTGAAATATACAGGTCCAAAGTTCTTTTCGAGACAACTACCTGGTTATTCTCTTCTTATTCCGGAATTTGTAGAGGCTACAAGTACTGTTTTATCATCGGACGATTTAGGTCCCGTAAGTATTTTTAACGCAATATGGGTGAACGTATTATATTAATATTTTTTTATGCATAAATTGAATTCTGGATAATACAGTTATATTTATTTATCGAAAATGGTTATAAATAGCCTGAAACGATATAGTGATAATACCAGTTCAAAGATAGTTCTTAATGATTAGAAATCACTATTGCATAAGTAGTTAACATCTCGCCATTCGGTAATTCGCGGGTACTTATTTTAATTATACAACACGTGCAGAATAAATTACTTCCCCTTAGTGTTATTGAGGAAATGATAATATTTATAAATGGTACCCTGATATAAACAAATATTTCAGAACTGTGTGTGTATATAAACTTTAAATCTTTTACTAGCTCTGTTAAATAATTGATTTCAAAATCTACGAAAATTATATATTGTCGTGTATTGTCCCTCTATTCCTCTAATGTCTCTATAGAAAATAATTATGTGTTGAGTTTTCACACACACACACATATTATATATATATATATATATATATATATATTTTTTCAAATACAAATAACTTGATAACAACCGACTTATTTTATTACAAATAAATTATTTTTACGTTAAATTAAAACGTATGAATTGTAACTTATTCCTTTAAAAAATAGTAAAATATGTAAACATACTGAATTGAATGTTCGAATTTAATTTAAATTTTGTTTTAATTTATTCTTTTATTCAACAAAAAATATGTTAGTCGACGGAATCGTTTCAAATTTAAATATTATTTTTCAAGCATGATATATCTAGAACATTGTGATAGTACAAATGATACTAGTATTTTTATTTTTCTGTAGATGTGTACGAATTATAAGAGCTATGTTAACGTCTGATTCATAGCGTTGGAATTTTATTATGGTCTAAGAATTAGTATGACATTATTTTGCTGTGTTGTAGACACCTCGAGCCGAATCAGTCTCAATTTTGGGTTCAATATTAAGTTTAGTTGGTCCTATTTCAACGTTTCCAGCATTTCAAAATAAAGATAAATTTTGTTCCAATTTGAAGGTATTTTATTGATATGTAATTAAATTTTAAAATTATGCGTTGCACTGTTCATCATCAGAATAAGCCAGTTGTGTCCTAGTAAATCTTGTTTGAAAAGTTAAATTTTTAAAATTTTTAACTATATACGGTGTTTGAAAAAAAATATATTTTGAACTCACACCGCCAAAATAATTTGAAAACTTTGATGATTTACAACTTTTCAATGTGCGTGTGTAGTGAAAAGATAATATTGTGTATCCTGTTCTCGTTATTATTATTATTATTATAGTAAGCGCAGAATATATAAAAGAAGTATAACCATTATTTCAATTGAAATACAAATATGAATAAATTATTTACAAAGTAATATTTTAAACATGCATTGTATAATTGAATGTTTATAAAATGAAGCAGGCTCTATAGGCAAAATATTTTATTTCCGTTTTGATACGTTTATGTTAAGATTAATTAAATACGAAATAACAAATGTAGCTGCATTTGTTCCTCCTCATAGTTCATTATGTGTACAACATAGGACCCCCCTGCTCACAACTTTCTATGCAATGTATTAACCACTTGTGTCCACTAAAATATTTAATAAACAGCGATATCTGGCATCTATACAACATAACATCGATAAGGTGATAGGTATTCATACATTTTTAATCAATCATTTTCATGTCTACTTTCAATGTATACCATATTCAGAGTGTTTATCAAATTAATGATTTTTTAAACTACTTGATCATAACAAACTTTGAACAGAAAATAATTATTAATTAAAATTTGAATAGATGTGATAAATAAAATTAGCATATAAGTTTCAGCATGATGACAATTAATTCATAAGCAATATGATTTATATATTTTCTTGTTAGAACTTTTATTTTTGACAATTACAATCGTTTCCTTGAGCAGCCTTGACCGTCAGTTCCTCAAACATAAGTCAACACAGGATAATCAACCTGAAATTTGGTAACATTTGTGTTCGAATCGGAATTAAAATTATATAAATGATGAAATAAACTACTCTTATTCGTATCTTTAACTTTTGATTTCCGACAGTTGGTCTTCTTTGTCTATAAATATTGAAAATGTAAACATACATTTTCCATATTTAATTTTTTTATTTATAGCCTCGCGTACTAAAATTACTAATTCAAGCTGCGAAGAATGAACAATCCGGGTTAGCTCGTGGTATTGCGCTTTCTAGCTTAGGAGTATTTCTTTTGCAGGAAATATCATCCGAAAGTAAACACCCTAGTTTTAAAGAAGCTTTTAACATGCTGTTATTAGCTCTAAAGGTAAGTTCATATCCATTTATATATAGAAACAAGTTTCATAACTTGAAGAGTGTGGAATGTAGTGATTTTAAAAAAAATGAACAACAAAAAAAGATCAACTCACTGATTTTTTTGTTTATGAAAAATCTCAAAGCTTTTCGAATGTTAAACCATTATCAAGTGAATATAAAAATATAAATTATTAAAATATATACAATATTATAAAAATGTAAAAAATATTACTTAAATACGCAATTTACAAAAATTATTAAAGTGATAAAACAGCATTTTAAATAATCTGATAGTGAATGTGGTAAACAACACAATCATCAATCAGCAATGTAGAATTTGCACATAAACAATAACACAATAAGAAATAAAGTAAAAATAAATAATAACATTCAACAATATAAAATTTATACCGTAAACAATAATACAATAGCAGGTAAAATAAAAATGTACAGCCAACTGGACGCAAATTCAAATCGATATATCTACACAGTGTGAAATCGTATGAATGAGAATAAAATATTAAATCATACATTTAACACTTCTCTATTAGCCACATAATTTTTTTTTTTTTCAAAAAAATTAATGCATTAGGTATATGTAAAATTATAATACCATACTAAAATTTTCACATTTTTTAAGAAAGGCAGCCTATTCTTGTTTATATTGTATCAGTGAGCGCTATCTAGGAGCAGAGGAATATATTATTCAGTAGAATAAGTGTCCAGCATGCTGCACAGCCGGTTATAATGACGCCAATTCACTTAGTAACGACGTTATTCAAATTTGAAAAGTGTCCAGCAGGCTGCACGCCTGGACTGAGGAGGATGCATAAATTTTATATTGTTGGTTGTTTTTATTTATTTTTATTTATTTTCTGTTATTGTGTTAAATATGCTATTATTAAGGAAAAATTTAAATGGGTCTAGTTTATACGAAGATCATTATAATAGAGATTTTATTTCTATATATGTATATATTAGATGAAGAAGTAGTCGCTATTGTACGCTATATCATTTTCGTAAGGTAAGAATTATTATAAATGGACAGTTTGTGATTTATTATGTAATATGAAGTATAATATATTGAACATAGGATTTTATTCTGTCGGAGACAATACAGAAATAGAATAATATGTTATCTAATCTTGTGTGTACATAGAATATATGACTAATGCTACTTGTCGATTCTAAGTCTTCTACAAGTTTCAGCTTATTGCATAATGGTGTCATTTATAAAAGAATTTCCTACGAATATTATCTTACTAATTCAATCATGCGATGCAAATATAATGTATTACGTTGAAGCAAAAAATGTTAGTTTTTTTAAAAAAAAAACTTTTTTCCTGTATGTCAAAATTACATTAACGATTAAAAAATTACAGTTAGCTTTTACGTTGACGACACACCCTTCTAGAATTATAAGCAACTTTCAACTGGAATTATTATTTAACTTTTCATGTAATTTTTTAAAAATGAAAAAAAAAATAATCCATCCTCTTTACAAGAATTGACAAGTATGTCGCCGTAAATGAACATAAAAGCATAATAGAATGGAATGACTAAATTAATTAACTCGGAATAATTCTAGATAAAAATCAAAATTTCTCTGCTCACGTTAATTATGCCAGTTACAGAACGTTGCAACGAATATCTGTGCTTTTTCCTGTGGTTCTCATCTCATCATCATTAGTACAGTCCTAAAACTGCTCCATCGCAATGATAGTCCATCTCTCCCGTCTTTCGCAGCTCGTTTTAATTCTTTAGTATCGACATTATTTCTGTAATATCTGTCGGTTATTATTAAATAATCGTTATTTATTTATTTAATAATTCGGACACTATACATTTATCGAAGTAATAACGATTATTTTTCTGTATTTTATTAGTTTAACCATGAAACTATAGCGCAAATTGCGTGCGATATATTAACTCTGCTATGCGATCACGCGTCGATAATTTTAAAACTATATCCGGAACTTCCATCGCGAACTGTCGAGGTAATATATACGCGTATTTCTTTTATTAACGACCGGTGTTAATAATCTTTGTTTCACGTTTTAGAATCGTTGACGGACTATTTTGTATGTGTGTCATGAACGTGAACATACTATGAAGTCGCCGTGATGAAAAATAAAAAATTCAGAAGAAATCTTGATTTACCTTCGCCGAGAATGCATATTATTTTTCATTAACATCTGCTTTAAGTCAGTCTTCAAACAAACCCCAAACATAGATGGCGGCATAATAATAAGGGCAGAGAAGGTATCAAATTCCCGGTATGCAAACCATACCCATTTAATTGCAAACAGTGTTGAGAAAAGTTACAAGAAGTCGTACTGAAATACGTGACGTAGGTTAGTGTAATATACGCGAACTCGATATAAACATTAATAAAAGCAAATGACTGAATAAAAGACGAAACATACAGCAATACGAGAAAAAAATTATTTATCGAAGAGCTTCAACTACTCTCAAAATTTCAATATCTCGGAATATGGTTAAATAGATTAGGTAAGAACGTGATTTTATTAACACATAAAATTTGATGACTCGAAATGATTTAATTTATAATTGCGAATGCTTCTGGTACGGTGTTAGGTCAAAACTGCTGCATGACGTAGAAAGCTGAGTTCTTACACAAACTTCGGAAATGAGAATTAAATTCTTCGAAATGCACAGATTTTACCACGATGCTAAGCAGAAGGGAAACCCCTATTGTGAGGAAGAATATTATTCAACAAATTACGTCAACTTTGCACTTTTACAACAACGCATCACATCAATTTTTTCACATATGCGGTACAGACACAAACATAGATAAGACGGTCCAATACTAGTGTTCGGGTGAGAATAAAATGTATATAGTCATTAAAAAAAAGGGGTTATTAATAAATTACATTTAGGGAATTCAATTCAAAGCGATAAACGAAATAATGTAACCTACACATATTTTTATGCTTACAGGTTGTGGCTAATACAATCGGCTTTATGTTACCAATTGAAGATGGAAAAAAACGTTTACTTACATCTTTATTATTCCTGTTAGCTGAGTGGACGATGAAAATACCAATGGAAATGTTAAAACTTAAACGATCTTCTAACACAACTTTACTATTGTCAGTATTCAAGGTATTCTACCTCCACTTATTAATGAAAATATTTAAATGCTCTGTTATATAGTATCACTTATTAATGAAAAATTGAAAATATTTAAATGCTCTATTATGTATCTCTGAATTCGTTATGAACTGGAAATTATTTGATGAATTCGTTATGAACTGGAAATTATTTGATGAATTCGTTATGAACTGGAAATTATTTGATGAATTCGTTATGAACTGGAAATTATTTGAATATTTAAAGTTTTTAGTCCATTGCGCTTTCATCATATATTATTCGTTGTTCTTAAAATGTTTAAATATAATTGTCTCCCCCAGTATTCGATATTTTTTAATACTTTTATTTTTTTTTTTGGTTTTTGTTGTTTTTATTAAATATGTTTTTCACGATATCCTTTACCTATGATCGTAGGTGTTGGACGAATTAATTTACGGTGACGGTAAAAACAGCGTAATTACCGGCGGATATTTTAATCCGGAATTAGTAAAAGAATTTAACCCAAATATCACTTTAGACAATTTAAAGGCTGATGATTTAAACCTGTCATCGTTCGATGCTCCGTCTTCGCCTACTCATTTAAACAGCATTAAAACTTCTATAAGAATCGCTGCTCAAATGGTAACGTATTTATATTGTAGTTAAAGTATAATAATAAAGCTGAGGGAACTTGTTAATATTCTACATGGACATTTTAATTGGTTACTTAAATTTTAAATTGAATAATTCGGGAAGAGATTTTACTGATCAAATTTTATAAGTACGGTCTCTTATAAGTTCAAGAAATCTAAGTAATTATCATTTATCATTACTATTCGCGAGTACACAACTTACACACATGTATTCATGAATACAAACACACACATATATATATAATTAAATATATACTCTAAATTGTAATTATATAAAGTAATTAATTTCGTTACATTTATAAAAATGTTTTTTTTTTTTACATATTTGTAGATCAACGCCCATCTTTTAGAAAATTTAGGTCAATTTCCTCTAATCACTGGTGCTTCTTTAATGACGTCACTTGTTACCGAGCAAGATGACGTGCCAGGATTATCATCTACCGATCAGTTAAATACGGAAATATTTAACCAGCCGAACGTTCAGGTGTATATATATATATGTATATGAATGATTTTTTAGCAAATACGAGTACAATATTAATAGAGAACAAATTAAATACGTATTCTTATTGTCAATAATAAATAAAAATTCAAATTTAATTGTAATGGACAAATAGAATGTATAGGTTCGATGTTTTCTTTTCCATTATAGATGTTTGTTACAACTGATAATGTAATAATGTCATTCGTAGAATTACCTCCTTTGGAAAATTGTGGATTTAACGTACCTAAAGATCATACCGTTATACCGTCTTGTGCTCGTATTATCTTGCGTACACTTAACGGGAAATATTGTTGGGACGCATCTGTTCTTCATGAAGACACGGACGAAAGCGATGACGGTAACGTATGCTTACCTATAATGCTATAACCTGTATCTTGTTGTATAGTAATGTTTTAAAACGGACTCCGGATATATAAAGATTACTTAATAAAATACTATAAATTTTATATATATATATATATATATATATATATATATATATATATATATAAACAAAATAAAAACAATGTTAATCACTATCAAATTTATTTGATGTATGCAAAATAATTTGGTTTTTGAATAATTTGATAGAATCTAACAACCGTACAAATGGACGTGCAATCGGGAGGAAAACGTAGTTAAATAATTAAGAAATACTAGAAAGGAAGAAAAAAGAAAATTTGTTGCTCCAAGTGTTTCACGTGTTTTTAAATTCGTGGAAATATCGACCTTCTCATTTAATAATCTAATTTCCAGTTACTTTAAATTAAAAATTTAATGAGCCGATGCGTTAAATAATACAAATATTTACTGAATTCTTGCATATATATATATATATATTTTTATAATTGCCAGAGCATTCAACTGTTAACCTGTCAATCGAAGGTTTGGTTCTGACTCACGACATAAAGTTTTTCATCATCATGTAACTTTTAATTAGACAATGGCATCTCATTCATTATATTATGATGTGTACGCACACTTGGGTTGTATCAATGCCTTGAATGGTAGTCCATTTTTTACACAAAAACTACGTACAATAGGCTAATCATGATGTTCGGCGACATACAAGACGACAATGATATATATATATAAAACATTATAACACAATTGTCAAACTGGAGTACTTCGAGTTAATCAAAATAACCTTTTAACATTTTTGGTAGATTGAAAATCAGCCTAAGGTGATTCTTAAACACGAAAAGAGATTTTAATGTAACAAAAATTGATAAGTCAACTACAGAAAATGGGGTGAAGCTTAGAAATTACGTTTTGTTGGATTTAGTCGAATCAAAAGTCAAAAAATCGCGAGCAAGGATAGGCATATGATCGTAAGGAAAAACGTAGTATAATAATGATGAAATACGAGAAAGAAAAAAAGGAATGTTTGTCGCTTCTACGTGATCTTCAAATGATTAAATGGATATTAATGTAATGATACTAGAATCTAAAATATAGGCCATGTATACGTGAGCATTTTGAAGAGTTAAGAGAAATGCAATATTTATAGGAAACGGAATTTTAAAGCCATGAAAAGCTTAATAAAAATCAACACGAAAATTACTATAATGAGAACATTCGAGAATAACATGGTCAGCATCGGCCACTAAATGAGTATCCATAGAATGTGAGCAGTTAGAGAACTAACAAGTTTCAACTTATGTAGGGAAGCAGGAAGGCGACTATTGCCGAGTTTCCGTCGACAGATGGTAGTAATAAAACTCCGCAATTTGATCGTTTCAACTTTAATATTGTAGAACCATGGATAAGCAGGTATGTCGGGTTGAATGGATTTATAATACCTTACAGTAAATGGATCAGACTCTAGATTTTTCCAGATTCCTTATGTGCAAATTTAATGTACGCTAAGAGATCTATAGGAGTATAAAACCAGAATGTTCTTAATGTAGCCGTTGAAGTGACTAAATGACCAGCTAGATTATTGCCATGAATTAAGCCCGGGGATCCAAACAAATTTAACCGTAACTCCAAGCGAGCTTAATTGGCATATGTAATTAGAAATTTAAGTTACGTATTTAAAAACAACGAAATTCCAATATGTTTAAAGCGGAAACTATATAATAATTATGTTCTGTCGGTTGTTACATACGACACACAAACATAGACTTTCACGAAAACGAATATTAGAAGGATAATAAGGGTACAAACAGCGCAGTGAAGATTAATATTAAATATGAGACGGCCCAACCGGAAACGAAATATTTTGTTACTGAAGAAGACCGGACTTTGTAATGTGGTAAAGCAGATGGCCATTCTGAAGCAGACCTAAACAGGGCACATAGCCAGAAAGAAGGATAATAGACGGACAAAACGAGTGTTGGAATGATGACCGTTTCACAAGGGAGCCGATGACACGTTTGTACGACGATATAACTGAGGTATTGAGGAAGAAGTGGATCCAGAAAGCTCAGAACTCGAATGAATGGGAGAGATCGGTGAGTCAACTCTTAATTAATTAATATTTTTCTTTTTCTTAAACATTGAACGAACCGGAGCATTATATTGCGTGCGTAATAATAAAACATATTCTTTAATTGTAAAAAAAAAAAAAATGGTAATTAGTGTATTAGATAAACATTTTAGTGTCACGCGAGCATGTACGCAATAATAATTATATGTAATTTATTTTTTTCTTATTTGCAGACGAAGAACGTCGTCAAATGATTTTGATGCCCGGTTTAAGATTAAATCGCAAAAAAGAAGAGTTGCCCTACAGTTCGTATATACCTAGCGATCCTCCGCAAAAAATGATGCGTAAAAGACAGCCTCACGTATTACCGACTATTGAAAACTCTGCACCCGACCTAGATAATTTAAACGATGTAAGTGTGTTACAAGCGTCGTGATATGTATGTATTGATGTATATGTATCTTTATCAGTCATTTGAGTGTATCGTAGTCATACAGTAAATGGTTCCTTTATCTTTTGCTCGTGCATTGATGCTACGTTTAAATTTCTATATCTACCAAGAGTTGTGGTTGCTGAGTGTGTCCTTTTGATCTACTTCCTTGGACATTTTCGTTTGTATTAATGGTCATTTAAGTGTAAGATTTAATTCCTATACTAGAAATACACGTGCACGCTTCTTGATTCATGGTATACAACATTGCATTTTAAAGCTTTTAAGTTTGGCTTAGTAATAAAATATTTATTGTGCGTGCTTGAAAATGGCGTAATTGTCGAAAAGCTTCGCAATAGAAAACTTTTAGCGATTAAACGGTGTTATATTTTGTTTGGTTTATAATATATTATATATATATATATATGTATATTGTGTAACCCGTATCAGACTTACGCCTGGATAGTATAGTATGTGTAGAAGAGGTAAAACCAGCACTATCCCTTAACCTTCAACCGACGTCCCTATTATATATGTCTAGATGAGATAAAAACAAATTCAAAGGTAAGGGAAGTTTTATTAATTTTTTATATGTTATAAATTTCATACAGCCCATATCTTTGCATTGATGGAAGCTGATGTAAGCAAAATACAAAATGACATAATTTTCATTCTAAGTGTCCAATTATTAACAGATTCGTATACGCTATTTACCCTTGATTTGTTTTGCTTTACAAAGTACAACAATGTGGAATTAATTCCCCTTCTCACTATTAACATCGGACCATATTTAAGTACCATTTTACACTTCTTCTGTTCTACTATGAATTACATAATTTGTTTTACAATTAAATCACTTCCAAACGTTTACAGCGATTTCGTCGCAGTCAACTGTTAAAGTTGTATTTTACAAATTACGCGATAATATTGGTTTATACGATGAAATGAATCAGCCGCAATTTTCATCTTAAAATACAAAGTAAAGTTCGAAATTTTTGACGAATACTACGTCACATGTAAGAGAAGTTATTTAAATTAGGACCGTCTAAAAATTTTTGCAAATTTAAATTTGTCAATTTTCATTTAAATAAAATTTTGAAATGTTAAGCGCTGAAAATCAAAACGATATATACGGTTTTATTCACGATAAAGGAGAGATTGTATTACATATTTTAGTCGTATTAAAACATTACGAAATATTAAACAAGAATGCATATATATATATATATATATAATTTTTATATCGCCAATATTACTAATAACTTTCCGTTCAAAATCACACACTATGTATAAAAAGAACGTTTCGAGGTTGTTACAAAAATTTTGCATTTTACTGATGATGAATTTCTCGATGGAAAAAATTTAAATTAAATACATTGTCGTTATACAGAATAAACAACTACTATTTCCAGCACAATACAACCATCATTACAATTCGATCGTAAAGTCGAGATGCTACTTACGAATCATTACAAATCATTCGAATGTAGGTACACGTTACCCCGTAGTTATTAAAAAAAATCTATATTATTATATATATATATATATATATATATATATATATATATATATATATATATATATATATCGGTATGGGTGAAAAATAGTATTTAACATTTTTTTGAAAACATCGTTGATAATATATAAATGAAAGGACGATATCTCAATTTTTACGAGATCCTGTACTTTCGAGAAATTAATTTCTATCGTTCCCTGCGCGTATATTGTAATTTTTAATTTGTTTTTAATTTGTTTTCTGATATATGCGATTACTAATCGAATTACTATTTTGTATTCAACTAAAAGTGAAGTATGTTTCAGTTATTACAGTATATTAGTTATACCAGTCCGGAAGTTTTAGACGAGGAAAATAAATATTTAAATTCACCTTCGACAAAATCGTCGATACCGACTGATGTAGAACAACAAATGATCGGCGCTATATTAAGTCAGAAGGTGCAAGAACAAGAATATTTGAAACAAAATGCATCGTTGTTAACGCCGTAAGTTATATATAATAATAATAATAATAATAATAATAATAATAATACACGGGTAGAAATTAAAATTTTGCAAAACAAAAATATTGTAAACCATCTTATAATTATAATTAAAGAATAATATAATCGAACGAAAAATTAAAATAACTAATTTCAGATTTAATAAAATTTTGTTGGTACTATATAATAGTTACATTCAGTGAATAATAGAGAATGATCTTTTAGATAATTTTTTTTTATATATACAAAATACGTTCTATTTGCTAATCATTAAAAAAATAATATAGTCTGTTATAAATATGTACGTATAACGTGTATTGTATTCAGCAAATTATTTATAATCATAATAATAACATTTAAATGAATTACTAGGAAATCTATTACACCACCCAAAAAAAACGATTTTAAATCCAGTGACTCGTTTTCGCCATTTTGTCTTTGTCGTCTACTGATGTCGCATTTTGGATTTTTTTGTTGGGAAAATCGTAAACGTATATATTTACTTCAGAAAAATGAAAAAGTTCTTCGCGAATTACGTAATTTAGATTCGCAGGTAACGATTATGTATAAAATATATACTTTAGTATATTTATTAGTGATTTAAATGTAAAAATAAATCAATTTTTAAAGTTTTATTTCGTACTCTTTACGTTGATGACACAGCTTGTCAGCGCACTTTTTCTGTACCTAAAGCAATTACTGTTAACTTTGTGAATGAATTACATACCGATTTCCATTTCTTGGTCCACTGTTCTTTCCATTCGAGTGTAAATCGTGCTTGATCCAAGGCTGTCCATTAAAATTTCCTAGATTTTAATCTAACTCTCGGTGCTTCTGTTATATAAATTTCTTAATTAATAGATTTTCTTTTTCTTTGAATTTTACTGAGGTTTTTTTTCAACGAATCGGTTCTTCAAATGTGAGGCGGTTGGATGTTTGTAGTAATCGGAAGCCACCGGGTCCATGTGTTGCGTACCGTTGCCGAAATAATAACGTAGCAACTGTTCATCTACGTATCGAAATACGGTACTATTCAATATGTTTGAAAAATCTTGAAGGTATATATTTAAAATCAATGGTGCCAAAATATAACATCGAGGTAAACCATTGTTTATTCTTCGTCATCTGCTACTTTTATATCCGAGGAAGACGCGAAAGAAACGGTCAGACAACATTCTGTTTATTATATTTATAATCTTGGAAACATGGTATTAGTTTTGATAATTTAGTCAACAACATACGTTTCCAAACTGTATCGTATGCGGCTGTAAGATCAAAGAAAACAACAGCTGTCTTTAGATTTTTCTAAAAAAAAACATTCTCGATAAATTGGTTTAAAGCAGCCATTTGCTCAACACAAGATCTGTTAATATGAAAACCAGCTTTTTCGACAGGTAGTGTTTTTCGATTTCTGTTGATATTCTGTTGTATATGATTCGTTCGGAAACTTAGTATGAGATTGATAGCAGGGATATCGACCGGTATTCCGCCGGATCATTCCCATTTTTTCTTGACTTTTTAATAGGAATTACCTTTGCTTGTTTTAAATATCTGGGCAATCTAATATTTCATTATAAATAGTAATAATGAATTTTTTCTCCCAGATTCTTCATAAATTCTGGATAGATTAGACGGTTGGTGAATTTTAATACCGATTCTAACTCATTAATTTCAATATTTTTGAAAATGTATTATCTGGTGTTAGGGCACTTTTGAAATTTTGCAGTTGTTTTTTGGTTTCTGAGGATACTTTCTTATCCATCTTGAATTTACTGAATTGCAAGTGTCTTATACCTATTCTATCGGGTTTTAATGGCGACCGAATTTTATGAGTACCGAATCTGTCCCTAACCTTCTAAGAAGATTCCATATCTTTCGACTATTATGTGTGAAGTTGGTGTTTTCAACTATATTGATCCATTATTGTCGTCTTACGCTATTCAATTTCATACGTAGAGTATTTCTGCCATCTCGCCTTCTTGTGTATGTCTGAATTTATCTACTGTTCGCATTCGGCTGACCAACCTAGAATATATACGAGGTATACTGTACCGGGCTGCATCTTTAATTGTAAAAACTAATGAGCTGTAATTGTAATGTTTTTTAATGCATTTTCCATATGATCCCTGAAAGTATCCCAATTGGTCTTCTTGAAATTCGATCTCTTTTTTTGAACTGAAATTATCAATGGTATGCCAGGCGAGATTATTAACATAACTGGCCGATGTTGGCTGCATGGAAAAGCATCGAATATTATTCTTTGAGGTTTACCAATACAGTTTTCTGTGTCGTTTGTACAAGCAATGCACAAATCCAGTGTATATGACTTATTTCATCTTTTGGACCTAAAAGTTCCATTGTCTTTTGTATTATAGATCAGTTCCAGATTGTTTAACTATATTCAATTATTAAGCATCTTTTTGTTTTCGTCGGCATATCCCCAGTTTGTTGAGTAGCTATTGTAATCACTAATATAGATCGAAGGGTGTTTAAATATTGGAAGCACTTTGGTTTTCCACTTAACAATAGGGCATTTATAAATATTCATTATAGTCGTGTTCGATATTTTAATTACTATGGAAAATACGTTGTTACGATCTGATGTTTTAATTATCCCGTGATTGATTGAAGGTCATTACGGACGTATGTTGCTGTATGGTATTTTCTGTGCAGCTATTTTAAAACAGACTAAATTGCCTCTTCGGACTATATCTTCATCAGAGATGGTGTGAGTTTCTTGCAGTATATTATGTTCTTGTATTATCTGCGCAATACAATCTGTTTTACTCTGGGATAGACCTTCTACATTTAAGTTTAGTATTTTTAAACATCCTTTACTCATGTATTGAGAGTTTTAATGTCGTTATCACTGCGGGAGTCCTTAAAAGAACTATTTCTAATAAGATAATAGTAATACGGCACGACGTGTTTTGATCGAGTATAAAGGAATTCGCGAGTATAAGGAACTTCGTGATTTCGAAACTGCGACAAGTAGTATACCCCGTGTCTAAATTACAAAACCAAAATCACTTGGAATCCCTAAAACATTTTATGTTCTCCTTACTTCATCGCATTCTCGAATTATAATAGTAGTGATTGAGACTTTTAATTATTAATTCCGCAGTTTAATACGAACGAAAATGATTTTTACGATAAATTTAGTTAACACTCGTTCATTACCGGCGAATATAATTATTTATTTCTATTCGTGTGAATTTCGGTTTCTCTGTTGTTCCACAGCCATCTCGTGAAACTCATAAGATAGCGATCATATATGTTGCGTACGGTCAAGAAGATAAAATTTCTATACTATCGAATACAAACGGCAGTCAAAATTACGAAAATTTTATTGCCGCTTTAGCCTGGGAAGTAAGTAGTTGGTTGTAATGCGCATTAAAAAAAACACGTAAATTCTATTCCTTCTTTTTATATATATAATACAGCGCGATCCATAGAAGACGGGCGTTTTTTTTTAATAGCACAGTTTGTAACACTGCTACAACGCAAACCGCCTGTTCCACGTTTAGTGTACACCCTAGAGAGATTCGTTTTTGTCCAGTTTCAGTTATCGTGGTGTCCTATAACGAGAAAGAACGCGCGTTTTGCGTGAACATTATTTTTGGCATAAATCGATTACGACAGTGCAAAGAGAGTTTCTAAAAGAATTCAAAGTTACGCGGTGTAAACCTGTACCATCTCGCAATTCAATTTTAAGGTGGGTTGAATACTTTCGAGAGACAGATTCTGCAAGGGATAAAAAAACGATTCGTAACCCCACAAAGATCGGTGCAGAGCGGGCAGTGATCATTCGGTCCTGGACGCTCTGCTCGTCTTCATGCTGCTTCTTTAAACCTACCGAGGGAATATGTTCGCCATATACTGCTGGGTTGAAATTTTATCCGTTGGTAATTACTCGGAAATGAAAAAGTATCGACAATGCGCAACGAAAACTTTTTTCTGAAACGAAGACGAAGAGATCCATTTAAACAATTTTTTAATGAGCTATGAAACTCATTTTCAGCTATCCGGATTCATAAACAAACAGTGCTGCCTCCAAATCTAATCCGAATTCATCGTGGCGAAGTGGGGATAATGGGGCCTTATCTTTTCATTGGTACTTTGAACGGAACGCGCTATATGGAGATGGTAAATACGTTTTTGTTTCCCTCACTTCGTCTTCGTGTGTGTCGTACATGGCAAATGGAGCGACGTGTCATTGTTTGGGAGAAACGTTCGCAGTACTGAAAAAAGCGTTTGGTAACCGCATATTGTCGCGTCGTACGGATTTCGCTTGGCCACTGCGCTAGCCAGATTTGATCGCTCTAGATTTTTTTTTGGGTGTGAGAATACCTTAACAGCCGCGTTTACGAAACACGTCTATAAGATCTGGAAGACCTGAAAAGTCGGATTACTGAAGAAATTTTAAAAAATTATGCGACCTATGCTCGAAATTCGAAAATGTAAAAAGACTAAATAAATGTATTGTTGCAAATGGCGGTCATCTGAACAATATTGTGTTCACTACAGATTGTAAGCTAATCTCTCCGTTTCCTATTTTTAAATAAAATTTCATTTAAAAATTTTGATCGAGTAGTTTTTGAGTTATTCAAAAAACAAAACCGTCCGTCTTCTCTGGGTCACCATATAGTTTTAACTAAATGTATCGACAGATATGTTTTATTAAGTTCGCGAATATTATTTATTGCTTAATTTAATTAATAATTAACGAAGTACTGATGATAATAGTTATATAATTTTCTGTAGGTTGAACTAGAAACTCACACGGGATTTTTGGGTGGTTTACAAAGGAATAAAACGACCGGTGTTACAGCGCCCTATTTTGCCACGTCTTTCATGGAAGTAATTTTTCACGTATCGACCAGAATGCCTTCGGCTACCGAGGAAGCGCTTCTGCAGAAGGTAATTATAATAATAAATACCTTTTTGTTAATACGAAAAGTGATTAACTTTAAAAAGAAATAATAAACGTTTCCGCAAGAGACAAGTCTGAGTTCCGATTTTTAAACATAACGAATGTAAGATAATATATTTTTCTGATTTTTAATTCTCTGTATATCGTTTTAGCTGGTAATGATAGTTAAATTATGTTTAATCAGGCATACTTTGGCGACAGTGTTTTTTTTTTTAATAATAATAATTATTATTATCGTTTCGCACGAGTTTTCCCCATTGACAAGCTTCATGATCGAATTCACAGATTAACTCACAAATTTTCAACGGAGTTGTCAAAGTAAATCGAATTTAAAAGAAAAAACAGATTATCATTTATTAATAAGATGATTTTTCCTTGTTTAATTATCGATAAGACAATTTAGCACTTGTTCAAGAAAGAACATGATTGGCGGAAGTTACCATTAATGGTAAGAGTATTCACTGACAAAAACAAGTTCACTGATTCCTGATTCTAATTTTACATTTAATAGTAATATTACCAGTGTAATAATTGATAATACGCGTAAAGTTACAATTTTTAATCGGCGATCATATCTACGGACGGTTGGTAAGAAACTATTATGTACATCTCTTATTCGACCCAGACTAATGCCTGTCATGTTTGGTGGTCAGTTTCTAACAGCGCACTTAAAAAATTACAGTTGATCCAAAATCGCAGCTGCGTAGTTATAATCGTCCCGGGTATGCAAAACTTACTGATGTGGATTCAAAATTGTGCATTTCATATTAATTTCATATATAAAGAAATTGTCTAAAAAATTTTACGGTACCTTGTCAGAATACGTTGTTCTCATCGTGCGTTATTCCATGTATAAACATCGTAGAATTAATCCGAGATTATTTTTATAATATTTAGCGTTTATTTCGATGGTTTTTATTTATACTGTTGTATGTGTATGCGTGTGGACCGTATTTAATTTTTATTTTTCTTGTTAGTTTTTTTTTTTTATTATTTGCTTTTCCCTGTACAACCGAATGTATATAATATGACGACTCTCGATTAACGATCATCAATGTTTATAACGCATAGGAGATACGAGCCCGATGCGATGTGTAATTTGAAGGAGGCATAATATACATCGGATGTCAGCACTGCTGAGGTATACAGCGCATTTATTTTTTTTTTTCGTGAACAGTTTCTTTTACACATTCGGTCAACAGTTTTTTTTTGTCTGCAGCTTCCGATCTTGAACTGTATTTTCCCATCGCTCTGTCTTGTTTTAATACCGATCTTTTTAAGATCCGCAGTCACTACGTCCTTATACCGCAACAGTGGTCTCCCAAGCTGTCATGTCCATCTTCTTTTTATTATTATTATTTGCCTTGTCGTTGCGGTCATTGTGTCCATATAGTGGCCGAAGTTCTTGATATTTACTTATATTCAAGCGACCCTATACACTATTTATTATAGATGTTCTAGGTTCATCCTCTTGGACTTTTGCCTCGTAACTTTAATTATATGTTATAAAGTTATTACATTTTATTACATAACGGGTTTATTTTCTGCTTTTCTATATGATTTATTAAACTTTTTTTTTTCGCGTATTCCTTCTAGTATTTATTTGTTTGTTTTTATTTTTTTTCAAGACGTTTTCGTTATTATGCGCTTGATTCACATCTCCATTAAATTCAGTTTATTTATTTCTTACGCTGTTAAGCATCAATTTTTACAATCGTAATTAAGAGCACTACAAACAGATGTTTTTGCAGGGGTTTTTTTCAGGCGTCTATACTGATGTTCTTAAATGTTAATACTTATTTTTCGTTATTAATTCGGTTTATCCTATTTGTCTTTTAATGTTTGTTATACATATTATCATCTGTTATCACACTTACTTGCGACTTGTTCCAATTGACTACTATCTATTTCTACGTTTATCTTTTTATTTAATGTGTTTTTACTGATCATTACCTTTGTTTTCGTTTTATTAATATTTATTTTCATTTATTTAATTGTTCTGATAAAACTGTAAATATTTTATTCATATTCTTTTCTGACTTCGCTAATAGAACAATATCATCCGCGAAATGTATGTAATGGATTTGCTTCTCATTTACTTTTACTCCTTTTGGTTGATTCTTCTATGCGCATGTTAAACCGATACGACGAAATAGAACATTCTTGCATGGGCATCATCTAGAATTTATATATAATGTATGTCGTAGTGGCGTAGTTGCTAAAGTGTTCGACTATCAACTCGTTGGTCGGGGGTTCGAAACCAACACGCGACATAGAAAGTTTTCATCATTATTTAATTCTTAATTATCACAGAGAAAGTGGCACCCAACTCCCTTTAAAGCCATACGCACGCGCATCTACGTCGCATATAAATAGTGCCTTGAATGCTATAACTCATTTTGTACAGTAAAAATAAACGTACAATAGCTAGTCACGACGTTCAGCAACGAACAATACGACGATGGTGATGATTTCATATATATAATGTAGACTGCTGTTTTTTGATATGTAATGTGACGAAATTACTTATGTTTTTTTAACAAAATCTATTTTTAAGTATATCAATTTTTATTTACACTCGTTCTACTTGTATTTACGGGTTTAACAATAATGTAATTAGTGAACACACGTTAATATAATATTTTTAATATATTTATACATACGTATATATATATATATATATATATGTGTGTGTGTGTTTGTGTTTATGTTATGTATTGAATAATATGATACATATATTACCGTAGACAAGACATTTGGGCAACGATGAAGTTCACATTGTTTGGTCGGAACATAATCGAGATTACAGACGAGGAATAATTCCGACTGAGTTTTGTGATGTGCTCATTGTTATATATCCCCTGCCTTTAGAACTCTTCAGACTTCAAATTTCGCGGAAGCCAGAGGTATGTTAGCGTTTTTCGCGTATTCACTTTTATTATAAACGTGCGGTTTTTTGATGATCTAAATTGCAGAAATTGCAAAGAAATGTAATACATTTTCTTTGTATATTATTTACTACCTGTTGTTCTAATACCTTACACATTGTTCGTTAAAATTCAGGGATACGAATTGATTTACGTTTAATGTGGAAACTGTTCCGAGTTTTGAAAAACGACTAATTTATTTCGTTTAGAAAATTATTTATTTATCTGTTAAAATACCTTTCCTAAATATTGTTAAATGATTTACCCCATGTATCTTTTATTCAAACATCATAAAGCGAGCTGTAGATAATGCACACGAGTGATTTCTCCTATATTTTATCAGGGAGAGGGTTATATCTTAGTACCGTCCAACAAAAACCTGGCACGCTACTATAATTCGGCAAAGGTTAGTGTTATAACATATGCATGTTCAGTCTGGGATTTCCGACAATACCTAGGAAGGCTACACAAGTGGTGCAAAACTTGTGTTGCATAATTATACTGAAAGCTCGTTGGTACAAAAATTTTTTAGTATATGCGCAGACAATTAAACCTTCGAGATATTTATTAATTCATTAATAAAATGTCAGCGCTTTTTTTTCTTCATTTTTCCTACAGGGAATAAATAATTTAATATTTATTTTATAATTATGCTAATTTTGTAATTTAGTTGCTCAAGCTTTATTGCGATTGTTATATGTTGTTTATGTATGAAATAATTAATTAATAAATGTTTCTTCTTTTTCTATCGTTTCGAAATTAACAAAAATCAAATATACGATGAACTGAATTTTCTGTTATATTGTGTAAAAGAAGTGTTCAAGATACAGATCCAGTATCCGTCTTGTGGGTTCCAGGTCACAAGGTGATTTTGGGGAATGAAGTAGTGGATAGGGCAGCCCATTCTATACTATGTTCCCCTACAACCTATAAAGCCTCGCCGTCCCCTGTACTAAACATAGCTCTCAAATACTTCTTGCACCACAACTGGCAACAGAAGTGGAATTCATACCACCATAACTTCCTTCTTGTCATCAAATCCAATGTAGGCTTCTGAGAACCACCTGCCAATTTAACCCGTTCCAATTACATAGCACTCAACAGGCTTCGCTTTGGTCACATATCACTCTCACATGACCATCTTTTCCAACGTACCAACCCACCGGCCTTTTGCCCCTTTTATTTTACCTGCCATATTTTACTGTAATGCCCTAAACTCCTCCTTTTATCTGCTTTCCTCTCCAACAGTTCTTCAACTATTCCCTCAGTTATACAGTTCCTTTCTTCCTCCAACCTCAGTTACTAAATCTAATTGTTAAATCCACCAGTGCTGTAATAGCCTCGATAGTTAAACACAGCACTATAAAAATATTTTAAAAAAATATTTCTTCATCTTATTTTTGTTTACAAAATTTCCATTGACGGTAAATCAGATTTACAATTTATTTTTGTGCTTATATTGATAGATACATATTTCGAAAAAATGCTACATAGTTTTCGAAAATAATTCTAATTTATGAACGAGTTTTTAACCCTTTAAGGCACGCATTGACAAAATTTTACACGAAATTATACATTTTGGTTTACAAAATGACTTTAGAAAAGTGACACGTGGAAGTGAAAATATAAAGTAATATTTTTGTTCCGTGGAATATTGCTTTTTAGATGAATGATAATTTTGAATGCGTTATATATTTCTAGAATTGAAAACATTTGTCAGACGAATGTCCCGTATATGGAATCGCATATATATATACATATTAATAATTTATAATTTATGTACCGTATAGAGGACGTTGCGACTGAAAGGGTTTATTACGCGGTAATGTTTCATTCAAATATGCTTTTATTGTTATTGTGTGTTTGGTTTTTTTTCTTAGGTACCCTATTTTGGACCTTTATTTACAGAATTAGTCGTCGAGTGGCGTATTTTACCCAGTTTAGTGCGCTCTATTGCTTTAAACGCATCACGAGCCAAACGTAGCATGCTTCCATTTTATCAGCAGTAGTGAGTGAAGTTTATTTTTATTTTTAAAAGTAGACACGAATTTGATTTGTAAAGCTAATGAAATATTTGCGTGATTTTAGTTACGAAGAACGTTATCGTTCGTTAGAGACAGTAGTTCGTAATTATAAAGCGAATACAACATTTGAAGAATACGTCGCTCAATGTTTTTCACCGTCCAGTTCATCATTGACGGACAGAACCTATAGAAATAAAGGTATTGCATCTCAGAATTATTAATTACCGTGAAACATATATATATATATATATATATATATATATATATATATATATATATATATATATATATATATTTATGTGTGTGTTATAATATATCCAAATTATATTTTTATGCAATTTGTAGAATAAAAAATTTAAAATTGAAATTTTTACAGAAATTAGAAAAGAAATCAGTTGCTGTTCAAATATAAACTATTTTTAATTTTGCTAACCAGTGGTAATTTATAAAATAATTTTAAAAATCTGTTCAAAAATTATCGAAGAAGAGAAAACTTTTATTTATTTAATAATAATATATGATTATGTATATGTTGCATGTCGACGAATAGTCACATCGCAGTACACAATGATTATTTGCTACATGCTAGGTATATAATTACATAAACAGATGTAGAGTACAGCAGGGAAAGGTTTGAAAAAAAACTGCTACATAAGAAAATTAACATACATTTTATAAACATTTATTATTTTACAATAATACTAATTTAAATGTATCACAACGACCCACTGCTGGGGGTAGGGATTCCCCAAAATTTTCCAACAATTTCTATCTTGTGCTGCTCGGATCAAATTTATTTCTGCCCATTTAACAACATTATCCAGTCATAGGCCTCTCGCGGAGGCCGGCTGCCAATTGATTACCACTGTAATATCCGCTTAGTCCATCTTTCATTCTCTTGTCTTGTCAAATGCCTGGCTTATTATCATTTTAGCCTGGTAATCCCCTCCACTGCGTCTACGAATTTCGTCTGTTCCTTAATCCATGTAACCGTCTTCCGATCTGTGAGCCTGATTCCAAGGATAATTCTCTCGTGAGCCGTTTAGGTTTCCTAATTTTTCTAGCTGTCCCTTTAATAAGTTTCCATGTTTCAGCATGTCGAGAGACTGAGTGTTTCTCTATTTCTAAAAACGTTTCCTAATTTCCCAAATGCCACTCAGGTGAGCGATATTCTTCCATTAATTTCCAACTGTGTCATGTTTTTGTTTTTTTAATGGGGGCGCCTTTACAGCTTACCCAACGTGATACTGTGGGGACTATCTACATCTTAATCAAGGATGCTGACTTCTCTAGAAATGTCGCTATATGGAGGAATAATTGTAGATTAATTCTTATCCATAGTAATTTCCTATCCCAGCTATACGTACTGACTTACGCGTTCAATTTTTTCGCCGTTTATAGTTACTGCCGTATCTTCCGCGGTATTTATCTTTCACAGAACAAGTTTGTTTATTATTAATTGTATTTCCTCGACATTATTGCCTATTAGGACTATATTATCAACTCATTACTATGTTGTTCGCAGTTTTCGCAAAATATACGAAATGGTTATTTCGTACAACTCTGCATATCTGTTATTTTTGTATACCTATTTGTTTGTAATATGCATCTAAGACATCTATTTTGAAATAGATGTAGTTTATTGTAGGTGATAACGTCAAGGGACAGGCATGTGTAGAAATGTGTAGTAATCGGCCTTATTAACATTTTATAAATAAATAATTTGTCGTGTATGTTGAGGTGTGATTTATAGTTTAGAAATATAGATATAGAATTGACATAGTTTTGTTAGTTTTTGCACCTATATCCCGAAGTTAATCGTTTGTCGGGCACTACACTCAAGTACCTTACTTGATTAGCTCATTGTATAACGGTGTTGTTAACAATTTGATTGTTGGGTAATGAAGGTCTCGTTCCAGTAAATAGTACAGCTTCAGTTTTATATGGATTAATGCGTATGCTTCATTTTTTTAAAATATTTTAATGTACGATTTATGCCCAATTTGTAATCTTTTTTTTTTTATAGACTTCGGTTTGTATGAGCTAGTAAATAGAGATGCATCGTCTGCATCTCAGTGTTTTGTAGTTTAAGAAAATCAGATCAAAAAAAAATTGTAAATAAAAACGGGCCTAATACGCTGCTTTGTGGGATTCCTTCAATCCGTGTGTCGAAGTCTTTTGCCAGATCGGTAATCCACGCTACTTGTTGCACCGTGGAGTGTTTAGGACGAAGACCAAACTGAGTGTTGTTATTATTTTCGCCATGTTCTCTCATTTTGCTTAGTCTAATTTTGTCATCTATTTTATTTAATAGTGATTGCTAATGCATCCTTTCCTGTATTAGGGATAGCGATAATTTGTAAAATTTTCCACAGGTTTAGATAATATTCATATATAAACGTAGTAATTATTATGCTACTTAACTCGTTGTGTCCTATAAATGATAGTCTGTTTATGCAGGTAATGTGAATATTATCACGAGCAACCAAAGTTTTTCATTTAAAATACTTGATATATTATGAGATTTCTTATGAAGTAGCATGAGGAATATCTACCGAAATTTGTGCATTGATGAAATAATATCTTATTTTAAAAGTGTTGCACTTTTAGTATTCGCATATTTCGTTTAAAAAAAAATTATGTATTTGTGCATTCGCGCTATAATAATATGTGGCTAGCAAATCCATCTATGTTTTTTTCAACATATACATACTTATTACTGTTGAGGTCTAGTAATGGGGGAGGAGCTGCAAATTATTTATTCTATTGCATACATGTTTTCCACAAGCAAGTCGTCCAAACTTTCTAGTATAGTGTTCATATTTATGTTTCCCTAATAAAAAACGAAGTAATTTAATCATAAAATTCATGAGTGTTTTAATATAATAAAAATTTATGTTTGATCTAGATAATACAAATCAAATAAGGATATATCATATAATAACTTACCAGAAATATTCTTAGGAAAACGTTCCGTATTTTGTTTCTGGCATTTAAGTTCCCAATTAGCATTAGCTTATTTTTGTGTTTTATTAAGATCTTTGCCATATATAAATTTGGCCAGTCTTTTAGGAGGTTTATAAACATCATATATACGTATTTTATTATAATCATTGTTAACAGAATTGTTTAAATATACACTTAACGCGTGACTAACCAGTTAAGTTTGTTGAATTCAATATGATTTTAAAATATCTTTAATTTGATAAAGTACAATTGGAAAAACGAGGCTGCAATGAGTAGGTCACATGTTAAGATATGATGACCTATTAAATGATATTGTAGGAGGAAATACGCTGACTAATTGATCGTGACTAGCCATTATACGTTCATTTTTACGTACAAAATGGGCTAGCATTCAAGGTACTGATTATACACAACGCAAATGCACGGGCATAACACGCATATAATGTTATACGAAATGAGATGCCATCGTCTACTCCGTGATAATTAAGAGTTATATAATGAAAAAAATTTTATAAACTAGTTTCAAACTCTCCGACCGTTGAGTTCATGTCGAACACTTGAACAATTATGCTACCCCGACAATTTTATTTTATATATATATATATATATATATATATATATATATATGTGTGTGTGTGTGTGTGTGTGTGTAAATAAGGAAAAACATGTTTAATTCATAAAATATGATAAGTATTTAATAATGTACAACTTCCGATTCACAGACCTTAAGACGAATTGACTTACTACTCCCATGATGACGATGTTGGTGTGAGCACCAGTCAATAAGTATACACTCTTCAATGATCATAGTTCCGTCGATAATATACGAATGTATATATAATATATACTATACGCTGATTTATTTTATATTATTGTAGTTGATAGTAATCGTTAATCAACTGTAATATACTAGATTAGCACCGTTTTGTTATGTTTTATGTCCTTTTTTATAGAAGAAAAAAAAAGTAACTAAAGAAAATAATGTAATATTCAGATAATTTTTAACCTGTTATGTAAATATTTTAAAAACTGGAACATTCTACGTAACCCATTTCACTTATTTTACAAGAAATAATTTTGTTACCGTCGAACGTCCATATACTGTGTAGAGAAGAACAACACTGGCTGAAAACGTTAAAATATTCTACAGTTATCTTGTCCTAACGAATCATTCAATTCCTTCTGTATCCCAATTAATTTGTAATCGGCTAATATATATATATAACATTTTTTTTTATTATTATTCATTAAATGAGTGCCTTGTCGCTGATGTTATTATGTCCTGTTGGTAACCAGTGTCCGAAGTTCTTGATATCGATCGTATACACTTTTCATTATAAATGTTATTGGCCTTTTGCCTTATAACTTTACATTGTATTCTACTTTTAATAAAGTTATTACATCTTATCCTAACAGTTTTATTTTCCGCTTTTCTATACGATTTATTAAACTTCTTTTTTCATGTGCTTCTTCTAGGATTTCTTTGTTCGTTTTTATTTCTTTCAAGTCGTTTTCAAGATTCACATCTCGATTGAATTTAGTTTATTCGCTGCGCTGTTAAGCACCAATTTTCACAAGCGCAATCTTAGATATAATCCGTCTCTATAACAGTATTATACTGTAACATAAGTATATTATTAATTTAATTAAATTCGACTAAATTAACGATTTCTTCCGCATTTACTCACTTCGTTTGTACACTTTATGCATTCTCATTTACTGTTATCTCCTGAGGCGCGGTTTATTCGCTTTTAGGATATTTATTTCACTTAGTTTCATCTTGCAGTGTGTAATTTGATTATTATAATTTTTCCACCGTTGTTATAATGTATTTCTTTTACTTTTTTATTTAAAAAATAATAATAATAAAAAAAAAAGAAGCTAAATCCCAGTATTGGAATTATATTTAATTGTTCCAGTCTTATCTGATTCTATGCTTCATTCTGAATATTCTTCAGTAGATGGTCATGAGAGAATGATATGTGGTCAGAACAAAAGCTGCTAAGTGCTATATAGTTCATTCATATTATTTAGATAAATTTTAATTAATTAACCGATGATTAAAGTGGTGTAGTTAGCCGACTAATATAAAGTATTAGACGTTTCCAGAGGCACCCGCGCTATTGAATTACTATACTGTTGGATAATGGAACATTTAAATAAGCAAGATGGAAACAGGGTTACAACCCAGATCTTTGCATATTTCTAGAAGAAAATAGTGCTCCAATAAAGACTACACCATATCGAACAGTTCTTTGCGATTTCCCAAACTCGCAGCACCGACCCGTATTAATTGATACAGGAGTATATCTTCCAGGTGTACAATCCATTCCAAAAAGTAGATGGAACTTTAAAAAGGCTAAATGGAACACTTTTAAACAAACTATTGAAAAAAATATTCAAAACATATTACCAATAAGTGGAAACTACGACAAATTTGTTGAAATAATTAAAAGAGCTGCTCATAAGAGCATTCTACGAGGTAGAATGCTCGAAACTTTATAATGAATTTAAATCTTCAGGTAATCAGATTATAGCAGTTGAGTTATTAACTAAACTCAATGAGAAACGAAAAAATAGATGGCTCTAGACAGTCGAAAATATTAATTTCACATATAATAGTAAAAAAGCATGGACATTGCTTAGAAAACTTGGAACTGATCCTCAACAAAATAAGCAAGCCCAGCATGTAATTAAACCAGATGCGATTGCATCGAGGCTTCTTAGTATGACTAAGTTTTCATTAGAAAAACAAGAAACTAGAATAGTTAAAGCTGAATGAAAGAAAATGTAAACTTAAACTCAGTGAGAAATTTTCTGGTCCAGTTACTATAAATGAACTCAACATTGCGTTGACCCAAACGAAAAATATTAAAGCAGCTGGATTTGATGGTCTCTATCCGTAGTTTTTAAAAAACCTGGGACAAAAAGCAAAAACATTTCTCTGTGGGATGTTTAATGAAATAATTGCAACAGTCAGATTACCAAAAGAGTTTAAAAAATCCAAAATAATTGCGATTAAAAAACAAGGAAAAGAAGCAGCAGACTATCGACCGATATCTCTTCTTAGCGTAAGTTATAAAGTATTGGAACGAATTATTTATAATAGAATTGCAGCTGAAGTAGATAGTCATTTACCAATATTCCAGGCTGGTTTTCGAGCAGAAAGATCCTGTGTAGATCAAGTTGTTGCGATTACACAGCAAATAGAAAATGGATTCCAAAGGAATGAAAAGACATTGGCTGTTTTTTTAGAGACTTGACTTCTGCCCACGATACTGTTTGGCGAGCGGGATTATTATTAAAACTGGTTTCTATTATACCATGCTCTCGTTAATTCTCGTTAATTGCAACTAGTAAATAGCATGCTGTCAGATAGGTATTTCCGTGTCTTCTTAGGAGAAAATAGTAGCTGATGACGACGAGTTAATCATGGTCTTCCACAAGGATCAATATTAGCCCCGTTACTTTTTAATGTATATGTCTGACACATCTTGCAAAAAGTTCCAGTATGCAGACGATATGGCGATGACCGTGCAAGGAACAGACTTGAAGAATTGTATATCAACTATGAAAACAAAGACAGCGTTTTTTCACCTCGACAACCGAATGGCAAAAATCGAACCTGTAGTGATATTTGAAGGTGTAGAATTAGGAAATACAAAGTATCCAAAGTACTTAGGCGTGACATTAGACCGCACCTTATCATATAATGAGCATCTAACGGTTTTATGCAAAAAGTTAAAAACACTTATAAATCTCATTAGGAGACTCGCAGGCTCGACTTAGGGCGCTGATTTCTTCCTTGGCACTTGTATACTCATCAGCCGAATATTGTTCATCAGTTTGGTGTAATAGCTGCCATGTTAAAAAAGTGTAGATGTCGTATTAAATGAAACACTCCGAGCCATATCAGGAACGCTGAAATCTACACCACTTGTGTCTTCAAGTTTTAGCTAATATAGCTCCGGCTGCAATTAGACCGGAGACCGCATTAGTCAGAGATAGAAATAAATTTCAGATGTACCCTGAACTGCCAATATCTGAAGAGATAAGGTCCGCACCAGTATCGAGACTCAAATCTAGAAAATCACCTTGGACAATGAATGAATTATTATCAGAAGATATGAAAAAGTTTAATAGTTGTCGACTCAAGGAACGAAATTAAATTAAAGGAATGGATTTATCTAGGAAACTATGGAAGACACTGAATAGAATTAGGACCGGACAGGGAAGATGCGGATATCTAATGCAGAAGTGGGGTATAACGACAACTGCTGCGGGCCAGTGCGGAAATCCGAGACAAACAATGCAGCATATATTGGAAGACTGTAATGAATTTGCACCTGTAGGTTTGACATTATATTCACAATCTTAATGACGGAGCCATAGACTGGCTATTAAAGAGTTAGACTTATGATGATAATTTTGAAATATATAATAAAAACGTGTTGTGTTATTTCATTTGTTTTTTAGAACACACTGCAAAAACCAGCGTTAGTACTGCAGCCAGCTTGGATGGTAGTATACCGTACGCTACCGGACTTGGACACATCGATTTCCATCAGAACGTAGGTTAGTGCGTTATAATACACATATAAACGTACGTGTTCGAATTAGTAAAGTTACCGGCCAATCGATATTTAAATTTCTACTATCGAGCGCTAATTTTGAAATTTGAATTCTATAAGCCAAATGCTAAAGAAATTGATTAAACGTTTCTCTATTTATATATTGATCGAACGTTAATGATTAACAACATTTATTGCGGAAAACAAAAAAGACAAAAAACATAGTCTGTTGGTTTTTTTTCGTATTAAATAACTGTAACATAATAAATCTTCCGTTATTACAAAACGAGTACATTTAAATTATCGTCTGATAAGAATATCAGCTCGTAATAGTTGTACATTATTATACACACACACATGTAGTACCGATCGTTTGTATAAAATTGATAAAGAACTTAATAGAGCGAAAGTGTAACGTTATCCATTTTGTTTCCATATATAATCATTGTAACACGATAATTGCGGACAATTTTACTACTTTCGCGAAATTTTGCGATAATTTTGCTTAAACCCGGTGGTTTCACTGTGAAGCCACCTTTTTAAATTTTGTTTGCAAAGGTCCCAATGGTTACCACTTGAAATCATCTTACAATTATAGTTACTGCAGAGCTATCTGTACTAATAGAAAAAATAACATTTTCCTAATACGTAGCGTTATTTATCGATAATTATTGTTAATATTGAAATGTAAAATTCAAAATATTGGTATTTTCCTGATTTTCATGTAGTGTTTTCATATAGAAACCATCCCATTAAAAAAAAAAATTGATAAATTTTTAATTACAACATTTTTTTTTTATAAATATAATAATGTAATCAATTATAAAAGAATATTAAAAATTTATCGGACCCCAAAGGGTTAAGATCTTGTTCTTAATTAAAAAGAAAAAATTATATTCCGGCTTATTTTTTGAACTTCAAAATAGCGTATATTATTTAGTAATTGTGACGTGTTTTTTTGTTCGTAGTTTTTAGGTATTATATGGAAATTTAGAATTATTTACTGTATGTTACGATTAGAAGAAATTTAGGTGGTTTTTTTTTTCATTATTCGTATATTAGCATAATGTATAAATTAAAATCCGTTAACATTAAATTTCATGTATGATATAGTAGTGGATATTACGACTAAAAACGGGTTTAAGTATTCTCCGAAATTTATTTTTATTATTATTATTATTATTATTATTTTGCTCGTGACACACTATAGATTATCGCGAGCGATCGTGTTCATTCGTCGTGTAGTTCTGTCTGCTGCTAGATCTATCAGCTCACGTAGTAACGGGACATCAACGCGGTTATTTTTACACTCTGTCCAAATATCTTCTCGGAGGTCTTTCTATTTTTCGTCGACCTTTCAACATTTGCTGTCGGAATCATTTTTTCTAATCCATCCTATCGTATTTCTAGCGAAGGTTGCTATCCTTTTTTTTTTTATACAATATTTTCAAGTCCTCACCTTTGGCTCTTTTCGCTGTCCATAACACTTAGCATTCGTCTCCGACAATACATTTCAAATGCGTTAATGCGTTGCCAGTCGATCTTCTTCAAAGTTTCCAGCATAAAGGAAAACAGATCACGATTCTCGTTCTGTTATTTGTGATATAGTATTTTCATAAAATCCGATAATTGATAATAGGTTCGAATTGCGTTTAAATTTGAATATTATAATCCCAGATTCGAATATACGTGTTATTAAAATATCTATATATTTCATAAAATTCATTACTGTGGTTCGCACGTTCTAAACCTAAAAACGTTCAATTTTTAACAGTTTAAAATTACAATTTTCTCGATTCCGTTATAGAAATAAAATATTAAAAAAAAAAAAAAAAAACATAATTAAAAACCTTTTGTTTGATAATTATTGCAGAAACGGATAGTAGTCATTCAGTATCGTCAGGTGGAATGGATACGGATAATACGACTGGTATTTCGCCGAGACCATTTAAAAAATTAACCTCCAAAGGAAGTACTAGGTGGTCAATTATTCCGTCATCCACACCGCCTGATAGCCCGACAGCTCGTAAAGCGAAATAATTAACGCGTTATTTTTCTTTTAAACGCGTATTTAATTTATTTCACGTTTCATTTCGAATTTAATCATTTTCCGCGCGTACTTAATCGATCAGTATTATTTTTATTGAGTTATAATGTTGTTCATTTTTCTTTTTCGCCTTAAAATTAATATCTACTTTTCTCTTTTTTTTTTTTAATGATTTTTATAATTTAACTATATTACTACGCAATTTTTTTTTTCGACGAAATAATTGTTTCTTTATTTTTTCTTTTAGTATCTGTTTAACATTTTTTCCGTCACACGTGCACATAATTTTTCACTACTATTAAAGTTATTTTAATCGTTGGGTATAGAAAATATAATATAAAAATAAAAAAATAAAAACTCGGTACATACCATGTAACTATTTTGAAAAAAAAAACAACGACGTTTCAGACATGTTTACACAGTCCGTTAAGCAGAACATCAACTGGCTGAACTATCAAAGGAACACGCCTTTGAATGACCGTGCTGTTTCTCAGCCGATATCTGCAACTACTACTACTACCGATATCGTGGACTTGATTGGTTATTAGAAGACCGTCTCCAGCTGCTGATTGGTCTGTATTTTTCACATTGTTTTTTCTTAATTTGACCTAGGATAAGATTTTAAATTTCACTCAAACGAAAGCCATTCTCTCTATTGAAATTATCTCGATATTTACAAATTTCAACAATTTCTCGTGCCAATCTTGCGTAATATTTATCTACTCTAGCCAAAATCACATATAATCGGTCACAGCAGACTTTTTAATTCTGAGGTTATATACTCCTTAATACAAACATCCACTGACCTTCCTGTTTGACCAATATAACACTTCTCACGTGAATATGAAATATGATATACACCTACAATTTGTCTCCCATGATATAAGTTATCTTTGGCATTTCTAATCATATTTCCGATTTTTCAGTGGGTATAAACACCGCGGTCTAATATTCAGTCACTTGATGGACTGCGAGAACATGTCCGAAACGTCGACTTTTCAAAATAGTGACGTGGTATCTATCGAATGTTTTCTCAATTTTAATATTAATAATCATACACGAAAAGCACAAACTCGCTCCAATTTTATATATATATATATATATATATATATATATATATATATGTATTGCGTATTAAAACGAAAAAGGATGTATTTATTCGGTAGATTTATTCGTGAAATTTTTCGATGGTTTGTTAAAGCATTTTCTTTCGTGTATTGTGGATTGGGAAACAATTTCACGAAATTCGACCGGTAAATGCGGCGCTAAACCTAAATCAAAAACGATATTTATATACCGGATGCTGATTATTAAATTAAAATTAAACTACAGTCGATTAAATCATAGTACACGCAGTTTATTATTATTATTATTTCAAATTTATTTAAAATGTAAAAGGAAAACCAGGAAAATAAATAAATAATCGAACGAGAGAATTAAAAAATATAACCCTCTAAAATTTACGTAAAATTACTATCTGATTACATTTCTTCTAAATAACTTATAAAAAAGATTTCAATAATTATACTTACGTTGCGTTTCTGCGCTGAATCTGACTCTTGTTGCATAGCTTTTCTTGGCACGGATTTCTTTTCTTTTGTTCATTTCGTGTATAAATATTCTCGTTTGGACAGATATGTCGATGTCATTTATTTTTTCTGTGTATACATTTATTTTTGAATATATATATATATATATATATATATATATATATATATATATATATATATATATATATATATATATATATATATGCCATACATACATATATATGCATTGTACTATTTATTAATTTCTATATTTTTTCTAACAATCGAAAATTTAAAATTTACCAGAATTTTACTTAAGGCAACAACTACCAAAAATGCGCGGTTTAATTCATATCCCGTTCTATCAATAGTCCTACAGCATGCGCATTCTCCATCAATGATTTGTACTATTTCATCCGGCTACACGATTCTACATACATATATATGCATTGTACTATTTATTAATTTCTATATTTTTTCTAGCTATCGAAAATTTAAAATTTACCAGAATTTTACTTAAGGCAACAACTACCAAAAATGCGCGGTTTAATTCATATCCCGTTCTATTAATAGTCCTACACGCATTCTCCATAAACGATTTATACTATTTCATCCGGCTACACGATTCTTGCGCTACATATGACGCAGAATTATACGGTACATTCTTCTGTCTTCTACCTTTATTCCTAAACCATAATGATGCAAAACACTAATTGTAACGAACTCCCTCTATCAAAAATACAAAGTCGAAAAATCCTCTTGTTAATCGCATACAATCCCTACTTTAATTATCACAAGATACAGATTCACTATCTGTCTTACGAGTTCCAGGAAACGATGCTGTGGATAGGGCAGTCCAATCCATACTGTGTTCCCCAATAACTTATAAACGCCCCCCATCACCAGTACTAAACACGGCCTCCAAATTCTTCATTCACCACAACTGACAACAAAAATGGAATTCATACCACACCATAACTTGCTTCTTGCTATCAAATCAAATTTTTACTTTTGGAAACTACCTATCAATTTATCATGTTTCGACTATATAGCACTCAGCAGGCTACGCACCTCTGCTTTTTGCACCTTTTGTCTACTCCTAAACCCCTTCTCTTATTTGTCATATTTTACTATACTGCCCTGCATTCCATCCCTATCGACCCCCAATTCATCTGGATACCCTATCTGGTCTCTTCTCTAACAGTCTTTTCCCCTAAATTATGCAACTCCTTTGTTCTTCTTACCCCATTGTCTTCATCTATCAGATATTGAGAGTCATATTTTTAAATATTACACTAAACAAAAATATTTCTTTTTACCTCGGTATATTCTGCGAGAGTTATTATGTGATGAAGCTAAATTATTTATATTTTACCGTATAGTATTTAATATTAATAATAAAGAGTAGTCCTATCAGGCTAACTGCGACGTAATTTGTACCAAAATGTCCTTATATTATTAACCGTTAATTATTAAAACACGTTTATAGTTATATTAAACGATGATATCCTTTACAATAAAGATTTTACGAGTACAAGCGCGACAGGTATAAAAATCTGATGCGTTACGTTTATTCGATTATAAATTTTATTCAGAGAAAATAATTTAAATTTAAATCGTTTGTTTAAAATTTTAGTAACATAAGACATGGAATACCTCTAATAAAAGGAAATATTTTATTATAACGAAATTACGGATAATGTGTTAGAATATTAATACTGGAAATATATAGGTTTTCAAAATATGCGGTAATAATGATAAATAGAACGAAACTGGAACGCATTCTGTGAAATATTTAGACATTATTTTAATCATAGCCACTCTACGCACAAAGCTGGGCATTGAAGATCGTTTTGAAGAAACGAATTGAAACATATATAGACGCATATTAAAACTCGTTAAGTAAAAAACTCACAAACGAATTAAATGAATGAAAAAACATTCGGAATTATTAAATTTAATAAAAAAAAAAAACACGCTAAATTGAAATGCCCTGGTCATATCGTAAGAGGAGCAAATTCAAAAAGAAATGTTTGAAATGGTTTAACCGCTCACCAAATGAAGTGTTTCGAACTGTCACGTCAAAAGATGGCACGTCCATGTTGATTGTCAACCTATCAATAACAGTGCGTTAATAGACTTACAAAGAATAAAGAATATTGTGAATGTTCTGGTTATAAACTCTTGTTTGAAAAATTTTAAGCAATATACTCGTATATGTTTTATGAACAAAACCTAATAAGAATCATTCGTAACAATGCAAAAAATAAGAACCTGAAAAGTAATCCGATTGTAACGACCACCATCAACTTTCTAAATGTGAAGAATAATTAATTATCGTTTTGTTTTCAAAAAATTATTTTAAATATTAAGCGAGTGTAAGTTTTGATTAAATAGATGGTTTGCTGTTTTACTTAATAATATGAACGCCGTTAAGGGAATCGTATTCGACAAAATCTCGTGATATCCGGATACAGAGTGTTAATCAATGTTATAAATTATAAGATATCAAAAGGAGACGTGTAGAAGTATAGTTGAATTTGTCGATGCGATTTAACTTAGTGTTGATTAAAAATTCAAAGTTTAGATATATTTAATAATAAACAGAACAAAATATAACACAATCACTGAAAGTTTTTTAATCGCGAAGCTTTTAGTGATTGTGTTATATTTTGTTCGGTTTATTATTAATTAATAAAATCACTACTCTCCAATATATTCAACATTTAGATATATTAATTAATAAACAAATAAAAAGTTGAATGTGTTCATTTTAAATGCGTATTAATGCAATAATATTAAAATTGCAAATATTTACCTATTTTATTTAAGCAGGCGATAAGTTCTTCTTTGTATCGACAATACTTCGTAATAGGATTGTTTCTGATATCTAAAAATATCAAATTTTTCATCTCGTGTAAAATATTACACGTTTCTTTTAGGTTAGTGATTAAATTATCCGCCATGTTTAAATTCTCTAATTGTGTTAAAGTTTGCAAACTTATCAATGATCTGAGTCCATTTCCGCTAATATTTAATTCCTTCAACGATGCCTGTAAATGTAAGTAAAATCTATATCTTAAGTGTAAAGTTTTTATAAGCATAACGCAATATATTCCATGTACCGGTCTTGATGGTCTTTATGAAATTTAATGGCGAAAAATTTCATACGTGTCGTTAGAAAGTACTGAATAAAATTTTAAACTTGCATTAACACGATCAGCGCTTTTTCGAAAAAAAAAAGCGCTTCATTGAAATGGAAATTGCCTAATGTATAGCCCCCCCTGCTTTGGTAGATTATTGTAATCTACTGAATAATAATAGTACTATGTTTCGTAAAATAAATGTTTTAAAACCTCAAAATGTATCGTTTATAAAAATAAATTCTTAGTTCTTTGATTACAAAAAATATCTTCAATAGTTACTAATGAAAAATATGAAATTCTAATGAAAATATGCATCCTACCGACAATTCAGAACATGTTGTTTCATCAATAGTTAACGACCCCAATGATAAACGTTGATGTTGAATATGCAATAAACGTAAATTCTTCATTCCATGTAAACCAGTGAGGTGAGTAATTTTATTATATCCTAAATATCTGTAATCGCATAAACAAGAATACTCAATTAACAATTTATTTCGTAATGAAATTAATAAAATATTAATAGTTTCCATTTTATTTTGTAAATAGCTTAAAACTTGTACCTATACTCATCTTGTTAATTTTTGTTAACCGTATCAATCTTATTAGCTATTAGATTATCACACTACTTGATGTGCTGAAAGTACATGCTATATCGTTAAAAGTTAAAAAAAAACAAAAGTATATTAGAAAATACTTGATTACTAAAAATAGTTGAAATCACTAAATTTATTTAATTATGCAAAGCTTTTCGGCAATTACGCCATTGTCAAGCTATATACAATTAAAATTAATTAATATAAAATCATAAAATATTAATTTAAAACTAAGTTTACAATTTTACACAAAAATGAATTATGAATATTTAGGTCTTAAGTATTCATAATTCATTTTTGTGTAAAATTGTAAACTTAGTTTTAAATTAATATTTTATGATTTTATATTAATTAATTTTAATTGTACATAGCTTGACAATGGCGTAATTTCCGAAAAGCTTCGCATAATTAAATAAATTTAGTGATTTCAACTATTTTTAGTAATCAAGTATAAATAAAATCACTACATTCCACAATCAAAATATTAGAAAATTCAGGAAAAATTGTGAATAATTTTCTGTTTCATATATGACACTAATATTTGTGACTGCAATTCCAATTAATTATATGATCTGACGGGGTAAAACCTATATCGATTATTTCTCTTAATAAAATTATTAAAATTAAAATATCATTTAAATTTGCTATAGAATTGTAGGATGGAAAACGACGTTAGAAATAGATACGTCTTTTCCTGGTACCATTTAATTTATATAACGAAAATAGTGAAAACAATCGAAAACAGGCAGGTTAAAATTTTTTTTTTGTTAAATCTATAATAATCTGATATCAATTAAAATCATTAGGTAATATGACAATGTATAAAACTGAAAGATACCTGCATCCACAAAGTATATAGATAATTTTTCTACTGTTGAATTTTGATTAGTATTGATCTAGCTATAAAACAGTCAAACAGTAGAAATCGACAACTCAGTAATCCAGATATTCAACGGAAGATCTAACGATGGAAGAATAATGTTACAATGCCGTAATTCGAACTAAGAGAATATGTATTAGGCAAAATTTTATTTTCATAATTTATGTTATATTAACATTTTTCATCGGCTATATTTAGAACTAGAGGTGATTTTGAATTTATATATTACTTACAAATAAGTTAAATTAGGTAAATCATTTAAATTATCTGTTGTTTCGATATTATTCCATTGTAAATAGAGATGCGTTAGAAATTTCATTGTTTGTATACCCTTAATTGTGATCAATTTATTTCCATACAGGTACAAATGACTGGCATTTTTTTCTAACGAATAATGACTCTGAAATATAAAAATATATATAAATATTAAAAAAATAAAATTATATTAGTTAAGAAGCTATTAGCAAAAGCACGATCTTAATATTTCTGTGAAATAAGCACTATCATTAATTATATGTGTATTTTATCGCAACAGTAAGTATATTAACCCTTAACCAAGTAATAACTTGAATGGTGCAAGTCTTCAATACATAATTTAAAATTCGGTAACTTGAGTGAAGACGTCGTAGTCGTTTAACATTATTGGCCGAGTTAGTATAAGGAATGAACTACCCGTCTAAGTAAACTTGACAAAAGCTTTCAACCTTTGTAAGGATATAAGTGATGTAGACACAATATTCCAATTACGTGCCGATTGTATAATTTGATCGATATGACATAGTAAGCCTATATCTACGAACTTGCTGACACAAATAATGTCTGCATCGTCTACAAACGCCGTTGTGATTTCATTTATTACAGCAGATGTAGGAGAAATTTGAGAACACTTCTTGGAACTAAGATATAGAAAGTTGATCTATCATCTTCATTGGCCATTCGCTAGAGTTGTAAACAAAGATTTCTTAAGGTGCTTAATTTAAAAACTAAATTTTTATAACAAACCCTGTTGAAAGCTTAGGCAATTTCGATAAATGAGACAGTACAATATTTTCTTATAGTGTCTCTTAGATGATCATGATGATTCGGTGTATTTAATCAATCGGTCGTGATGAATCATATTATAAATCACTTTATTCCCACTTTTATTATAAAAATGTATAGAATACACTTTTACGCTGGACTATTAAATGGTTTCACTTTAGAATAAACTTTGAGAATTAAACGGTCCACCAAAAGAAGTTCTAAATTTACCTATTAACCACGATGGAAAACAATAGAAATATCGGATAAACTGTAGTTTTGATGCTATCGAAGAAAGTATAAATTCTAATATTTTAAACTGGAAAATTTAAATGAAATGTAGAGAGCTTTATGCTGTGTAATTTTAAAATAAATTTCATTTGATAGTGCATTTAAGTCAGAATTAAGAATACTTAATAATCTTTAGATATAACAAGAATCAATTAAAAGTAATATTTTATGAATATTTACAACATTTTCATTATAATAGAACTAAAAATTAATAATTTTGATAGAAATTAATATTTTTGTCTATCATCGCGAGTTCGTCAACACGATGTTGGGGCTAAAGAAAAATTTGTTTATTTATGCATGGTCTTCGTAATTATTTGGACCATGATTGACTTACAAAACTAAATTACTCACTCTGCACTAGCTACGATAACTTAATTGTAAAAAATCCATCATTTGGGTAATTATTACTGGCGTGAAATTTATGAAGAGCCAAGTTATCGAATACTACTTTAATATTCTTAATGTTTAACATCGTTTTTACCATTAAAAAATTCATTAGACACATTAAGTATCTTTAGCTTACTCATTTATTTTATAACAAATAATAGCCTATGTACTGAATGACTAAACCCCGCAAATCAATATACGATAGAAACGCACGTATTTAGTAATTTGGGGTATAATTTTTATGTGAAGTAAATGAAGGTTTGAAATGAAGTTATATTGATTTTTCAAAGCCACTTCATTTTTTAACGTAGTTTTTTAAAATATGATACGTACTTGATTTTAAAAATTCTTACCAGGTCTTTAATATTCTGGTTGTGCAAATAAACATGTTTTGATTGTAATGTTCTGTGTTGTATTGTAGTATCACTTTTATGTGCGGCAAACATAAGAAAAGGAGAATTACGACACAACATATTTGAAATTAAATTGTATTTATCGCTAGGATACCAATGTACACAGTTTACGCGTGATATTTGACAGCCAAGCGTTTAAATTAAATACTGATTTGTATATAAAAAAAGATAATGAATATAAAAAGTCGAAAATTATTAAAATTAAAATATCAATGGTAAAATACGCAAAAAGAAAAATTAAACATAATTAGCATTTAAGAGCTAATTGGGTTACAATATAAATGTTAATTCTATAAAAGATTATCAAACTTAATATGTACATAAATGTTTGTGTAGGTGCATGTTTCCTCAGAAGATTTTAAAAGCATGAATTAAAGAAATTTAAAAATAGGCGGAACTAAAACATATGTATGACGTTCGTCAAAGAACTATTGTATATTTGGATGTTGAATAATGTCCGATTTTTGGGGTTGTATGATTTTATAGTATTTTTTTTTTTGTTCTTAGATTACTTCATTCCTTTAATGCACTTTTTGCAATACGGGGTCATTTTATAAAAATACATATTTTCTCATAAAAAATATTGTTATATGTAAAAGCGTAAATTTTTATATTTAAGTAAATTTAAGGAAGCGCATAAATTAACTTATTTAATAATGCTCTGTATTCTGTAATTAAAAATGATATAATTGGTGCATCAAAGTACTGTTATTAAAAATATGATATTTTGGTGTATCAAAGCAGCGCGTAATGCAACGTATATATAAATTTAAACTCGTAAATACGAGCTTGTGTTTAATTAATGCATTTGCTATTTGATTAGCGGTGTCATAATTTTACGAAAACAAAAACGTTGTAACATTTTAAATCAACCAAATGAATAAAATAAATTGATAAAAATGTTATATCAGACCATGTAAAAAGTTATTTAATTTTTTTTGACGGTATGGTGACACTGCCTTAATGGCGAATTTAATGGATTGATAAAATTGATGATGTAATTTCTATAGTCAACGTAATTCTTAAATGTCTGGCTAGTGTGTGTAACTCTGGCTACTTATCTTACGTTGATAACTGGGTTGATAGGACGGTGTTTGGCTTTGGAAATATACATTTTTGTTTATTTGTATTATTTCTGGTAGTGTAATGTGTATTTTTACATCGAAATGACCGAAAGTAATATCATAGTTACAGATGATGATGACATAAAAAATAGGACGTTCCAAAAATTAAATCTGTTAATTGGAAGTGATATAACTAAGATAAGTTTATGTAATGATTTATATGGGCATCTTAAAAAAAAGAAAGAAGAGTTAGAATCAGATGTAAGTGAAGTATGCAATAATTTATTAAAATATGTCGTAATTATATAATAAACATTTAAAATAAGATTTTATTGTTCGCAGATATTTTCGTTGCCTGAAAAGTTTGAGTTAGTGGCACATGATATTGAAAAATTTGGCCGCCAATTATCTGATTTAACTTCAGATTATGACAGTTTGAAAAAGCGAATTCACGGAAATGAATATAATGAGAAACCATTTTATGAACAACTTTCATTGTATAAAGAGCAAGTGGAAAATCTTAAAAATACTTTGTCATATTTGGAAATATTACAGTTTATAGATCATACTTGGTAAGGTGTTATAATCATTTTTTTTTTAGAAATGCTAGTTTTCATATTCAGTTTAAATTGATAAATATGACGCATTATTTACTTTTACGATCAAAGAGTTATTTATCCCCTAAACATAATAGTATAAAATTATAGTTACAAGTTTATTATTTTTTCATATATGATAATTTCAAATGGTTAATTCAAAATTCAAAGCAACTAATTTTTAGCGTATAAGTTCGTTTTATCATTAATGTTAAAAAATTGTTATGATAGCACAGAAATAGAACGTTTAATTGATAAAAATAATGACGAAGAATGTGCTGAACATTACCAATCATTATGTTTATTGCAATCAAATTTATCATCCTCTTCTTGTTCACATCTACTAACTTACTTGAAAAATTGTATTATATGGTGGCACAATAGATTGAAGAAAAAGTTTTGCGAGTAAGTAATTATTTTCATGTTTGCTTGTAGTTATTAAATTTTATTAATCAGAATAGACGTATGCACATGCTTCTACGTATATAATACATATTAGGCAATTGTGTTTAAGCACATTGTGGCTAATTAATAAAAAAAACAACATGAATGAGACAGTTTTTTATCAAGAAATCTCTTTATATAGTTTAGTTATATATGTTATGTAAATTTAAATATGATTAATTTTTTTATATTAGTTTCCAATAGGTTTCATTTATGTCATTCATTCATAATCGATAACTCATTGACTGAGTAACGTGACCTCTATTTTAATGCATCTGATATAATTTTTCTCCACTTGACCCTATTTCGGCTTTCCAATATAGCTTGAACCCTTGTTAATCCAATAAGGGTCGTGACCGTATCTATCCATCGAGTCGGAGGTCTTCCTTTACTTCTTTTGCCTTCGATCTGTCCAATTACTATGCTTTTTACTAGGCAGTTCTCGCTTTTTCGCATTATATGTCCATAATATTTCAAGATTTTTTGTTGGCATGAAGTATAAAGGCGCTGTTCCACCTTTAGATCTTCTAGAATGGAAGAATTTGTCTTCTTTGCTGTCCATGGGATTTTAAGCATTCTACGCCATATCCACATCTCAAATGCGTCAATTTTTTGTTTATCTTGCTTATGTAATGTCCATGTTTCAGCTCCATATGTAAATATGGCAAATACTAAAGTATTTACTAGCCTTATTTTTGTTAAGCGAGTAATGGAATGATCTTTCCAGATTTTATTTAATCTCGTCATTGCAGATTTTGCTAGCACCACTCTACGTTTAATATCTTCTCCACTTCCGCCATGACTGTTTATTCTTGATCCAAGATATGTATATGAATCTATTATTTCTATATTCTGTATAGTGTTCAGCTTCTGGGAATTGTTATTTTTATCTATTATCATAATTTTTGTCTTATTTTTATTAATTAAAAGTCCCAGTTTTCTGCTTTCAATTTCAAGTCTGTTTAGTAAATCTATCATTTCTTTTCTAGATGTCGCAATGAGTGTAGTATCATCGGCATATCGCAGATTAGATACTCGATATCCGCCTATTTTCACTCCTCCTTTATAACCTTCTAGGGCATTCCTCATTATATATTCGGTATATATATTAAAAAGTATGGGAGACAATATACAACCTTGCCTTACGCCAGGTTGTATACCTTCATTTATGTATATATATATATATATATATATATATATATAATTCAGCAAAGTCTTACTGGAAAGACTGCAACAGATAGTAAATTCACTACTTTCAGAAAACCAGTGCAGATTTCGAGAAAACCTAAGTACGAGTGATATGATCTTCTCGTTGCGGCAATTAATTGAAAAAAGTGGAGAATAAATCACGAGAGTATACTTAGCATTCGTCGATATCGAAAAAGCTTTTGACTCTGTGAACAGGGAGGCGTTATGAACATGTTTAAAAGAAGTAGAATGCTCGCCTAAATCACTAAGTCCCTTAAAACAACTGCATGAGGATACCAAAGCAACTGTAGCATGTGACGCCGGACTAACCAGGTCGTTTCCTATAAATCGCCTACGTTGTTTAATTTCTATAGTGTTCACAGTTTTCAAATAACGCGTATTAGATGTAGGTGTAAAGGTTAAGTTCCGCTTCGACGGTGGATTATACAATTTTAACAGATTTACATTGAGGAATCTAACGAAAACTTTTTCAATAACGAGTTTGCAGTATGCGGACGACTGTGTCTTGGTCGCTTACGATGCAAAGAATTTACGAAAAGCTTTAAGATGCTTGGATTTAACATTTAAAGATTTTGGGCTTTATATAAATTTTGATAAGACAGAAATTTTTCAAATCAATAACAATATGGATAGCACAGAAATAAATTGGAACAGAGTAAATTTGGACGCTTGAAGACGAAATTTTATCGCGCTTAAGAAAAGCAAACACAGCGTTCAGTAAGCTACACCATCGAGTGTTCACCAACAAAGGTTTGTTGATGGAAACAAAAGTAGCTGTGTATAAAGCAATGATTATACCTGTGCTCTTGTACGGGAGCGAGACTTGGCCAATAATGAGGAAACAGAAGAAAGTTGATATGTGCCATCAGCGGTTTGGGCGTAAAATACTTCGCGTACGATGGTTTGAACACATTTCGAGTGAAGAGATACTAAGAAAAGCAAATTATCAGTCGGTGGATCAGTTGCTTGCAGCAAAGCGCTTGAAGTGGTTGGGACATGTCTGAATGGAAAATGATAGAATACCAAAAGGATTCATGTATGGGACTCTGAATAAGTTATATAGTGTAGAACTCATGGGACTCTGAATAAGTTATATAGTGTAGAACTCATACTCGAATTGGAGTGAGGTGATATCTCACAGTAAAAGAAAGAAACACCAAATTCGAAGAAGAAAAACTAACTCGAAAAGAGATGAAATATAAGTTGTAAAACCCGTTCGTTTGTTGGCTGGTAGTATGTGCACGCAACTGGAACCATGTGCTATGAACAATACAATGAGAAAAACCTGTTATGCCGCGTCAAGTGTGTGTATTTCAAGGATTTTAGTTGCAAAACGATTGCGACCAGCAGACCAGCAGTCGCTAATACAGTCCTATGTAAACTCTACACTCATAGTAGTATTAGAAGCAAAATTTCCATATAACGTTGTATATGACTTTTAGATGACTTCTTCAGCTTGGATGGAGCATGCGTGCAACCATCAACCCTTGTAACTAGGCATATGAAAGCACTTTTTTAAAGGTTTACTTTTTGTAATATATTCTACAAAAGATATAATTAAAATTTTGTTGAATCTTCATAAAATAATTAGTACTTTTAATTATTTTATTATATCAACAATTTTCATGCTGCTCTGGATATTTATGGTGGCGATGCAGCCATGAAACCTTTATGTGAGAACCGCCACTGACCTATTGTATAATTGTTTTTAGGACATATGAAAATATACTTAAAGAACTGAAATGGCCATTTGTTTCTGTTGGGAATATGCTAGCAGAACGTCCATCAATGATTTTGCAAACTGAATTTCAACGTTTAACGAAAGTACTGCTTATTATTCAGTTGCCGTATCCTTTTTTTTAAATTGCAATTTATCTATATAAAGTTTTAGAACAAGCACACACAACACACACATATATATATATCTGGTCGTAGAGAGAAAAATATATGTAAATTTTCTATAGCTTTTTGATTTGAGATATTTTACTTGTCTTCAAAAAATATGTGAAGAAATACAAATTACTCAGGTAAAACTTCAATCAACTTTATTAACGAATTTTACTCCGATCTCTATACCCGTGTCGGTGTTATTGTCTTCTTTGGAAAAACGATTTTTGTACCACTTTTGCGGAAATAAACCAACTAATACGTTAAACAAGCCCGAATGGATGTTTACGCAAGTGCTGAAATGGATAAAAGATCATGAAGATTTCTTAGACGAGTGGGTTCAGCCGGTTTTTGAAGAGGTCTTTCAAAGTTTACCAAATTCTGCGAAGGTAATGCGGTATCTCTTTGATCAGTTTACATATTTATATCGATAATTAAATTCAAATCTCGTTAAAATTTAGAAATTTTCCTGCACGATTAAAATACGCAGTCACATATTTAAATTCATGCAGTAATATTAAAGATTATTTTTATGTGCATACAATTTATAAGTGATTTAATTTAAATTAGATTTGTGGAAGTGAATAAAAAACGCGGTAGAATATTATTTATTGGAGCTTTATACGTAAAAATCGAATTAATGGAATAACGAGAATTTGTATAATTTTATTCTGAAACTAAATTTATCGACAAAATACAACCGAGTATAATTTGATTCGCTTAAGTTTTTTTTTTTTTTAATTTTTATAGCTTTCATTTAGGTTATTACGCGTGTTAATAAAAATAGATATATTTTTTCGAAACTGCTTAAATTCGACGATTAATAGTTCAAAATATACAAATTTTAATATATATATATATTTTTATTCCGTAGCTAGAATTTATAATTGGCTTTGTAGAAATAGTTGCGAAAAAGTTGCAACATGTTTTCGAGCAGTTGCTAAATAGTGATTACCTGTTTTCGCATACAGTCGATGAAACATTAAGTTTTCATAAAGCATTGAACCAACAATTTGACTATCCATCGTCATATCCTTCAGTATTATCTGTTCTGACGCAACCTCAAATATTCATGAAGTGGATTAACGTAGAACGTAAATGTAAGTAGCCTATTTACGTTATATCGTCAGATTTATTCGAAATAGTTTATTATTATTTGACAACACATGTTTTTAAATTTAAAACGTTCTAATAATGAAGTGTTACCATTGCCAATATTACGATCGTCGTTATAACTAGATCAATTATATCAATTTTCCCGTAATAGCGCTTTCGTTTTCAATAACGTATGATTTTTGTTCTTTAATTTGAAAATATATAGTATTGAAAAGTTTTAATTTTTACATATTTTTCGCGCCAATTCGACAAAATTTTTTTAATTGATACTGGGAAAAAAGAATTAATAAAAGCGTACATAGCCTATATATATATATATACATATATATATATATATATATATACATATATATATATATATATATATATATAATATTTTTTTCGTCTAAATATGATTTAAAATTGAATAACTAGATTCTCGATATAATATAATTTTTTTTTTCTATTATACTATGTTAATTACAGTTGCTAAAACAAAAATGGACGATTTAATAAGCTCAGAAACTGCCTGGACTATTCTTTTCGAAAATGATAAGTGTAAAGTTACCGAATGCGGTGATATTTTCGTTACGCTTTTAATTACGATTAACGCTCGATACGCTTCTCTTTCGCAACCTGGACACAGGTGAAACATGTTACTATATTATTACTTGTGATTTATTATCGTTGAAATGATTGAAAATTTTTTATAAAGTACTAATTTTTCAACGTTGGTTTTGTGGTAGACTTCAGTTTTTAGAAATTCAGCTGGAGTTGATAGATGAGTTTAGAATTCGTTTATGTCAATTATTACACGACGAAAAAAACGATCCCTTAAACTCTAACTTGGCCTGCATTCTTAATACTTTTCATTACGTAATGACAGTTTTGATAGAATGGGCCAATAATACGGTAAGTGGGAAATTTTATTCAAGGTAAATTATATATATAAAATATTTTTGTTTAGTGTGTACCAAAAAAATTATCGTAATTTGATGATAGTGATTTCTAATAGCAATTTACATTTATTATATTAGAATACAACACCGGATAATATCCAAAGCGACGTATATTTCGAAAAATTTGAAATGTAGTGATTCTTTTTTAAAAAAATAAACAAAAAAATCAGCTAAAATTATGAAATTTTTTCTTTATGAAAAATCACAAAGCTTTTCGACTGTTAAACCATTATCAAGTGAATATAAAAAATATGAATTATAAAAATATATATATATAAATTTGTAAAAATGTCATCATTTATCCTCCTCAACCGCTAATTTGGAGGACAATTAATGCGACTATGTACCTATATATATTTTGTTGTTTAGTGTAAATACAAGCAATTATATAATATGGTGTTAACGCAATTTAACACATATACAAACACCCGTGAGAACTTACTGTAATCGCTTTATTGTCACGACACAATGCAACCCCGTATGTTTTTGTAGTGTACTGTATTATTACTAGCGCTCATATGGTGTTGTGCCTGGTGGTTTGCAATTGCCTTCCACGTGAGAATTTTATGATTATTTATATTTCCATTTTCTAATGATGATATTTTTGCATCATCGATCGTATTCGAACCCGGTACCTTCCGTATAGAAGTCCGTGCTCTTAGCCCACTCGCCTATTCCGACGATTATCAAAGTAATAAAACAGTACTTTAAAATAGTCTGATAGTGAAAGTGGTAAACAATACAATCAACAATATAAAATTTATATACAATAATGTTGTTGTATTAAAGAGTAATGATTTTATGAATTAACGAAACAAAATAAAAACAATGTTAATCAGTATAAAAATTATTTTATTAACACGGAAACCTTTTCGACAATCACGTCATTTTCAAGCATATACAAAAAACGATTATTTTATGTATTTTTTGTATATGTTTGAAATGACGTGATTGCCGAAAAGCATTGCGTTAATAAAATAATTTTTATAGTGATTAACTTTGTTTTTATTTTGTTTTATTATTTATCATTGAATTTAATAAATTATTTTTATCTCCCTTTTTTATTTCATTTTTATTTTTTTTTAGTTTTCTTTCTTTAAAATATTTTTCTGTGTGTAAAATTTTATAATTTTGGTTAATATTATTTAATAAAACAAAATAAAAACACACGTAATCACTATAAACTTTTTGACAGTAACGTCATTATCAAGCGTACACAATAATCAACATATAGAATTATTTATGTTTTAATTCTTTACAATGTTTTACAAATAACGATTTTTCGTCATTGTTTATATATGAATTTAAATGTTCTTTAAACCTTATTGCTAATTGTCTGCCTGTTTCTCCTATGCATTCTATTTCATATTGATTACAATTTAATCTATATACTCCTGAATTTTTTAATACATTTCTGTCTTCTACTTTGTTGTTTACTAATTGATTTTAATAATGTGTTATTATTTCTTTATTTCGTGTTAAGAATTGATAATAAAAGTAGCTGTGCAAATCTACGAAGGGAAATTATTATTATTTGTTTTTAAATTGATAAGATGCATGCAATCTGTTCCGCTGAACAATAGACAGCACTGATCTATTAAAGGGAAATTATGATCCGTAATAAAATTAAAAATATTCCGTCGATTATAAATGCTTTTTTATTCCAATGTATTTTGTGTAGCAGAAAAAAATGGTTCTATGATTACAGCATTTTATAATGTTACATCACTACAAAAAGCATGTTGATCCTCATTTAATGACCGAGTATTCAATATCAGTTTTCGATGACGCGGTGTATTTAATGGGTCGTATTATACAAGAGTTAATCGGTATTATAAATGAAGTAGTTATTTCGGAAGTTAAAGCTAAAAATCGTCATTATCGTAACGACAGGTTAATATTTTAATTATTGTTTTAAAACACATTATATATAGTAATAATTTTTGCTCATTAATTTATTTTAACACGTTTTCTCAAATATGTATCTATTTTTTTCAAATTTTCTCTTAACATAAATAAACTATATATAATTTTTGAGATGACTAAGTGTGCCTTCCATTTCTATCAGTTTTATTAAAAATGTGGCTCTGAAGTGACGTGATATAAACAGATATGGTGTAATCGCTCGAATTCTCTTTAAATTTGATCTGCCAATAATGTTGCATATTTGCTGGATAACTTAATATATAAACAACAAAAAAAAACTTAAAATAACTAAAAAAATTTCTTTATAAAAAATCACAAAGCTGGTCGGCTGTTAAATCATTATCAAGTAAATATAAAATATTTTAAATTATAAAAATATATACAAATTTATCAAAGCATAAAGTATAAAAAAATATTAGTTAAATACACATTTTACAAAAATTATCAAGGTGAGGAAAGAGTATAAAGTTTTGTAGTTTTTCAAAAAGAAAAAATTAGTGATTTTAACTAGGTTTTTTTTTGTTTTAAAAAAATCGCTATTCCACATTAGTTGGATATTTAAATGTTAAGCGACACATTACTTAAATGATCCATCACTCATAGAACAAGTGTAAAAGCAGATTACAAAGTGATATCAGATAATTCAGATTAATTAGACAAGTTTATTAGAAGACAAACTTTGTTCATCTAAAATTCAATTTAAACACCAAGAGATGAACACACAACGGTAGGCTAATTTATAAGCTTATATACAGAGTGTTTCATAATTAACGTTAGTGAAAATTTCTCAAAGCTGCTACACTGAACAGCAACCGTATGAGTGACCAAACCAGTTTGATAGCAGCGGTAAAGTGTACACAGTAGTGTAAATGAAGTAATTAAATCATATCTTATTTCAGTGAATTATCAATTGAAACCAGTTGATTGCACATACAGGCGTGCATTTTGCCGTTGGTTCCTAACTTTACATGTGTTACGTGAACAGTATTCGATTTATGCTTCTTTAGTGACGAAGCATGGTTACATCTTTCACGTTACGTGAACTCACAAAATAACAGAATCTAGTCTGCCCAAAAAACGCACATATATAAGGAAACAGCATTGCATCCAGAGAAAATCGGCGTATAGTGTGCGATGAGTAGGAAACGGATTGTTGGTCCAATTTTCTTTACACAAACCATTAATACTGAACGGTATTAGTCAATGGTTCAAGGTTTCGTTGCATTGCTTTAAAAAATGCTACTTCTAACAGGATGGTGCTAGGGCGCCTGTGTCGTAGGGAATTTTTTGGACACAGAATCATCTCACAAAGAACATCATTGGCCAGTTAAAGCTCCGAATGTTACTCCCGTACATTTTATTCCCTGGAGTTACTTAAAGAATTAAATTTATGAAACACCAATTGCAGATATCGAAGAACTTAAAAAATGATGAAGAAATATCTCAAATTTCTGTAATGACATTGAGAAAGGTGATTGCCAATCAGTTCGAAGGGGTTTGACTCTGCTTATAAAATGACTAATATCATTTTCAACATTTACTATGAACTAAGATGAACATATTTTGAATGATTTTTTTATTTTTATTTTTAATAACATTTTCATTTTCATTAACGTCATTTAAGAAGCACCTTATATATATATATATATATATATATATATATATATATATATATATATATATATATATATATATATATTATATATACACACACACACACACACACACATATATATATATATAAGAAGGTTTGTCCGATTATATAAACATCCTTCAAGGTGAATAAATATACGAGGTTCAATTTGGACAGCAGTGGAAAAATTTGGGGAAAGTCTACGTCAAATATTGATGTTAGATATCTGTTTGAAGAATATATATGTGCGTGTGTGCGCTTGTAACTTGTAATATTTTTCCCAAATAGTGGCATTAAACAAAATATTAAATCGTTTGAAATAATTAATTTTGATTTTCTTATAGGTGGCACGCAATGCCTGCTTGGAACACTATTTTGTTTCCTACCTTGTCGTCTAGTGCTTCTCCGATGTTTATAGTTCTTGCTAATAACTTACATCGATTACATACTTTATTAGCGCCCGATTTATTCAAACAATGTTGGGAAACAATAGCTACAGATTTATCGCAGGTGACGGTATTTTATATATATATATATATATATATATATATATATATATATATATATATATATAATATGTCTTTGTTTTTACATCATTCATATTATGGAACATGCGCATTAAAAAGAAAATGTTTAATTAGCGCGGTAATATGGATTAAAACTCAAAGGACGAATATTCTGTGCAATACTGTAACGTAAAATGAAATAAAAAGTAAACAAATATTAATGATTTGTTTGATATACTTAAAAAAAAACACCGTAGAGTCTTATTTTGTTAATATTTCAAATATTTAAGTTCTAATAATAATACAAAAAATAAGAATCTTCTAACGTAAGTTACAGGTGTCACCTCTGTAATTCGAATGTTTGAGAATAAAACAATCAGAAAAAGTGCTTGGTGAATATTAACATTACAAATGTTATTAATTAATCATAAAATAGAATTTAAAAAGGTGCAATGCCGAAATATAATGTCGAGTAATGTTATCATAAAAACATCGTGTTGTTTTCGCGAAATGTAAATATTACTTATAAGTGTAGAATAAAACAAAATATTCTCTAGTGCGATATTAACTTTTTTCTATTAGTTCAGTACACGATGTGTTCGACGACGTCTCGACAAGTATTTATTTAAATTTAAAAATATCAATAATTATTTTAAAAACTAAGTAAAATACAATATGGTGTATTTTGTTCCCTGTGAAAATAAATCCAATAAATAATATGTTACGCTGATCGAGCGAAGAGAGTAACGAGCAAAGGTAATGTCGCATATTGCATCCGTAATGAGGAAATTAGCGGCATAACCTTAGAGTTGATCAAAATGTATTATGCGCGTAACTGTTTTCGTAAATTCCAGTTTTTAACGTTTTGATTTATTGCTTTATTTATAATTTGACAACCTAATTTTTTCAACGTTTATTTTATTGAAAAAACTGTTTTTTTTTCGGTAATAGATGTCTAAAATTACGCGTTTTTAGATATTATTAAGGTAATGAAATTTATATATTTAAAATATTTACAGATGATCATTGAAGATGTAATCCTGGAAAATACGTTTAACGAAGGTGGTGCGCAACAATTACACTTCGATATAAGACGTAATCTTTTACCCTTGTTTTCTCAATACACTTCCGAACCGTATGTTTATTTCATGTCGTACGTATAATGTCTTTTTTCTTTTCACGTTCTAAACGTTTTCGTTTATCGTATAGAGTATAGATTATATATTTATGTAATAATAATAATAATAATAATAATTTTTCGGAGAGTCGTAAAATTTAAGTATCTGGGAGAAATGATACAACCAAATGTGTTAGACAAGGAAACTATCATAAAAATAAAAACAACATTTTACAACAAGAAATCGGTGTCTCTGAACGGAAAAATAAGACATTATAATACAGTAATTAAACCAGAATCTCTTTACGCGTCAGAATGTCTTACAATGAATTCAGTAAACAGTGTATTAATACGATCGAAATGAAATAAAGAGATAATCAGGAAAATCCTCAGACCAAGATATGAAAATGATACGTGGAAATTAAGAACTAATAAAGAAGTATATCATTTTATGCAGTATTTTCGGAGACTCGGCAATTATAGCCTGATCATCTGCAAGTAATATCGTTTGAAGTCTTTCTACGCCTCAAGGAATATGTAGTTTCTGCTAGAGTTAATTTAAGCACAAATTCCGCATATACGTTAAAAAGGAATGGAGACAACAAACAACCTTGTTGTACTCCTTTAATTATTTTTGCGGGTTTAGATATATCCCCATCTACTCTAATAACCGCCGTTTGGCGTATGTATAAATTACGTATCAGGTTTAATATACATTTGAGGGCATTCTATTAAAGAGATGAAAAGTTTACTTTATATATATATATATATATATATATATATATATATATATATATGTTTATGTGTGTGTATTTATATATGAATTTTTTTAATATATATGTCTAAAGATAATAATTAAGTCCATCGACAAGCTTATAGCTTGGAAGATCTTTTTTTTTTTATTTAGATTTCCTACTTACAGAGGCTATTCAAAGGGCGGGTTTACATTCCAACTGCCGCGCGCCTGCAATGTTTTAGGTATGCAATTAAAATCGTTGGCATGCTTTTTAGCAGATAAAGTACAGATAGATGGATATTCGTGGATAACTCGGCAAATTTTCGTCGGATTTGGGCAAACCTTTTTTTTGTTTTGTTCCTAATTATACCATACCTTGATGGGTAGCCCCTAGTTTTAAAAAAAAAATATCATTTCAGTTGATTGTAGATTAATTTCTTTCATTTTATTAAAAATTTGATACTTTCCCATACAGTTCAAAAAAAAAAAATTCGCCATACGTTATAAATTAACGAATAGTTTTTACGAATAATCGTAACTGTTAGTAAAAATTGTTAACGTTATTTCTGTTATAGTTTTAAATAGTTTTAAAAATCACGTCCGATAATTAAGATTATATTTATAAATGTGGTATTTTTATATTCCAGGTTATTGGAAGCTTGTAGTTTGTTGTGTTTAGATAAAAGTTTTACATCGGATTCCATACCTGTAAGTATATACACTTTAAATAAAGAACGTATTAAGGCTATTCTCGATAGGAGGATCGAATGGAGTTCCATACCCGCTTTTGATTAAATTTTGAATTTTATGTCAGGATTTATTTTAATGTCGTTTTCTGTTTATTATTGTCTAAATTTTATATTCGTTGATCAATTTTTGTTTAGTATAATCAATATTCGCTAAGTAGCCGATTTTGGTTTTCAATTATTGAATATATAAGTCGATATGTTTGCGAATAACCTCGCGCGTTTTAATTAAATTTTAAAACTTACATTACGGTCGAAATTTCCACAAATATTAAATAATTTAAAAAATAGAGATGATTTAATTGTTAACAATCTCGTTCTTACTTTGCTAGAGAATGTGTGACCTAATTTTTGTTATCGGTAATAAACAGTTTTGTCGATTCGCGTTTACTATCTCGGCAACAGCGGCGAATATTGAAAATAAAAGTTTAGCTTATGCTTAGGGTATAATGTGATATTTATTTTAAATCACTGCTATACTGGTTTTTCCATCCGGTGATTGCTATGCATATAGTTTACGAATATGATGTTGGAATATTGGATGCTTTTTTTGCTTTTCTCGCCCCAAGATCGATTTCAATATTTACCTATTGCTGTCCTTAAATTTTAAGAAATAAATCCGATTTCAGTATTAGAGTATTGTTATTACTAATAAAACAAACAAACACGCACGTAAAAATATGAACCCGTCCGTGGTACTTTTTTTTGCTACCCCCTCTCACCCAGAACGACTTAAATACTTATTTTTTGCTGCTCTTAAATTTTTGACGAACCAGTAAGATATTTGTTAATAAATAAAATGTAATTTATTAAAATGTACCTTTATTTTTATTCTTCATCATTTTTACGCTGGAAGTTGGAATGCAACTATTTTTTTCGAATAAATCATGATTTCGATTTATTTGACGCCACATAAACTCAAATAAATAGGAATTCAGTTGAGTCCTCGTTCTACATTATCGTTTATTTCGTCTCTTCGCTTCCACGGAATTTGTGTGTGCGGAATTAAAAGGATTCACAAAGTTTATCAAATGGTTTTAATGCTGGTAACTTATGCTTGGAATAGTTGCAATATTGCCATACGCTTTCCAAAGGTCACAGATTATTGTTGTTCTAAGACGAATACATTGACAGATCACCTGAAGTAAAATGACCGTAGTGCAATCTGGTACAACGAATAAAAATCATTCTTTAAAGTTTCACGACAATAACCTCCAAAAACACACTACTGTGGGAACATTCGACCCACCTGATGTTGTCGTTTTGTGAAGCAGGATCCATGGATTTCAACAGTGAGATTTGGACCGCCGATCGCTATTTGATTCTTTGGCAACGAATCAACACGAACTTCGCGTAAATAGCTTTTCCAATCTCTAATGCTTCTGTAGCCATATTTAACTGTGACAACATTTTATATTCTTCTGTCCACGATTTTATAAATAGAACCACTTTTTTCCAGCGATAGTTTACTGCCTTGTAACCAGGTTCTGACAAACCGACTTCGTAAAGGCATTCACGTTTGATACTATGCAAGCGGCTATTCTTATCGGATTAGAAGTATTTCGTGTTCGAAAGGTCATAATCGTTGAGGAAGAAGAATTTCATTATTGCGTAAAAATTAAACAGTTTTTTCTTTGCAAATTGATTGAACACACTAATTTGAACAAAGACGACATGATGCTGGGAAACAACTGAATTTATTAGGCCACGAGGTAACAACAATATTCTTAATTAGAAAATATTTGGAATACCACATGACAAAACGCAATAATATCCCGGCTGGAAAACGCTGACATGTGTTTACCTACTGTTTCACATTTTTAGTGTTGTTTTATTAATAATAATAATTCGGTAATACTGAAATCGGATTTATTCGAAAAAATAATCTCTGAAAAAACACAATAATATTCCGGTTGCATTTACCGACTGCTTCATATTTTTACGCGCGTTTGTGTATGCTTGTTTTATTAGTTATAACAATACTCTAGATTTATTTCTTAAAATTTAAAGGCAACAATAGATAAATATTGAAATCGGTCTGGAGGGGGAAAAGCAAAAAAGCACCGAACTACTGACCAATCTGTTTTCCACGCAGAAATTATGTCCTCGATTATTTTTTTCGCCTATGCCATATTTACCAACTATATGTGTCAGGTGATTATCGATGAAATAAACGAGAGTAAGGCCGATGAATTATGAAATCAATATAAAAATATGTTAGAAGAACAAGCTGAAATACAGAAATCCATAAATAAACCTAAAAAAAAAACGTGCATAACTCAGGAAACATGGATGATAATCAAACAAAAACAACAAATAAAGGCACAAGGCATAAAAGAAAATGACAAACGGACAAAATATAATGACCTTACAAAAGGACTCAATACTAGACTTCGAGAACACAAAAACAAGTTCATAATGGAAATATGTAATGAAATAAAAAAACCATTTCCAGAAAAATGAGATAAAAGATTTATTTAAAAAACTGAAATACTTGACCAACACTTTACAACCACGATCCATATCAATAAAAGACCGAAATGGAAAACTCATTACAGATTAATAAGAAACTATCAAAAGATGGCATGAATATTGTAAAGAATTAACGGATACAAATAATATATCGGAAAGGTATAAAGCATCTTCAAATATACCACAGCAAGAACAGGATATCCTTAGAGAGGAAATCGAACAGGTAATAAACAAATTAAGAAATAATAAATCGGCAGGATAAGACGGTATAGTAGCAGAGATGATTAAACCAATCAAAGGAAAGTCTGTTGATATAATACATAAAATCTACAACAAGATATGGATCAATGGAGAATGAGACTAAATCAGTATATGTACCAATTTACAGTAAGGGTGATAAACACAATTGCCAAAATTATAGACTTATTGCTTGTATCAATCATATCAGTAAAATTATGTTGTACATAATACAAGATAGAACAGACAGGCTTTATGCCCGGAAAAGGCACGCGAAATTATAAGGTAAATAATTTTAAAATGATACGAATTCAACACGACAGCAATACTATGCTTCGTGGACTATACAAAAGCGTTTGATATGATTGAGTAGAACACATTGTGGAAAATTTTAAAGGAATCTGAGTATCTGAACACTTCATAATTTTTATTTATCCTCTTCTTATCAGATACTGACAAATTTATGCCATCAATCGGATGTTCTCTCTTGAGAACGCACTTGATTTCTTGAGAATATGCCCATTAGCAAGGTCCCAATTTAGGTTTTGAAATGGCTATATCCAATCCATCATCGTTCTTTTTTTCAATCTTTTAGCCTTTGCTGGTTTCTTCGCCAAACTATCTGCTAGTGGGTTTGTGTGGTGCTGTAGTCTCCATATATGTTTTTTAATCACTTCGTGAATTACATCCTCTATGTACTTTATATTCAGATCTTCATGTAGCGTACGATTTGAGATGTACCACGGTGCTCCCATTATAGCACGCAATACCCTGTTTTGATAAGTCTGAATTTTGTTAACATTGCTTTTAGATGCCAGCCCATAGTTCCGCCGCATATAGCCATGCTTTAATACGACGTTGTACAGTAATAATTTGTTTATAGTATGACGTCGTGAATACCAAGCAACCGGTACAGCTATTTAGTCTTTATGTTTAGTTATATTTTCTTCGCTCTAAAATGTTGAGCCCATGTTAAGGTTTGGTTTAGGTAAACTACAAGATATTTTACCGTTCGACCTTGTTCAATTTTCCTACCTTTGATAAAGATATTTTTATCTATCGCGAACAATTCTCCTTTTAGTAAATATAATGTGGGTATTCTTGGACTCATTTATTGTTAATTTCCATTTGCTCGACCAATTTCATTTCGGTATATCATAAGTAAATATGGAGTACAACAAGGGACCAAGCGCACTTCCTTGGGGTAGGCCCGATTTAATGTTATGAATTTGAGATTGCTCATTATTTACTAAGACTCGAAAGTATCTTTTATCGAGATAGGATTTTACGATATTATAGCATTCTTTATCAAACGCTTGCTGAATATCCAGGAAGGCCGCTGAACAGACCTCCTTCTTCTCAAAAGCTGTTTCAATTTGTTTAACGAACTTTCTAGACTGTTGAGTGACCAGTTCTAAATGAAAATTGATGGTTGGGGATTATTTTGCTTTCATCGATGAATTTTTTGAATCCTTTTCTTTAAGAGTTTTTCAATAGCCAAAATTGATAATAGTGAGATAGGCCGATAGGACCACAGTTTTTCAGGGGGCTTTCCTGGTTTTTAATCACATTTGCGAACTTCCATAATATCGGAGCGTATTGTATTCGTATAATTGCATTGAAGATATAAGTTAATTTCATTAGTGCTTTATAATCACATTTGCGAACTTCCATAATATCGGAGCGTATTGTATTCGTATAATTGCATTGAAGATATAAGTTAATTTCATTAGTGCTTTATAATCACATTTGCGAACTTCCATAATATCGGAGCGTATTGTATTCGTATAATGCATTGCAGATATAAGTTAATTTCATTAGTGCTTTATGCGGAAGTTCTTTCAGAATTTGACCCGTTATGAGATCATATCCTGGCGATTTATTATTATTTAATTTCATGATTTACTTGGATCCTGTTTTACATAATTTTTTGGATATCATCCTCAATGTCAGATTTCGTTCTTTCTGGTTGAAAAGTCTTTGACAGATGTACTTCAAACAACTGTGCTTTGGTAGCATCGTCTGTAACCCAACTTTCATTTTCAGTTTTTAGTGGGCTATTTGTAGGTTCCGGCTTATTATTGTAGCGAACTGCTTTCCATAATGAATAATTGCTTTCCTTTGATGCTGTTAAATTAGAAACAAATTCATTGAAAGATGTGTTCTTAAAGTTTTGTAGTACTTCTTTCAGTTTTCTAGTTTGCCTGTTGAATACCGTCTTGTCAGTTGGACTTCTTGACTGCATCCAGCGTTTTCTCAGCCGTCTTTTTATTGCCACTTGTTTTTTTATATAATCAGGAAAGACCTTTTGTAGTGGTTTATGAGCTAGTGATGGAGTACTCTTGTACCGCTTGAGTAGAAAATAGGTTAACACTATCGTCCAGGTCTGTCTCTGTTTTTAATCCGACTGATAGGTTTTATTTTCTTCTAGCAAATTTCTGAATGTGTCTCATTTCATGTTTCTGGTGCATAGTGCTGCTTTATGCTGCTTCAGCCATATTTGTTCATTTATTGATAATGTAACGATTGAGTGTTCATAAGACAAGGAAGTTAAGTCGTTGGTAACTTTGATAAAATTTTTTGCTATGTCTTTTATAATATAAAAGTCTTAACAGGTCCGGGAACACCTCACAATGATAATAAAAAAAATTATATATAAAAGTAGATAGTGAAAGTTTTCAGGCAGTATTCTTATAATTAGAATTATTAAATCATCGTGTATATTCTTTATTTACTTTTAAATTGTTAAATTTTGAGCGTGATCTGTCATTCTGTATAATATTTTTGTTTCATTTATACTCCGGTAACAAAATGAATTTGCTAATTAGTTTATAATTACTGCATCTTCTAAATTATCTTTGTACTCCTGTTAAATAAAACTAAAAAAAAAAAAAAAAAACTTGCAAGAAGTGAATTGAAAGTGACCGGTGAAAAATTAACACGATTATTTGATGCATCGGTATATACGAAACAATTAACGAAATAGATACTATATATTTTGTTAATTGTTACGTATATACCAATGCTCAGATGCGCCTCACTGTTAATATAATCACGTTAAAATACCGCACTGTATATTACAATGATACTGGGCCTTGTGTGTCAATAATAAAACACTTGTAGTGTCTACGCCGCGTATGTCCGGTAACTAATTCGTTTTATGAAATTCTACCGTTATAATAAGCCTATTCACGACTATCCGTCCCCGAAAACTTTAAACACTATGTATATGTTATAAGCTTACCATCGCATCAAACCATTTACAAACTACGATCTAGACTATCAACTCACCATGTTAAAAGTGTAAGCGCAAACAACGGAGCATAAATACAATCGTAGATGTTAGATGCTCCGTTATTTTAGCGCATCATTTCTTTTTTTTTTTTTTAATATACAATTTCGTCAATTTTAAATAATTGCGATTGAAAATTTTTTTACATTCTATTTACATCGTTTGTTCTAATTTATAAAAGAGAACAAAACTGTTTGGGCTTGCGACGCAAGCTACAAATTCATGGAGAATTCACCTCTGGTCGGTAATTTCGTATCGTACGGTTGAAAATAAGAAATGAAATTTACCAATACCTTTTATTTTTTAAATGTCTTTAATATCTACGTGTTTTACGAAATGTCTTTCCGTTACATTTTTAATATTAAAATAAACATAATCTTTGCACAAAGTTTGATTCTGAACGGAACCAAGTCGATATAATTTGTTTTATCGCTACTAAATTTATATCGATAAATTATTGCATTCGTTAACGGTGCAACTAAACATGAAAAATAATACATTTTTAAGTAACATTCTCAGTATCTGGCGGATTATTTTACCGTGAACATATTTACTTATGATTATATAACAACTATTCCATCGATTAATTACGAACGATCGTTCTTATCGTTATTATTATTAACTAATAATCTCCACTTGGAAAAAAGTATTTATGAACGAAAACTTAAAAAATCGCGTAGATCACAGAGCTTCCCCCAATTATAAGGAAAATCACGTCAAATCTATTTGTTAATCGAGTGTGGGAATTTCAAAGTAAACTTGAAGAACGAGCTTTTAAAAGAAAGTCTAAACGCTTCAAACCTCGCAACTTGGTCGTTATTATTAAGTAGTGCAGTTAGCAGAGCTTAACATTAGATTCTACTGTCGCACTAATCGGGGTTTTTATTTATTTAAATTAAATTTTAATAATGTAAAAAGTAAATAGTTGCTCACAATTTTTTTTTTTTTATATATAAACCATTTACGTAGCGTTTCAAAAATAATTAGTTTTCATTTTCAAAGTGAACGCAGTTGCGAATGCATACGTATATTTATATAATTACGCTTAAAAGAACGCAATATAGACTTAATATTGCCCAGATTTCTGCTGTTTGCACACTCGTTTATCAATATTTTTATCATCGTTACTCTGTGGGAGACTGAAGTTGTTTACTAAATTAGTCCTTTTTGATGGTTCTTTTCCCACCTCCCCAGAAAAATCGCGAATATATGTGGATATCAACTATGAAAATTTAAAAGTTTATTTAAACAGTTGTCCTTATAAACAATATATTACTATCTTCTAAGTATCCTATAATTATTATCATTATATGATAAATTCTGTTGACAAAACTTTTCTTTATGTATATATTGCTATTTCTCTTTTATTTTAATTTAATTTAGATATTAATTATTTCCTTTAAACCTAAACTATCGGAACACGACGTCGAAATATAACAACTTTTTATTTATTCTTTAACTTAATGTTAGGAACGTGTTTGAAGATCAATGGTGTGTGTGTGCGTATGCACATGGTCGTGTCAAATCTGATCTAATAGCTCATTCTGTTTATCTTAGTTATTTCGAAGGGATGATGTATGATGATCACGAAATTAAAATATGATGAGAAATTTTGTTTATAAAATGTTACGATAGGATCGCGAACAGCTGCGTGATAATAATTATTGCTCCGATGGAATAAAAAGAGGTTTATGAAAAAAAAATTCAATGACGTCTTTTAATAGAAACAACATTCTACATTATATTAGCCATATTTCGAAATTAAATACTTAGTTTCCTTTTTCTTAATCAGTTTCTGTCGAAGGGAATTACGTCACGAAACGTAATGTCGAACTTTAATAACGAAACTTTCACTTGGTTGCAGCTTTATTCAAAGGTAGGTTATCTCTCTCGTGAGATGCAAAATCCTATCCAGTAATTATAAACTTTTCTATAATTTAGTTTAGCGTCCGTGAAAACTTTTTGTTTGCAAAATTTATCTAACGTTCACGAAGTTTGTAAACTTTAATTTTTATTTCATCGCAAACTTTATATAAGCTTCTCATTGTACTAAACAAGAGAATTTTTTTATAATTTTAGTAGTCAAAATATAATCTACTAATTTGAATACATTTATAGCTTCATATTTAATCGATGTATGATAACATCCTATAAATAAATATAAAGGATTATATATTTATAAATTTTATAATTAAATAAATACTATATATATACACTTCAGTATTGAATAGTTATCAGCGTATATATATATATATTCAAGAACGCCGATTAATACTGAAGTATATATTTTGTTTGTTGAAATTATTCTTTGTTGCACTCTCTCTCTCTCTCTCTCTCTATATATATATATATATATATATATATATATACGTGTGTGTGTGTGTGTGTAAAGAAATTTTTATAATGTATCTAATCGCTCGCAATATGTATTACCAGTTGTGAGTAATTTTAAAATAATTTTTTATAGGCATCCCTAAGATACTTAAATAAATACAAAAAGAATTCTATATCTATAAATTATACAAAAATTAAATAAATAATATATATATATATACAAAAGTTACGATATAAACCTTAAATCTAAAAGAATACAAAGTAGAATTAGGTGGAGAACGAATAAAGAGAGGAACTTAGAGTAAGAATTCATAAATATATGTGTTGAACGTTCGAGCCAAGGACAAGCCTCTATTCTACATGTAAGGCTTTATAAAAAGTACGTATTAATGTCTATCGTTTAATCGTGATTATTCCAATTACCCCGTTATTTGACCTTGACGAAGAACGATTTACGTGGAAATTCATATAATTCGGTCAGAGATTAATAACGAGATAATAGTAAATATCCTGGTTAGTCGTACCGAGGGTTAATATATATATTATAGATATTTGCAATTTCCAATGACGTTTTGATCGTAGGATAGATAACCATCTCCGAATACTTGCTTATCTTCTGCCACGTTTATACGATAGGCGAATAGTTTCTCGGCCGCTAACGGATGCCACGTTCCGTACGTGCAATATTTGTTCATCTTATCCGAATAATAATGACATCGATCGGTTACTTTAGTCGGCATGTATTCGAACATTCTTAACAGATTACAACGCGGTAGTAAAAATGTTAAAGCTGAAATGAAATTTAAAAAAATAATAATAATAATAAACAATTCTTTATTCGCCTAAGCGTATAATTATAGTTTGTTTATTGATTTTTTTTTTATTATTTATATTTAATTTCCTTGTACAGTTAAATATTCAGAAATTTTCGTCGTTAAATGCAAATCTGTCGTATTTCATATATACTCCTCGTTCATTAATTCGCGTAAAGTTTTATTTTCTTCTCTCATAATTAAACGTTTTTCTATAACCTATTTATTTTGTCTAATTACGTTTCACCGGTCGAGTCCCATATGCCGTATGTTAGTCTAGATTCTACTAATGCGTACCATTCTTTTAATATGTACCTTTGTTCGCATAATTTCTTAAGCTGTGCATATTACCTACATCGCTGTCGTAATTTTTCCCTATCGACTATTAACCTCGAATACAGTAGAGCTTCTTTTATCCATCACCCTCGGGACCGAGCCTGCGACGCATAACTGAATAGGCGGATAACAGTAATTCCATTTATATAGCACTATACCAGATTGTAAATCATTTAGGAAAGAAATTAAAAAAAAAAAAATGATATTTAATCGGACAACGAGCACAGGATTATAGTACAATTACCTAGGAAAACTGTACAGTCATAATTGTTTACGTCTTTTAAAAAAAAACTGTAATTTTCTTCTGTACCTTTGCAGCTCCAGCTTTATTTAGGACGATGTTTCGTTGTTGTTTTTAAATATAAGTAAGATCCGTGTAATGTTTGCCCCCCCCCTTTCAAACCAATCGATGCACTTTAGTAACATTATTTCAGCTTCCGAATGGCTCTGTTTCTTCATCATTATCGGACTGCTGAACATAAGATACAATATCTTCATCTGTCAAAATTTCGAAACCTTCATCCTGTTTATCCATACCAATATGTTAAGCCGACTGACTGGTAAAAAATAACCAGCATAGTTCGACAGACGAAGGTCATTGACGTAGCTGCCGCTAGAGTGACAACAGAGAACGATGGGTTAAAAGAAGTTTTACTATATATTGTACCATTTTTATCATATTCTGTATGTCGTCCTCGCATTCGCTGTATTTTAATATGTCGTCCCACTTTCAATCGTCGTTATCCGTCCCACAAATCAATTACCCAATTCGTATAATAACTGAGTTTCTTTAATTTTTAAATCTTATAATTAAATTCGTGCGCCGCCGTAATAGTCTCTAAACTTGTACGTGGCGCCTTAAATAATAACGAATGCTATGATTAAAAAAAAAAAAATTACCGAGAAATCCGGATGACGGCGGATTATATTTTATCCTGCCGTTCGTATCGCAATGTAAAATAAACCACATTCTCCATAAGAAAAACGGATCGTACAGATGAATATTATCGGAATTGTATTTACGTCTGTACGTTTTAAACGAGTCGACAAAATTGTGCTCCGGATTATCGATCCACTGTAAAAGTCGAAAACCGAATTTATCGTCGAATTTTTATTCTCGAAAAATTTTTAGAACAAAATTGTTTTATTTAACGCTGATTGATCGAATAATTCCATCGGTACGTCTTATCTATATACCGATCTATAAAACTGTGTAGTGTCTGTGATTTGCGAATCATTTTATAATCACTTCACCGGGCTATTTTTATCGTACATAAACGGAAAGTCTATTTTTTAAAATTCTGTCCGTCTGTCCCGATTTAACTCAAAAACTATTAAAGCAATAACGATGAAATTCGCACAGCTTATATATTATCGAATTCGTTCTAACATTGATATCAGAAATAGGACAGAAATTACTAAAAAATAGAACACCTAAAATCGGAAACTGTACATCTGTTAGTCGGTTGACTGACTGTAGAAACATCGCATCATCGAAATATTGCTCTTAACTGTTTTTATATATATATATATATATATAAAATTTTAAAAACAAAAATCATATTAAAATTATAGTGTTGTATGTGTGTGTGTATAAATGATTGAAATTCGTACGGCAAACCTTTAAAATTAAAAACTTTTTTTCCAAATTCAATAATTTTATTTAAATTCATCATCGTCGTGTATTTTTTGTTACCGAACGTCGTGACTAGCCATTGTCGGTTTAACATTCAAGGCACTAGACGCAGATACGCACGCATATGATGTTATTTATCATGATTAAGATAATCGAAGTGAAACTATCGTTAAAAATTAAGTAAAGGAAGAAAAATTATATACGCATTATTAAAAAAAAAAATCTAATTGCCGTTTTGAATTTTTATATTTTGAAAACTATATATAACGTATTGAGTTTCATTTCGATAAATATCTATATAATTTAGCAAAGTATAAAACTCGTTCATTAACCGTAAGCTTACAATACGTAGACGATTTTTGGTATTTGGTAATAGAGCTGAGAAATTATAGGGAAACGTTTAATTGTTTAGCGTTTGTCTACACTGAATTCGAGTTGACAATAAATAGAATCAATACAGAATTAGTCGAAGTTAAAAATGATATGTTTAATTTTCATCCGACTAGTAATCGACTATCATTAATTGGTTTCAAATATTTCGAAAGTATTATATCGAAAGATGCACATTTGAATTTCGAAGTAGCACTGGGAATCATAAATGCGAACGCCGGATTCAGCGAACTAACGCGAACAGTATTTTGCGATCGAAATTTAGTAGTAATAACTACATTTTCCGTCTACAAAATTACGATAATACCAGTTACGTTATAGAGAAACGAAAATAATGGAAAGGTAAATTTATAAATTTGAATTTTGTCACCAGAGATTACTACATAGAGTACATACAGAATAACTGCTGTAACAAATGCGGAAGTACTAAACAACTTAAATTGTCTATAGAATAATATCTAACGTGGAAACGTTTTTGAATGGTACATTTGATCCGCCTGAAAAATTATGAACACCAAAAAAAAAAATTAATACTATACTTCGCATTACCAGACGGGAAAAGACCTTGCGGATGCCTTAAATTTCGGTATGAAGACGTTATAGTGTTTGATCTGGAGACGTCAAAAATGAAACCAACGATCATCTAATTAAAAATTTGCTTTCAAAGTAGACAGCGTTAGTAAATCTATGAGACAAACTATGAATAGGGAAAAGACGAAAACAGCAAATCGGATAACCATAAGAACACGTTCAAGTGTAGCATGTGTAAATTTGTCACGTCACACCAAATATGACTTATCTCACACAATCGACATGTACTCGAAACTGAGTGAGAAATATACGGATATATATATACATATTATTAATCTAAATTAACGTGCCGTGTGCAATGAGGTTAGAGGTACGAGGGAGAAGAAATTAAATCAAGTAGTAGAGACGAAGTATACGTAAAAACATGAGGAGTATTCATTTTTGATGAGAAGAGGAAGATGGACAATCTGAGTGAGGAGTGAAAGCGTGGCGGTACACTGAGGAGCTGGAGTTCTGTTGATCAGGTATGAATGGGTGAGTCTTGTTTGACTTATATACCACACAAATCATTAATGATTTTTCTACCATCCGAGAAATGAAATTTAAATGTTATTATTTAATTACATCAGTTATCGAAAGTTTCATTGTTTTTGTATTGTGTGCGTGATATTTTAATCTTCGTTCTCAGCATACGCATTCCAAAAATGATTATGTTATGTCATTTAAAATATCCAACTGTAACGTATATAATGCATCGGGTTGAATATATATATGTATGTAAGTTACCGTGTAAAAAGTACCCTGTAAATGTTGTATTTCGAAATCTGGACATAACCAATAAAATGCTATTTAAAGTGAACCGGATAATAAAATGATCATTTTTAAAATATAAAAATTTATCTGGTGCAATTTTGTTTTATGCAAAAAGGGAACCTTATAAGCAAAAGCAGATTATTTTCCTTAATTCGTTTTTGTTTGTTTAAAAGAAAAAAGTGTTTTCCTTTTTTTCGAATAATTTTATTAAACTATTCTTCCGTACTCCGTTGAATGAAAGAAAATCTGATACGTAGCATTTATAAGGCGTACGTATATTTTTACAAACCTGCTCCAACGTGGACGTATTTTTCGCTGGATCCCAAATCAGCAATACTATATTTCGATATAAAGACGAATTTAAAAAATCGAAAGTTGGATTCGTCAAAATTTGAGAATTTAGTACGCGCATTGTGGTTTTTGAACCCACGTCATTCTCATAACCACGCGTCGGAGCATTGTTAAAACGTAAAACCAACTCGTGAGTATCTAAGAAAAAGTTCACGTACATAATTAGTTATTAACATCGAAAGAATTGTTTGTGTATATGTTACGAACCTATACAAACTAATTTATTTTTAAAGAAATATTAATTAATAATATACAATCATTAAAGCTTTAATTTTATTATAAAACCTTTGTTAGAATAGCGCTATATTGAAAAACGAATTACGATTAAGTGCAAGATTACGCACGCATCTGTGAGAAAATACTAAGATTAGTTGATCGTGAAGATAGATTTAGTTCTAGCTTTGTTGCTGATCCCTGTGATTGAAAAATAAAGAAATCTGTTCGTTAAATTTGGAGAAAATGATTAAAAATTAATTAAAGTGTTAATGTTTGTAGTTCTTTTCATGTCCACTTCGTTACGTTTAATTATATTTTATCCTACCAATATTCAACCAGAAATCTAGCCTTGTCGTTTGCCTCGGTGACACATGCATTGTACACCTCGTCGAGTTCATCTTACACTCCAGTATGTGCGACATTGTATGGAGTTCTTTGGACTGACATTTCGGATGTTCTGTTAGACACCCACTTCATCATCAATGATGCCGTTTGATCACAGCCCGACCGTATTCGATTGATTGTTCGCCATATTGATCATTTCTCTTTATTTCTTCCAGTGGTCTCACTGGGTTTGGCAGGGTTTCTTTAATCCATAGGTTTATCCGTTCTTTTTCAGGTTGTGACCTCAGTGTGTTGATTCTTTTCATGAAGCTATTTGTCGACATAAGTCTATATTTCAGCTCGGTTTGACCATACATTGGATGTCTCTCGTCTTGACACTGGGCCGTCCTTTCCATGATGGCTAACATCGCTTCTTATATTCGGTGGCGCTATTCTGCTCCGGAGATAAAGGTTTCTTGTTGCCGTTGGTTTTGGGCAGCCTGTAATTAAACGGCAAGATTCGTTTAAGGCAATGTCGGCAGGACGGTCGTACTACGCAGCTGAGAAATATAACGCCAGAGCTGTAGTTCTCGTAACGATAGCGTTTGCATCGTTATGAGCTTCTTCAATATTCAGTATTAATTTTTTGTTTAGTATTACTGCAATGGTGTCTGTAAGTGAGAGATCTATGCAATATCACTCTTAAATATTTGATGTAGTCATTATGCTCGACTTCTATCCCTCGTCAACGGGTTTTCAATTTCAAATTCGCCATAGCACTCTTTAGGTGAAAGGCACATACTTCCGTTTTGTTGTTCTGTTCGTAATATTTATTTAACTGTTTTAATATTGTATTTAGTTTCTCTTCTACTTCAATGAAGTTATCGCCTTGACCTATTACAGCAAGGTCATCTACATATAGGAAATGTTTTGGTTCACTTCCTAACGGCTGATCGTTTGTATAGATGTTAAACAGGACAGGAGCCATGACGCTGCCCCGTGGTAGTCCATTATTTTGTTTTCTCCATACACTTTTTTCTTCTTGGAAGGGTTACATAGAAATAACGATCTTTCAGCATAGTTAAACTGCTCAGTTAATCATTTTAAAGTTCGCTCTGCAAAATATTTGATTTGCTCTGACATTATTTCATCGAGTCCTGCAACTTTATTTACTTTGATGGTTTTCAGTGCTATTTTAATTTCATCTACTAGTGATTTACTTCAGAGCTTGGGTCTCTAACCAAATGCTTTTTTAACAAGCGTTTCCCTGCTTTATCGTGTAATTAATTGCGCTGTAATTTGGTTTGGCTTTATGATTGACATGTGTATTATTTTGCTTGTCGCCATTTAACCTTCGTAGCAGTGCCCATGCTTTGTTGCTATCTCGTGTCATATCAAGCTTTTCAATAGTTTCTATCCATCTTTTACGTCTTGTTCTTTGTTGAGAAGGAGTTGTTTTCATATTCGTTTAAATATTCGTTGTATATTATAGCTATTTCTCTGTTTATCCTCGGTATGTATAATCTCGAGATATCACAAATAAGTTCTTCGAATACCTCATATTCCTCAGGAATCGATGTATTTAGTAAAATATTAAGATATATATATATATATATATATATATATATATATATATATATATATATATATATATATAATTACGCAAAATTCGAAAAAGGCGCTCAAAGGACAAAGCGAGTAATTAGCAGGTAACGAATATTATAATTTGCGCATATTGCACTTTCTATTCTATCGTTGGGATAATAATTCTTATCGTAATTTTCTTATTAAAATTATTACATTTCTTTACGTGTTTATAATACGTACGAAAATATAACGATGTATTAAATAAAATAGATTTTAAATAATACATCATTTTATGTTTATTTAAGTTAAGTAATTTAGTACAAAACATATTATGTAATTATAATACAAATCATTTAATTTACACGAGTTGCTTCTCAGAACACAATACGAAGTCTAAGTATATCCGATAGCCTTCTCTGTTATGTATATATATATATATATATATATATATATATATATATATATATATATATATAAACTTTATTTTTTTACGCGACTGCTTATCGTTAAATCGATAAATGTTAAAATTCGTTCGTGCGTGATCTAATACAAAATTATTACCGATGAATGAACCTCGTCCGGAACCCAATAATGCTCCAGCGCTGGTAACGATAGCGCACGTATTGTATCTTTCTTCAAGTATCCGATCGGTTGGTGATAACCACGATAAAAATCTATGTTCATATTTGTTCAAAAGAATTTGCTCGTTTTTCAAACGATTATAAAATTCGCAATAAGTCGTTACGTTGGTCGTATTTACGCATTGTTTATCGGTAAGCTCGTACGGATTATCGCGAACAGCCGGACCTTTGTACTGATTCGACTCTAAGTTCGTAAGTAGGTTGTCGTTTAATCGTTTTTTTAAATAATTCATTCTAATTAAAAATAAAAATAACATCGGAATAAATTTATATAGAAAAAAAAAACCATCGAATTTGAAAACCACGTCAGAATTTGTCACATTTCCATTTTCAAACCCACGATTTCAATTATAACCGAAACGAAACCAGTGATAAATTCTGACGTGACTTTTACCAATAACAAAAAATTTCTGATTGTCAAATGGTAATTTAAAAAAAAAAATTAAATTCGTTAAATGTTATATTTTAGATGATTATATACATATTTCAATTGCAATTACACAGACTTTTTTTTTAAAAATAATTGTACGTTTGCGTCATTAAACGTAATTATTATTATGCTTAATATCAATTAATATAGAAATTAAAGTTAATAAAAATATTATATTTCGAATTGCTCGGATGTTAACTGTGTGGTTTGAAATGCAAATCGAAATTAATTTTGTACATTAACTGTTCTGGTGTATACAATATATGAATAACAATTGTAGGAAATTTCTAATAGTTGCAACATGTTCCTATATAAATGCATCTAATATTTCTTTACAAGTTTTAGATCGTGTATTGCAAATAGATTTTTATATATATCACGATCACGATGCGCTTATATCAATCCACTGCTGGATGTAAGCGTTCCCCTTTTGTTTCCACCTGTAGCGATCTTGGGCCTCGTTTATCCATTTCACACCGGCTGATCTATGTATATCGTCCTGCCACCTTGTATCCGGCCGACCGCGACTTCTGCGTCCTTTTCTTGGAAGCCATTCTGTTATTCGTTTCGTCCACCTGTCATCGTTTCTCGTTGCTACATGACCTGCCCAATTCCATTTCAACTGCGCTACACGTCCGACTACATCTGACAATTTAGTCTGCTGTCTTATCCACGTGTTGGTTTTCTGGTCTGATATCTTGATGCCCAATATTAATCTTTCGTGGGCTCTCTGTGTCACTGCAAGTTTCTTAACAACATACTTCGTTAGGCTCCATGTTTCCGCTCCGTATGTAAGCACTGGAAGGATGCACTGTTCGTATACTTTCTTCTTCAAGCTGTTAGGTATATCTTTATTTTTGAGGATATTACTCAACTTCCCAAAAGCTATCCACGATAGATGCGTTCGCCTTTTAATTTCTTTACGCATTGTTTCTTTCTGTGTGGTAATAATTTGACCTAGGTATATATATTCATTGACCTGTTCCAGTATCTGGTCATCTAGTTTTATTTGTAACTTTTGAGGTGTATTTGTCATGATCTTCGTTTTATTAATACTGATGGTTAATCCTGCTTTTTTAGAACAGTTATGTAGGTCAGTTATCATTTCCTGTAAGGTACCAACATTATTACTAATCAACACAATGTCATCGGCAAAACGCAAGTGACTAATTTTCTTCCCATCAATATTCACACCTTTAGACTCCCAAGACAAATTTTTGAACATACGTTCTAAGGCTGCTATAAATAACTTCGGAGATATTGTGTCTCCTTGTCTGACGCCTCTCTTTAACGGTATTTTATTTGTTTTTTCCACCAGCTGTACTCGCATCATTGGCGAATTATAAATATTTTTAATTATGTTGATGTATTCATCATCTATACCATTTTCTTCAAGCGCCTTCAACACTGTCCATGTTTCCACGGTATCAAACGCTTTATGATAATCGATGAACGCCATGTGCAATTCCATGTTGTATTCTTTGCATTTAGATATTAAAATCCTCATAGTGTGAATGTGATCATGCGTGCTGAAACCGGATCTAAAGCCCGCTTGCTCGCACGGTTGGCAGTAATCTATTTGTTTCGTCATTCGATTTGTAATAATACTTATATAAAGTTTGTACATATGTGATAATAAGCTAATTGGCCTGTAATTTTCTAGACTAGCTGTATCACCATTTTTGTGTATTAGGATAACATCTGCTTCGTTCCACAGTCGCGGGATAGAGTTCTCTTTTAAACATTTGTTGAACAGATTTTTCAGCAAATCCAAAATCTCCTCATTTCCTTCTTTAATCATTTCTGGGACTATACCATCCGGCCCGCTAGCTTTGTTATTTTTCATTTTCTTTAAAGCGTATTTGATTTCACTTATTGTTATATCCGGCAGGTTTCCCTTATCCTCATTTATTGTTAATTTATCTTTCATTGTAGGATTAACTTTTGTGTCATAGAGATCTGTATAGAATCTTCCGACCTCTTTGGATAGTTCAGTTTTGTCTGTAAGGATATTTCCGTCGCGATTTTTCAAATTCGTCAGCAGCTTACTTCCCATCGACAATGATTTCTTGAATACTTTAGGCCCTCTGTTATGCTCAATTATTTCACAAATTTTCTTTGTGTTGTTTTGACGTATATCACTTCTCAATTGTTTTCTAATTAATTTATTCAATTCTGCCCACTCAGTTTGATTTTTATCTTTATCCACTTTTAGTTTCCTCCTTCGTGCCATTAAATCTTTTGTTACATCACTTATTTTACTGTTTACCTTTTTTATATGTGGTGCAACTTTAACCGCAGTTTCTTTCATAATTTTAGTAATCTGTTCAGATTGTTTATTTATTTCCAGTGTTTTAATTTCTTCAGATTTCTGTATTTGTAATTTTAGTTCTTCTTGATATTTGCTTCTATCTTTTATTAATTTATCAGGATCAACTAGTTCTGATTTATTTCTTTTTACTCTTTTTGACACAGATACATCCTGAATTTTTAATATACCTCTAACTAATCGGTGGTCGCTGCCGTTATTAACACTGTTCAGTACTGTAACGTCTTGTAATATGTTTGAGCTATCAGAGATAATATAATCAATCTCATTCTTGTATTCAAAAGTTGGGCTTCTCCAGGTCCATTTTCTTTTCTATTTCTTTTTGAAGAACGTATTCATGCAGTAAAACTTATTTCTTTCGAGAAAGTTTGCCATCATTTCTCCCCTTTTGTTTCTTTTACCTACTCCATGAATGCCGATGTTTCTCGTATGTCTTGTCGGGTCCCAATTTTGGCATTAAAATCGCCTATTATCAATGTGTTTTTGCATTTATCTCTATTTATTGTTTCTTCTAATTCATCATAGAAACATTTCAGTTCCTCCTCTGTATATGATTCCGTCGGGACAAAGGTGCTATTCTTACCAAACAAAAGTATTATGTATGCAATTCTGTCTGTAACGCCTACATACTTAACTACATTATTATGCCATTGCTTATTTATTAAAAATCCTACTCCGTTTTGATGATATTTGGAATTCCCTTTATAGAATAATATAGCCTGTGACTTTAGCTTTATAACACTTTCGCCTTTTCTGCGCACTTCGCTTAAGCCGATTACGTCCCATTTTATTTTATTCAATTCTTCTTCTAACTCCAAATGTTTCACTTCGGAAGCTAAAGTCCGCACATTATATGTGCAAATACGCATAAGGCAATTCTTAGTTCTTGCATTATTCCTTAATTTGTTGGTATTTATGTCAAATCCGAGTGATATTAATGGTTCTATCCGGTGTTTGCTTCCTTTATTTGTATTTCTACTAGGCGGAAAGGAAGCAGGAGTCAATTCCGATTGCCCATTTTGGTCTGGGCTACTACGGCCCTTCTTTTTCCTTACAGTCATATTGGGGTAATGTTGGCCTAATCTCCCGTGCTGGCCAAGCAACTTGGGAGATACATTTTATTCTTTTCTGCCAGGTTAATATTTCTATTACTTTAAATGGTCCTATTATATATTATTATTATTTCCATTCATGTTAAGTCGCGTTGTGAGGAGAGGTCTGTTCTTTCGGGTTAATGTTATCGCGTTTAATTCCTATTCGTTAAATAATTCGGTTTCTTATCAGCTAGTAGATAACGAAGAATATATATATTAGGTAAGATTACTTTATTACCGTTCTATTATTATATATTATAAATTAATCAATATATCGTATTTAGTAAAATCGAAAATGAACGAAGAACACTTTAAGCAGTTATTTGAGGCTATTAATAATTCAAAAAAAGAGTTAATGGATGAAATAAAATCAATTAAAAATGAATTAAACATATTAAATTTACAAAATCAAGCGAAGGATTCAGAAATTTTAGATTTAAAAGAAAGATTAAATAATCTCGAAAAAAATGCGAAAAGGAAGAATATTGTTGTATATGGACTGAAGGATGATGAGACTTTAGAATCAACACAAGATGCCGTTCTTGATATTATAAATAAGTGCAATATAAAATGTAGTTTAAAAGATATAGATTTTATAAGAAAAATAGGAAATCAGCAATCGAAAACAAGACCGGTGGTCGTCGTATCTTTTTGTTCGCAACTTGTAAAAATGGAAATTATGAAAAATTAAAAGAGACTTAAAGGTTCAAAAATTTTTATCGCCAACGATCGGTCAAAAGAAGAAATAGAAAAGGAGAAACCTTTAATACCTTTGATGAAAAATTTTAGGAAGGAAGGTAAACATGCAATTATAAAAAACGGTGTCTTATTTGTAAACCATATAAAATATGAATCTAAAGACAATGTGGAAGTTACTACGGTTGCAAATAATCATCAACAGGGTAATGCAGTTGAAGTTTTTAAAAGAGAAACCAGGAAAACCTCCAAAAGTACAGATAAAAGTAAAAGCAAGTAGCATAAAATGCCTCCACTCAACGGTCATTTACTTATTACACGAAAAAACTAAAATATAGTTCCGGTCTGCCAATAGAATTGGTCCCCATGGCAGGCTGTAAAGACCAAACCCCACCCTCGATTAGGTGCAATCAGACTCTTAAAGAATTAAAAAAGTTTTCAGCCGGTAATATCTATAAAGCAGAAAAGAATATTTACCGTTGTTGTTTAAATGTAAGAACATTAAAAAGTGAAGAAAAGTTATTGGAATTAGAAAATGCATTAAACGATATAAAATGGCATGTGATTGGTTTAGCTGAAATTAGAAGATCAGAAGAAATTATACTAGAGCGAAATCATGGTAATATTTTGTTTCATTCAAGCAGTATTAACGGGCAAGGAGGAGTAGGTTTTTACGTAAACTATAAGTTGAAAACTGCTTATCGAGGAATTTAAAGCAATTAATGAAAGAATAGCGGTGTTAAACTTAAAAATTAATAACAATGCAATCAAACTAGTCCAGTGTTATGCGCCTACAGCTGCTGCGAGTCAGGAAAAAAAGATGTCTTTTATAACTTATTACAAATAATTATGGAAGAAAACGATCACGATAAAACAATAGTAGTAATGGGTGATTTCAATGGTAGATTGGGTAACCGGCAACATGGAGAAGAATTGATCATAGGAGATTTCACTGCTGGAGATAGGAATGAGGATGGCCAACGTTTGGTAGAATTTTCGCTAGAAAATAATTTAAGAATATCCAATTCACTCACCAGAATTAAACCAGCTAGAAAATGGACTTGGCGATCTCCTAAATGTCAAACATTTGAATTAGATTATATTCTAATAAATAATAAAGTTAATTTTTGTAAGTTTGAAATTATTAACAGTTTAAAATTTGATTCAGATCACCGTCTATTGAGAATAAAAATACAGTTACTCAATGGTTTCATTCGAAGAACACCTCCTAAAGCGTTACGACCTGTATTGCATGATTCAAATATAATAATTAAATACAGAGAAATTTTAGACCAAGAATTATTATTGGTTAAAATGAAGGAAGATATTCATGAATGGTATATTACACTGGTAATTTTAATGACAAATGCTTATAGTAAGGCAATTATCAAAATAAAACTAAGAGAACCAAACTATCAGGTTCAACAATAAATATATTAGAACGAAGGGAAGAACTGAAAAAACGTTTAAAAATATACAATACGAATATAATCGAGTTTTAAAAATATACAATACGAATATAATCGAGTACTGTGAGATAAAGAAATTAGCCAGAAAACGAATTAAGGAAGATATCAGAACACATTTTGAAAAGGTTTTAGAAGAATTTTTACCATCTTGTGCTATGAAAAAAGTACAAAGGAAATTATTAGACGGGAAAAAGTAGATAATAGGAATACAAGATAAAAAAGAAATAATAGTTAATAGAAGCAAAATTATCGAGTTAGCTGCAGAATATTATGAAGATCTATATAAAGATGATGAATTAGATAGTACCATTTATGATCACGTAGAGGCTGATATGGTTCCTAAAGTTCTTGACAGTGAAATAACTGCGGTAATTAAAGAATGGAAGAAAGGAAAAGCTTGCGGATTCGATCGAATCTACGCTGAACATTTAATGGGAGCGCCGGATTGTTTCATAAAAATTTGTGCAGAATTTTTCGATAAAATATTCGAGTTAGAAAAATTTCCTGGAGAAATGGCTATATCCAGTATTATATTACTGCACAAAAAAGGATCTCGTAGTAATTTAGATAATTATCGACCGATTAGTTTGATTCCTGTTATGTGCAAATTGTTTATGAAGGTCAAGACGAGTACATAAAGTACTAGACGAATACCAGCCGCAAGCACAAGCTGGATTTAGAAGCGGGTTCTCAACTATAGATAATATTCATACAGTTAATCAGGTTATAGAAAAATGTCGAGAATATAATTTGAAGCTATATATTGTCCTTATAGATTTTAGTAAAGCTTTCGATAGGATTAAACACAGTGCGTTGTTTTGATGCTTTACATCATGCAGGCGTGGAAACAAAGTATACAAATTTAATTAAGGAAATATACAAATTAAGTATGGCTTACATTTCACTAGAAGAAAATAGTAGAATATTTAATCAATCCAGAGGAACAAAACAAGGCGATCCAATTTCTCCGGCACTTTTCAACACGGTACTTGAATTTGCTATAAGGAAATCAAATTTGGAAACTAAAGGAATAAATATAAACGGACAATATTTATCTAATCTTAGATTTGCAGACGACATAATTCTATTTGCGGGATCTGCAAACGAACTTTCCATAATGTTAGAAGAACTCTACCATAATTGTAGAAATGTAGGTTTAATTATAAACAATAGCAAAACTAAGCTTCTTACTAATAGTACACCAGAAATTATTTGCCTAAATGGAGAAAAACTGGAATACATGCAGGAAGCAATCTATTTGGGTCAGTGTTTATCATTCAATGATTGGATGGATAAAGAACTAACAAGAAGAATTGCCGCAGCATGGAAAAAATTTTGGAGTTTAAAAGGAGTTTTAAAAAATAGAAGCTGGAAAATTAACCTACAAGCAAAAGTTAACGTTCTGGAAAAATGCGTCGTACCAGTTTTGTTATACGGTTGTCAAACGTGGTCTATGAAAGCAGCACATATTGACAAAATCAGTCGTGTACAGAGAGCAATGGAGAAATCTATCCTTGGAATTCGAAGATTGGACCGAATTCGTTCGGAAACTATTAGGTATAAATCTAAAACGAAGGACATTGCGAAGTTAGCAGTCAGCCTGAAATGGAATTGGGCCGGTCACATGATACGTCGGGATGGTTTGGCAGCAGATGCAACCAGGTGGATTCCATATTACAACAAACGAAGTGTAGGCAGACAACCGTTACGGTGGGCAGATGACTTCAGACGGCGGATGGGTTCTACTTGGTTGCGATTAAGCTCCGATAGAGCGGAATGGAAGAAAATGTGTCAATTATATGGTGTCCTTAATCATGGTTAATTGTATGGGTATATGGTATTTTTGTTATGTGTTTCATCATTTTATTAATAGTTTCATGGGTGGGAGGCCTTTGGCCAATAATTGGCGAAATATAGGCTTTATTTATTTATTCATTTATTTATTTATTTATTATTTCCATATTTTTATTAGTTGTAATCTATATATCGCATTCAAAGCTATTTTTTCCTAAGTTGTATAGTAGTAACAATACTGTAGAAGCAGGGGTGTAATCCTGCTTCTTGTTTTTCTGTCAGGGTTTACTCCCTTAGCCTTTGGGTCAATACCCTAACCGCAAGGCAGCGGGTTGTTACTGAGGAGGTAACAATGTAAGATTTTTACGGCAACCTTAACCCGCCGAGGGACAGACAGTCCTAGGATTTCTGCAGACTTTTAAAGGACAGGTCCTCAAGCTGTCCATCTGCATCCTCATGTCTCCTTACCCTCTCACTACTGGAATCGTCTGCTACAGACTTTCCGCCAGTAGCCGCTCTTGGTTCGCGACTGCTTATTGGTTATTCGCAGCTGGCCAGTATATATACTGGTCGTTTCACTATCCACCACCTGTGGACGCGCCCCGTTCCGGTTAGAGCTCCGGATCCCAGAAGGTACATATATATTGTATCTTCCATTTAAAAGTAAAGCAATTCGATGTGGCGAAATAAATAGAATGTTAAATTAACGATCATATTTTCACGAAATTTAAATAATCTAGATAAGCAAAAGGTAAACTAATTAAATATTTTTTTTTCTTCTTAATAACGACAATGTTTAAAGATTAAAAAATTCATGTAAACTATTCGATGGGTTAACTTCTTACTGAACACAAATCTATCGGTTATTATTTACATAAATTGGATATAAATAACCAAAAAAGCAAGATTTCCATACGATATAGATTGCTCCTTACAATTTAATGAGGCAGTTCTATTGGAACAATTTTCAACACTCATATTATACAAATTATTCCACATTAAACATATACACAATTACATTAAAAAAATAAACCCATTAAACCATTAGTAAACTGCATCAATACACTAGTTTATAAAATTTAAAAAAATGTAGTAAAAAATTTGAAGATAAATTTAGTAATTAAAAATAATATAAAATTAATAAATTGATTGAAAATAGTGAAACCAGCGTAGTGATATACTAATATCATTGTATGTAGTTAGTACGTATAACAACACTCCCACTGACAAAGTAGTAGAATGTGTTAAGAATAAGAATTTAAAATAATAATGTACATAAAGATCATTACTTAAAAATATTGCAGACAGTATTAAATCAAAATAAAATAAATATTATATACAAAATAGTGGTTTAATTATGGGATCTACATTATCATTCATTCTAGCTGATATTTACATGAACAAATTAGAGAATAATATTAAAAATAATAATATATTTAAAAATAATGCTAAATTATGGAAAATATGTTCTTAATAATATGTAATAATAATGATAGTGATAATATTTTGAATGATAATTATGTATCTAAACTATAATAAAAATATTCAATTTACATTAGAAATAGGTAGAAAAACAATAACTTTTCTAGATTTAAAAATTAACATTATTAACCAACAAATTGATATATATATATATATATATATATATATATATATATATATATATATATATATATATATATAAAACCTACAAGACATATTAATACCTAAACATTCATTTCAAACCAAAATGCATAAATTATTCAGTTCGAGAAGTATTATCAATAGAGTAAAAACAACTTTAACGGACAGTGATAAAGTAAATAAAGAAAGAAACAAAATAAAACAAATAGTAATCGGTAATAAATATAATTATATTATAGTTGATAAAATGTGGAATAAATCTAACAATAATAAAAATACAGAAAAAGATAAAAATAATTATTTAGATTCAGTAAATTATGTAGGAAGTCATACATGTAAAATAATAAAAATATTTAACAAATATAACATAGATTTAACAATAAGAAATAACACCTTATTAACCCTCAAACGGTAATGTGGCTTTTTTTTATGGTAACCGGTAATGTGGGGTCAAAAACGATACCACCCATAAATTGTTAATAAAATGTATAAAAAATAGTTTTTGTAAAAAATGACTTAATATTATTAAAATTTATATATTTAAAAATATATTTAACTATTAACATACTTAAAAATATATTAATATCTCTGATGAAAATAGTTTAAAGATTTACTCATAAAATTTTTGCCGGAAATATTTTGATCGTATATAAAATGCCTTTTAGAAAAAATTAAAATGCTTTAAATAAAATTAATATGTAAAAAAGAAAATTAAGGCTATGTAAAATGAAATGTACAAATATCAACAGATTTTAAAGATCCTTACTATGTTTTCAAGGCCAAGTTTCTGTACATTCACGACACATTATGGAACGATAATCTCCAGTCTATTGCAACATACAAATTTTTGATTATTTTTTTTTTTTCATTAGATCACGAACAAAATATGCATATTTTTCTTTTTGATGTTTTACTGTTATTTAAACTAGCCTCTATGTTTGTCGGTTTTTGTAAACTTCTGGAAATAATCGCCCTTAGTTCTCTCGGGAGTCAGTTCTTATATAATCTTTCATTTAGACAAGCTGTTTTGCCAATGTTTTTAGAAAATCATATCGAGAAATACTGCTATTATTTTTTGAATGATGTGTACAAAATAAATGAATTTACTTCGTAAATATTAAGTAAAGCATAAAAAACTGCTAGTGGCCATCTGCACGATCGTCTACTTGTACTATAAGTTACACATTTTTGATTCAATGAATCAACTCCTTCTTTTGTACTGTTGTAAAAACATATAATTTCAGGTTTCCATTCTCCGGATCTTCGTTTTTTGAATGATGCATACTTGACATTAAAATTACTGCTTTTCCTTTCTTAGTAACATGTGAAATCAATGTTTGATACTTCGTGAAGCCATATAATGTTGTACCAACTAGACGTTTTCTTTGAGGTTAAAATTCTTTTGGTATCTCTTGCATCAATTATTTTTTGCTGTCATTATAAGTATTACTTCTCTTATTTATTGCTGGTCTTTGTATTATTTCGGTTGTACGGCGAGCCATCCTGGGCGTTACGTAATTATTATTTAAAATTTTTGGTTTTTGACTATTCACTGTAAATTATGTTGAAATATACGTTGTTGTTGTATATGCATTATATGAATAATGTATGTGAGCATCATATAATATCATAATTGTTATACCAAATTTCTCTGGTTTAGTAGCCATATATATACTTTGAATTTTGAACGACCATGAAATCTGATAAGCATTTCATCAATGCATGCATGAGTTCCTATGCTTTGAAAATATCGGTGTAATACAAGAAACTAAAGAAAGCTTTCATTTCTGTTACATTAGTTTCTTTTAATTTAGAACTGTTTTCATCTGAATAATTTATTCTACATTATGCAATTTTTTTATTAGTATGAATAACACAGAATCCGAACTGGTCATGGTAGATGCGGTCACCTCCTGCAGAAGTAGAGTATTTCTGACTCGGCTAGTTGCTGTTGCGGACATCCCATGCAAACAATAAAACACATCGTCGAAGAATGCGAAGTATACTCGGAAAATGGGATTACGGTTGAAGATGTACATCATCTGCGCGGCGGGAGTTTAGACTGCCTTTCCCGTTTAGAACTCGATATATAAATTAACATCATACGATACGATACGATACTATTTTATTGCCATGCTTCAAATGGTATGCAGGATTCTCCTAAGTTCTTTGCTGCACCTTTTAAAACTGGTAACTTCATTATCAAATTATGAGCTGGAATTCTTACAATACGAGTTGGCTCATCGATGCACCACTTGTACCTGTTTTGTCTATAAAAGTATTTTTATGTTATATCACAAGAATCTTTATCTTCTGTATCGTACTGCTCGGAGCCAGATTTACTTTCAAAGCGAAAATCAGTGTCATCAATTTCGTGTTCACTAATTTCATTTCCACTATTCTCTTCATTTAAAATATTATTAATAATTTAACGAAAACGCGGATCAGAAACCAAAATTTCATTATTAGAATACGATGCCATAATACTATACAATATTTTACAATTAAAAACTAAAACAACAGTATATAAAGAAAAAACAACAAACTAAAAAAAATTAAGAATCAAAATATAATTTAGTTACCGGTAATATGGGGTCAAAAACAGCGCCAAACAAAATTTGAAACTAAGTACAGGAAAAACTAAGCACAATAGAAACGTAAAAATAAAAAACATTCACTATCCAGCTATTTAGGAAGGTATATAGAAAAACAGCACACAAAACTTTGTTCCAACAGTTTAATAAAAAAAAACTAGTTTTACTGGTATCAAAAAAAAACCATATTACCATTTGAGGGTTAAAATCAATTACTAACAACAACATATAAGATACAGAAATATATTTAATAATTCAGGAGTATATAAATGAAATTGAAATTATCAATGTAAGAAAGAATACATAGAAGAAACAGGCATACAATTCACAACAAGATTTTAAAAAATTTAAAGCCATATGTAAACAATGATAAAAAATCATTATTTGAAGAACATTGTAAAAAATTAAAACAAAATAAATATTATTAACCAAAATTATAGAATTTCACACACAGAAAAACATTTAAAAAAAAAAGAAAACTAATAGTAAAATGGAAATGAAAGAAAGAGATAAAAATAATTTATTAAATTCAATGATAAATTTTGATAAAGAATTAAGAAGTATATTGTAAATTTCATATTTATATTGGACAACTATTTGAAAATTATTTCTTATTATATTTATTTTATCTGCTTTTGTGTTTTTATTTATTTAAAAAAAATATATTGTTAATTGATAATTTTGTTGTTTACCGCATTCACTCACAAATTATTTTAAAACACTGCTTTGTCACATATATAATTTTTGTAAATTGTGTATCTAAGTAATATTTTTTTACATTTTATATTTTTATAAATTTGTATATATATTTATAATTTATATTTTTCATATTTACTTGATAATGGCTTAACAGGCAAAAAGCTGTGTGATTTTTCATAAAGATAAAATTTTTTAGTGATTTTAGCTGCTATTTTGTTTATTTACATACACACACATATATATATATATATAAATCGCAGTGGTGAATAAGATAAAAATTGTGAAAATGGTATAATACTCTACAAATTGTTTATTAATTCATTTTTTAAATATTTAAATAGTGTGGCTTAAGATAAATCTTTATTATATACAAATTACATATTTCAAAAAAGATTAAATGGCTGCGCTGTTTGAACCAATAAACATTATTTTTATACCTGATGTTGTCCTTATAACGTTGTATATATGGTGTGTGATTTTTAATTTTTGGGCCGTCAACGTATAAACATTATTTTTATATCTGATGTTGTCCTTATAATTTTGTATGGTGTGTGATTTTTGTTAATTTTAGGAACGTCGACTTTTTCCGGATGTTTTGAAATTTGTTACCACTTATTTTTCACATTACTTTTGGTAAATATTATTTGGATTAACATATAATTTATTTTTTATTTTTTTAAATATATTATATAATTCAAAATATGGGGTGAATAGGATCACATTTAATTTTACTAGCTGAAATTGTTTATTTCATTCTAGAACTGATTATTATTATGGCACGTAATTACATAAGAGATTCACGTAGTAAACAATATTAAATAGTCGTATAGATGATTTTAAAGCACCTATTGCGGTAAAAGTATCACACAAATGGCTAGAGATTTTAAAATTCCATATTTAGTAATATACCGTCATTATCAAAATTCTGACATCCGTCCACAACGTGGACAAACAATACTATTACCCAACGATAGTTAAACGAATATTAACATGCCGCTGAATAGGGTTTATCCCTTTGTTAGAACAGCTTTACGTTATTTTATAAAAAGTTATTTACATCGCTGTGGAAAGACAGAGACAAGAAATTTCAAAATGATACACCGGGCTATGAATTTTGTATAAGTTTTTTAAAACGGCATAAAAAAACAATTGCACTTTGTATGTGTCAGAACATCAAACGATCATTAGCAGCTGTAAGTCGCACCATTCTGAAAGAATATTTTGACTATCTGAATAAAGAACTAAATATAAATTATGTTGAGACGAAATTAATAGATGATCCTGGTCGTGTTAAATTAATAATAAAACGTGACTGCAAATATCCAGAAAGGGTAATGAATACATAAAAATCGGTTGTGTCTGTAATGTTTGCTGCTACTGGTATTGAGGATATGTTATCACCTTAGAGTTTTATTATGTTTTTCACGTGTTGGTATAATTTCCTGTTTAACTATATCCCCTAAATAACCAACGAAATTTCGAATTTTGAACATTAGTAAATTTCTTACTTTTAAGAATTACTGATACGTATTGCTTTCGGACTTTAAGACTTCGGTAGTAACCTTCTTAAGTGTGGTGTTTTCTCTTTTTAATTTAAAAAAAAAAATGTCGAAATATGCGTTAAGCGCACGTATATGTAGAATAATAATCACCTGTGGTGATCTATTTCGTTCAAATTTTTCATTAAATCGACCGCTCTTCCAAAGTGTTTGTGGTGATCGTTCATAAATGAATTTGGCGCGGAAATACGATAATCGTACTTTAGTTGCGTTACGTATGACATATAACCACGAAACCAGAAATATGAAAATACAATCATTTCCAAAAGGATGAAACTCAAAAGGATGCATACGACTATAATTGCGCATTTCATATTTGTCTGAAAAAAAAACAACGAAACAGTAGATAATCAGTCATTTTTCTAACCTGCTTTAAACATAACTTTTTCACTTTTGATTGTATTTTACACACACGTGTGTATATTTATTATATAAATTTAATTCGAACGGTGAATAGTAAAGTAGTAGTTAAAAATCAATGAAATTTTTAATATATAAAAGGATTATAAGGCTTTTAAGCTATTAAAGCCATATTATCAAGTGAATATAAAAAAGTAATAATATAAATATATACAATTTACAAAAATATATAAAAGGAAAGAACGAAAATAAAATAAATGTAAGAAAATACTTAATGTAAATTGTACAGTATTACAAAAGATAACAAAAACACGTTATAAAATAATCTGATAGAAAATGTAGTAAACAAAACTTATCACATTCGCTATCGGATTTATTTTATAAATTACTGTTTTTTAACTCTAATATTTTTGTAATATTGTAAGCCTAAATTAAGTATTTTCCTACATTTTATTTTATTTTGTTTATTTACAAATTGTACATATTTTATATATATATTTAGTTTATTTTATTTTTATTTTTAATGTTCGTTTGATAATGACTTAATAGCTGAAAAGCTTTATAGTATTTTCATATATATATATAGTGGCGAATCTTCCATGTTGCTAAGTGGAATATGAAGTAGTTACACGCTGGATTCTTTAAAAAAATTATAAAACAAATCAAGGATTTTAATTTTTTTATATCAGATAATGGCGCAATCTTTTGTGACAATTTGTTCTCCAATTATTATGGATTGCGGAAGATAGCGCTGTTACGCTCTGTTTGAAAAATTAGTAGCTGTGAATCACCGGTTTCAATTTCGTAAACAATCCATGCTGTATGTGTTTGAGCAGACGTATACATCGTTACATATATACGGCTATCATGTTAACTACATACGAAAATTTATGTCGGCTATTAGAATGAACTGTTTCCTGTTTGTGTATTCTAAACAGAACAGCGCATGTGGATTACCCATGTAACTAAACAGGTCGACCACTCCAGCAATTTAGTAGTGTGTGAGCGGGTTTTTTCTCTGTTGGCTTGTAGTAATTATTATTCGTCTATTCGAGGTGTATATGTAGAAGGTGGTCTTAATGGTGTGAAAAGTTAAACTGAACTACGATACAAATAAATTAAAAAATGTATTTTGTTATTACTATTTTAAGTTATTTCATAGACAATTTTTGTATATAATTTCTTTAATTTAATCAATATATAATATTGACAATTCTATTTGTTAGACCAGGGCGCGTTTACCCATCATAATAGGCCAATACAAATGTAAATTATGTGTGTATGTGAATAAAGGAAAGGCTACTGGAAACAAATTGTAATGAACCATGGCGTCGCCACTGTATATATATATATATATATATATATATATATATATATATATATATATAAATAGTGATTTAAACTACTTTCTTGTTATGTATTTTTTTTAAATCATTACATTCCATGCTGTTAATTAAAGTAAACGCTACAATAAATTTTTATCCATGCGGTAAAAATGCCGCCATTGTCAACATACAGGATGGGGCAGAGATATACACCTACATTAGTATTAAAAAAAAAAATAAAGCGCGCTCTTTAATTAACTTTGGAAAACGTTATTCGCATAGCTTAGTATCAATAAAGTCTAAGTAAGTAAATTACAAAGTGAACATAATTATAAAATAAATATTTAATTTCATTCGCCGCGTGAAAACCTGCATAATATAATAAAACAAGTTGTAAAATCTCTCACTAACGATAGTACCAAATAGCAATTCTAAATAGTAATACGAGGCAAAATTATTAAATAAGAAGAATACAATAAAAAGTAAACGATATTTAGGACGACGATGTTTGTAACGTGTATAGCAGATGCAGAGGCATGTCGTAGTTGCCAATTATGTTAACTAAATCGATATTGTGAAATTATAATAAAATTCTTGTTGAAACTTTATTAACAAATGAGTGAATATCTGGAAGGTTTATATGCATCTGTTGAATGTTTTTGTACCTAGGACCATTCAATATAATTCTGTAACATAAGTTTTGTAGTGTAATCTTGTGTAAGTACTGTTGGAAACTGAAACCCAAACTGGACACGTGTAATAGTAGTGTAAATCAACTTTTTGTTGGCAATCGCCCCCGATGAAATATAGAGGAAAACATCCGGAACAGCAGGGTTGATGTGGCTGGTAAAGGTTAGTCGACAGTCCAGAGAAACCCCTAAGTATTTTAATTCTCTGTACCAAGGAATACATGCGCCATTACGAACAACATTAGGTGTTGATTTTGGAAATCCCTTTGTAAATAATATAGTTTCAGCCATATGTGCATTGAATCTGAAATTTCAGCGTTTGTAATATTTGTAAAAGATAACAATTATGTACAGACTCACTGAATAGCATGAACAAAAGGTACATGGGTTAAATCATTTAACAATATTAATAATAGGTAGTACGTCTCCAGAACGCTACCGTGAGGAATGCTAATGTAATAGGTTTTTTAATAGAAGAGTTAATAGAGAGATGGGTAACAAAATTCTTTTGTACGCTGATGACATTGTTTTATACTTTACACACAAAAACTTGGAACAAGTTATTAATTTATTAGAGACAAACTTATTTCTATTTTTTAATAGTTTATCTTATCTGGGGTTTACACTGACCTTTACATAGATATCACTATAAATTGTTTATAAGTACACCATTGTTCCATTCCATTCCTTACATCGCATCAATAGCTAGGCTTTATTCTTTTAGTTTGGTTGAGCATATTATATATATTCACACTAATGTATTCAAACGAACTAACCTGATAAAAGCTAGTATTACATTATGTAAATACTGCTGTGATTTATTTCGATATAATTCATTCTAAAATTAATAATAATGTTTTACACTGTGCACCTTTCTCTTGTACATAGCAAATGTATAACTACAAAAACTGTTAGCTACCTATGAATATAATTCAAATCAAACGTCAATGCATTCTATACATGTAATATTATTAATAATGTCGTTGCTAGAGTGTTCGACTATCAACTTGATGGTCGAGTGTTCAAACCAACAACGACAGTGACAGTTTTCATCATTATTTAATTCTTAATTATCACAGAGAAGGTATTGCCACCCCACTCTGAATAACATAATATGCGTGCACATCTGATATGCATATAGATACTGCCTTGAATGCTAGCTCATTTTGCACATAAGCTAGTCACGACATTCACCAATGAACAATACAATGATGATGATGAATATTATTAATATCAGTATATAGTATAGTTCCAAACTAAATAATACTTTCGAAATTTAAATAATACAGTTATATTTCATATACATGTCACACAGTTATTTTTATTATATATATATATATATATATATATATATATATATAACAAATTATGCATGTGTATATATATTTATATAAAAGTTTAATTTGATGTTTAAATGAAATATAACTGGATTATTCAAATTTCTTCTGTGTTATCATTATTCAATTGTGAATAAATTTAATTGATGATGAAAAGACGAGTCAAATGGTAGCGTTTTATAGTAAAAGTGGGCAGTGAACCAAAGAATCTTCATAATACAATAATTATTAAATTTGTATAATTTTTAAATTTGAAGTATTTTTTTTTTGAATATATGTATTCCACACAGATTTAAACACTGCTGTCTCTGAATATTATAAAAAGAAAAAGTGTAAATCGGAATATAAGATCCAATATCACTTTCAAAAATTATTTGAAAAAATAAAATATATATTACTACAAATTAGAGTCACACAGGATAAATTAACTCTGTGTCGTTCTCCGTTTATATATTCCAGCAATTGAATTATAAATTAGTGGATTAGGTGATAACACTAAAATTGTAGATACATGATGAATTATTTGAACAAAGATTATTCAATTTCTAAATAATGGAACTTTTTGACACATAAGCATTATATATATATATATATATATATATGTGTGTGTGTGTATGTTGACATATATGTATGTATATACTTATGTCTATATATTTATATATGTGTGTACAAGTTTGTATGTATATATATGCCGGTTTTAGTTTTGAATTGAATTGTTTACATAATTCCTAGATTCTAGTGATTTTATAAAATTACAAGGATATGGTCCCGGTTGAGTGTGAAAAATTAAATTATAATCGAGTTCCTTTATTCTTGCTTTTAATTAGTTATACTAGACACACATGCACATATACACACACATATATATATATAATGCATACTTAATGTTTTTAATATATGTATATTTTATCACAAATTTAAATTGATACAACAATAAAACAAAAACAAATATAAAATATCAAAGAAATTATTTATGCACATAAGCAGTAAAAATTAAAGTTAAATAAATAAGTATATAGCAACATGCTGAAGTAGGTTATAGTTACAGGTAGTGAGATTTATTTATACGTAAAAAAAGATAAAATTTGAAAAGTGCTCCACTGTAAGGTAACTAAGTGGCGATACCGTATTTAATTTTCTTTATATATGAAAATTACGATCCGCAATTTCAATAATATTGTCATTGCGGTTAGGACAAAAATTGGGTAAATTATTTTTAGTTTATGCAAATAATACGCAACTGACCCATAACAGCTACATTATCATACTTTGATATTTGTTTTTATTTCGTTATAAAAATTATTTTATTGAATGTTGATATCTATTAGTAATTAATATTAGAAATTTTTGATATGCAAATAAATTAATTTAGCCACAGGAAATAACTTGAATTGAAATATTAGACGCCGTAATCTCAATTTACATCGATAAAAACTTTTTTACAATTACGGATAATACTATTGTATATATATATAAAATTATTGCTATATGTAATTATTTTCACGGATATTGTTAAACAACCTTATATTTTTTTGTTGTAATTTTTTAACTCTTCTACCGATATATGCATACATTCTACAATTTTTATGTTAACTTACCGTACTCGTCGATTACTGCAACGTTTATTGTATAAAATTTTGTAAAAATTTCAAGTTTGCGAACGCGATATAATTTTTAAATTTGAAATTAAAAATTTTCGTATTGCCGAAACAAAAAGCTCGCCTATGCGATCGAATATGGTCCGTATTTTTGCGCAGCTTATATTCGACGACCCTTAATAATAAGAGTAGGTCGTCGGCGAACATTCTTCATTTATTCAGAACCCGTGAGGGAAGAATGTAACCTCCCCTAATTGTGCGCATCTTTATATGTGCACACACACATACGCATAAGCGCACTTTTACTTTACGATCGTCGGATACCTCGTGGTGGCGAGAATGTTTCTATTTTGTACATTCTGAAAACGTCGTTCAAATTCCTTAACAGATAGTTGCGCGTTGTTGTATACGATGCGTTTAGTTAAAAAGGGAAGACATTTCGAGAAATAATATTTTTTTAGAAAAAATTATTTTTATTTTCGCGTTAAATCGGCCCACAATGGTTACATAATCGTTGCAAATCTAAAATATAGCGATGCTTCGATTTAAAGTGTTCGGTAAGTTTTTATAAGGATAAAATAAAAAATATATATATACATATACGAACGTTAAGGTCACCCTAAAGAAGAGCCAGTCAGTCAATCGTCCAATGCGAAATTAATCGTGTTTGCCATGTCGCTTATTGACCTTTTGCTTGTAACTTATAATTATTTATAAAGTTGTTACTACATGCCCTGACAGTTTTATTTTCCGCTTTTCTATATGATTTATTAAACTTCTTTTCTCATATATATATTTTTTTATTTTCAATAATTTGTGACTAGCCAGAAGCGGCTATTCAACAAAAGGCATCAATGACCATGGTGAGTCCTCTTGCTTATTATTGGACTAAGTCCACATCCTCGTCCTCCTCAGTCTTCTGAGGTCTAGCTGAGTATGTAGAAGCGGATTCGCCAGGTTGTTAGGATGATGCTACAGCCGTTGTAGGTGTCCCTTAGCAATTTTTTGTATTTCTCCTTGCACTGAACATATGCCTAGATCCGAGTGAATTATATGACCATGGAACTCGATATATTTGGCGTAAAATTTTGTTTCGTTATTTTACCTGTGTTTATCTTTTTTGCACAACCCCATAATTATGCACTGTACATCCATATGGGCTTCAGCACGGTTTGTTGTATAAAAGTTCCCGATTACTCAAGATAGTTTCCGTTCTGGGTCCTAGGAGCCATTGCATTTTTCTAAATTTTAGTTTTATCTTCTTTATTTTATCCATGTGCGTTCTTCTATTGATTTCATCATGCTTTGGTATAACTTGATAGTCGAGAAATACTCTGCGGTTATGTTGCGGGCGATTGCTGAATGTAATGTGGGCCGATTTTACCGGATTTATTTCTATCAACCATTGTTTGGTCAAGCCACTAAGTTTATTTATGTAGATTTGCAGTTTGTTAATGGCTGCATTTGGATCTTTATCAGATGCGAGTATCATAGTATCGTCTGAAAAAGTAACTATTTCAACTGTACCGTCTTTTGGACATGTCTGGAGTATATATAGTGTACAGTAATGGACCCAGCACACTACTCTGTGGTACCCCTGCTTGTATGTTGTGGATATCTGGTTCATCTCCTCCATGCATTACCTAATAGTTTCTATTATTTAGTTACGACGCGCGCAAAGGAAGACCTTCTAGGATTTATTTGTTTATTTTCATTTCTTTTCAAGACGTTTTCATCATTCTGCGCTTGATCCCCACATCTCCGTTAAATTCAGTTTATTGCTGCTAATTTTCACGGAATACTCCAAACGTATGTTTTTGCAATTTTTGTTTTTTCGGGCGTTCAGAGAGACGTTCTTATTTGATAATATTGATTTTTTATTATTAAATGTACATTTGGCTTGTTCTATTCGCCTTTTAATACCTGTTATATACTTTCATTATCGTCTGTTATCACACTGTTTTCTGTGACTTATTCTAGTTGAATATTAGCTATTTTTATGTTCGTCTTTTTATTTAGTGTGTTTTTCATTGTCTTTGTGATTAATATTTATTTTCCGTTTATTTAATTCTCCTCCCGATAAAATTGTAAGCATTTTATTCGTCCATTTACTTTTATTACTTTTGACTTATTTTTAGGATTTTATTTTTCTATGTATACCTTTAAATAGATACGGCGAAAGAGGACATTCTTGCCTTACTCCTTCTCGTATTTTACCTTTTAGTTTTGCATCCATTAACGTTTACTAGCCGTTTATTCCAGTTGGCCGTGGAGAGGCCTCCTTTTTTTTTCAACAAACACCGCGTTAAACTACCCCTTTTGATTTCTATTGTTCATTCAATTAAGATGAAGAAAATCTGGAAAAACAACATATGCGCATGATGAAAGGTCGTGACAATATTATTTTTTCTCTACCAAGCGGTTTCTGAATCTAGTTCTAAGACAAATAACATCAGCATCCTGGTATCTCTCAAATATACACCGTGACTTACATATAAGTACTGTTCTCGAGGAAATCGAAAAAAGTGCTGAACGATATTTAATAAGGATGGAAAAGCATGAAAATCCTTTTTGGCCGTAAATTTGCTCGATAATTCGGAGGAATTGCGGAGTTTAAATCGTGTTAAACCAACCGAACTTAAGAAAACAAAGTTTAGAACTACTGAGCGTTTCCATTCACCTGTCATCTATCGTATTTCAACTACTTGAATTCGTCGATATTATGTTCTCATTCGACGACCATCTTGGAACAATATATATATATTTTTTTATTTATTTGTTTAATAGCAGTACTTATTGCCTTTCGGCTATGACCACTTAATTTACATTAATTATATATAAAACATTAAATTCGTACAAATAAGATTATGCATCTTAATTTAAATTAATTAAATGTAAGGGATTAAATTCGTACAAATAAGATACTCGTACAGTTTACGTGTTGTATATACATTGTCCTGGAGAACATCCTTCATGTCATCTGTGGATATGTTATTCAGTGCTCTGCAATTTACATATTTGTTGCACTTCAATAACAGGTGGTGTACGGTTACAGGTTCATCACAGAGTTCGCACTCTGGAGGTTCGTCGTGTTCGAAAATATATGCATGCGTAAGTTGAGTATGTCCTATTCTGAGCCGGGCTAGTACTTTTTCATATATTCGACTTTCTTGAGTCGTCGTCCTTAGAGGATATATATTATTTTTTACCGACCTCAGCTTATTTGTTATATCAGAACTGATCCATATTTCGTTCCATTTCCTTAGTGCGAAGTCCATGGTGATCGAACCGATCTTTGCCCGGGGCAGATGGAGAAATCTGGTCATTTCAAGGTTCAACTCAGCGAGATCTGCTCGGACCCTCGCTGCCATAGAGCTCGTACCTGAAAGGTCCATTAATGCTAAATTAGGATGATTTATCTTCGTCAGTGCTCCGTAGTTAACGGTAAGTACTTGTCTTCGGATTTGTAGAGGTGGTTCTCCTGCCAACGCTAGTATGCTGGATGAAGGACTAGTAGGATACGCACCTAACGCTTTTCGTACTGCGGTATGGTGTATTGTATCGGTACGATACAGTATACATCCATAGTCCATTTTTGACCGGATAACTACGCGATAGATCCTCAAAAGCATGTCCGTATGCGGTCTGCACTTTTTTACGTTTAAGATCTTTAGTATGTTTAAGGACGTCGCGCATCTCCTGTGCAGTTCTATAATATGGTCCGCCCAACGCAATCTGGAGTCAAAAATGACACAAAGAAAGGCTACACGACGTTGGAATTTAAGTGTATTGTCATACAATTTTAACTGTAGATTCGGTTGCTGTCCACATATTTATTTAGACGCTATGATACATAGTAGAAATTTCGAGCGGCTCATATGAATAAGTCGTTCAGTGTCATTCGTTCGAACAAACAGTATTAACTTCCACAGTTTTAACATGCAGTACACATCATCCAACCTAACTTGTTTCACATTTTGAGTTACGTGCTAGTAGTCTCATTGCCATTATATAAATTGTCCTTCGATATTTGCTATTTCAATAATTTATTATCATTTCACTTCTGCTTTTTTAGTGTATTTTATCATTCGACTTTTCTATTGTTTTTTTTTATGAAATTTATATGTATTTATCTTAATTTCTCTTAAAACAATTTTCCTAGTAACGTAAGGAACCCGTACGTAATATATTGAACACACTTTGTTTCTTTACGTAAAAAGTGTTTTAAATATATATATATATATATATATATATATATATATAGAATAGAACTGCGTGTGAGAACAGTAAAACGAAGTGAACAAGACGCGTATTAAAGTGAGAGTGTGATATTCCGAGGCACATGAATATATGTGCCGCTAAAATTGAAGGACACATTCATGAACGAACAGATCTCTAATATACACTGGTTCTCCATCGGTCCGATTAATATTTTTTATGAATGTTTCGCAATCAGTATGTTTATTTTATAATGCTGGTTTTGTGACTAGTTAAAGCAAAACACTTAATCCATTACTCAGAACAGGAACAAACTTCAGCTGTGACGTATATAGTAAGGAATGTACTGCAGGTGGTATCGGTTTACTTAGTTACCACAGAACGCAACTCCATACTCGTACAACGAATGACCAAATAATGATGAAAAATGGTCGAGCATTAATATGTCTAACTCTTCAAAAACCCAGAAAATTTTACAACACTTAGATGTGTTTCAAAAAATTATTTCATCTGAATTATACTGATTGAGATGTAAAATGAAAAAATTATTATAATTTATGACACCGGCTCAGATCCCACCATGTTGATACGGACGGTTAGACATTAACTTAGTTTTCTCGCGATTGTGAACCTAGTAAAATTACAATAGGGTTGCATGTTAAGAATAATTTCATTTGCGCTATATAAAATAAATCTGAAATATAAAATTAATTTATTTAAAATAGTTTTTATGTACGAAACAGCGATATATGTAAGTTATATCAATAAATTAGTTATATAAAAAACATTAAATAATATTAAAATAGTTAACATACAAATATATACATATATAAAGATTGGATTTTGTTTTTAATGGAATAATTCCCATGTACATACGATGATGTTTCCGATGCAACTGTGTAACAATCAAATTAGGCAGCCATTTTTACACATTTCTTATCGTGTATCTTGTGATTCGACTTATTTTTAATTTCTGCTGGGAAAAAGTTCTGAATTTGCTCCATGACGGAAGAACAGACGGTATTTTTTTATAATATCACGCTGGAGTTTTAACGGAAACTGAATTCCAGTGTTTATTAATATTGACTTGATTTTCATAAAATTGTTGTATGACAGCTATTGTTACATATTTAACGACAAGTAAAAAAGTTGAGATGCCACTGAAATAGTACAGGCTAGCCGTATAGGTTGTCGGAGAAGTTATCAGCGCCATCTTAAGTCGAGTATTTTGTATTATATCCAATTTATCGAGAAGACGTTAAGTGACTGATGATTATATGACGGAGTTGTAATTCTATTTTTATCGTATAACGAAGTAATCTAAAACTTCTTGGTCCAAAGTACTTTTTGTTCATCGTTTGAATGATATTAAGTAGTGATAAGCAGGACTGCTTAGTTCTGTGAATATGATTTTATTAGGTCAGTTTCGATTGCTTTATCATTAGATTATTTTTTGATAAATTCAAATATGTATCGCGTATAATCGTTTTATAGTAAAAATGACGTTATATTATGGTTGTACTCCATAACTATAAATTATCTAGACATTTTTATAAGAAAATTTTGGGCTTAATGAATATATTTATCGTTTGCAAAATGATATTTAAGTTACCAGAAGTATAACTGTAATAGGTGATAGCATGTACTCGATAGATGGGAAAACATTACTTCGTGGTACTCCATTTTCAATAGCAAAATTCTGCAAGCCTATAAAACTCTTTTTAACGATTTTTTAACTTTCCTACGACCATAAACGAACAGATGTGTAACAATCGCGGTCCGATTTTAAAAATAAACACACCATATTTAATCGCCATAATTGTAACGGCTAAATCATAAAATGCTAGAATATTTAATCGATTATTGAAAAATGCAATAGATGTGTGATACTTTTTCTCTATTAGTTATAGTAAGTTTTCTAGAATTTCATTCGATAAATATGAATAATTAGTTTTCTGAAGATGCCAGTCATGATGCGAAACAGTGTATGTTTCAAGTTGAAGCCACTATTAGATCAGAATTATTTCCTATACAGTGTTCTTCAGATATAGGCGGGCAATATGGACAAAACGCAGCTTAAATTTGAAAAAGAAATATAAATATTTAGAAAATATATCCATCTCATAGCGTTTCATTTATATATGCCCGTATATCAGCGAATAAATACATGCACGCATATATACATTATCTTCAATAAGAATATTAAAAATGATGTACTTATTTAAAAAATAATAATTTAAGTGCCTATTTGCTGAAGAAATATATTCCTTTGATTGTGTTGCAATCATACCCTTGTACTACATTTATTGAGCAGCGGATTGATGTGTATCGTGACCTTTTCACACCAGTTAAATATACCTCGACTATCCTTTCCTTAGTAGTCACTCCGTTACTTTTTTCGACCACTATATTTCTTTCTGTCATATGGGGTGTCAGTACTATTTCAGCTACATTACACATTCAACTAATCCATTAGGTTAGACCGTGTGTCAGCTTTCCAGTCTGAAATCTTCATGTTTAACATGTTTTTTTCGAGCGCTCTACGTCACAACAAGTTCCTTAATCCTACTACATGACACATGAAATTTTAACACTAAGAAAATTATATATTTTCTGTTTGACCGTGAAATGTCTCAATTCTAATAATATTTATATAAACGCATTGAAAACCGTCTGAAGTTATCTAAGAAGCAGTGTTGTATAATAAACACCCTTTATAAAATTACTAATTTTTTATTAAAATTTCATGTGTGACTTGAAGAGTAAAGTACATAATTCGGCTCCATATGCAAGAACCAGAATGACTGATTTTTCGACAATTAAGTATGTCTTTACATTTGAGCGCATTGCTCAACTTTCCAAAAAGTAAGAGATAATTTCATCTTTTAATTTCCTTTCGTATAGTGTCCTTTTTATACATATATTCTCTGACCTGTTCCAGTGTCCGTCTATTTTGTATTATAATTTCTGAGGTGTGTCATGACATTCATCTGTTAATACGTATCGTTAATTCAATATTTTCGGAACAACCTGTAAGCAATCAGTATCGATGCTAACTTATATATAATATCATCAGCAAGACACAGGTGATTCATTTTCTTTCCAACGATATTAATACTAAAAAAATTTTGAAAAAAGTAAGACATATTGCGTCTACTTGTTTTATGGCCCTTTTCAACGATACTTTGCCTGTTTATTCTACTAGTTGCACTTGCATCGTTGGTGGATTTTTTATTATTTATCATCTACACCATTTTTTTCAAGTACTTTTAGTACTGTCCACATTCGACAGTATCAAACGCTTTTGATAATCGATGACCTCTATACGCAAATCCATTGCATTACTACACTTGAAGATCAAGATCCTCGTTGTTTTGTGTGTGGTCATGCGAGTTGAAACCGGATCTAAAACTCGCGTAATCAAACAGGTGATAGAAATTTATTTATTTTTCAATCGGTTTACAATAATACATAGAGCTTGTAAATATGCGATATTAACAATTAGTCTTTTATATATATTATTTATATATATATATATATATATATATATATATATATATATATATATATATATATATATATATATGCACATACACATTATCCATATGTAGTATGAAATGTTTAAATTATATTCCTGTATGGATGTTCTCTGTTTTGCCTTTAAATAATTGACCACGCAACAAACAACGGGGGTTTCCAAATCTAACATCCATTTTTTTAACTCAAATTTTATATTATATTTTTAATTTAACCTAAACTTTATATTTCTGAACTATTAAGAATCAAAAATGCATTGCATATTAAACGTATAATAATGTTGCTCTCGGAATTTTAAACCTTAATTACAAAACAAATTCGCATATAAGTGACCTAAGGGTTCGAAACATATCCGTTTGATATATACGTAAGGGTTAGAAACGTTTACTTCACATATATTTCGTTAAGTGTGGAACTCCGCGATACACGCTTGTGCGATGGAGTATTATGTCCGTAGTTTATTCTCTAACACAGGTACAAACGTCTATTTATTATTCAGGATACCAGGTAAACTTGTAAAGGTCACTCGTTACTCGAATTTACGCAATAATATTATGTCTCTATTTCTCTTTAAGCCAACAATGTTCTTTTTTATTTATGCAACTGGTATATATATATATATATATATATAGTCAAATAAAAATAAATGTTGAATTAATTTTTTTAAATATATTTTTTATCTGATATCTGTGGACTTGAAATGTACGCGTACGTTTTCTCATATTTTTTATTTAAAAATCATAAGTAAAAGATTAGGCTTAAAAATACACTTTTTCTGTAAGTTTATAAATTCAAAATCGCATGCGGCATAAAAATTTCTAATACAGAAACTGAATTTCAAAGTAGTTTACAGCCTCGAACAAAGTAAAATATAATGACATAACTCGGAGCAAAATTTTAAACGAATTTTGAGTAAGTCACAACTCGGTAATAATAAAATTGCCTGAAAAATATCGTTAGAAAGTGGAATTTTGATAAGTTTATTTGCAAAAGTATTTGTACGGAGAAGACAACGGAAAACTAATGAATTATCCAGGCGAATAAAATAATACGATCCGGATAGGACCAGCGTTAAAATATAAACAAGCTATTTGAGAGTATAGAATTCCTGTAATAACGTAAAATGCATGGAGGCAATTTCATTAGCCACAAAAATAGAATTAATAAATGTTAAAAAAGTATTGCCCTGTTTACCTTTTTTTTTTATTTATATGAGAATGTATCTGTTTATTTCTGTTTTCGTTCATCGCTTTTTAAAATGCATCTTATTACATCTCTATTACACTTTCATCCATTTTGTTACTATCTTATTCCTGATGCTGATCATGTTTCTAATCAATTAGTTTCATTACTGTATGTTTTATCCTATAAATACACTTCTTAGATGTGCGTAATATTGAAGAGTGTTCTTATTTCTTACTATATTAACGATTGTAAAATACTCATTTAACCTACAAGATTTCCTTTTTCTTGTTCAGGAGTTAAAGTTATTTCTAAGACCAAAATTTTCAATCTAACATGAGAATTCAATAAATAAAACAGATTTTTTTATTTTTTTTTTAAATCCTAATGTTAAATAAGCAACTCTTTTAATAACTAGTTAACCACTCAACACAGTACGTATCTTATAAGTGGTACAAACGAAATTAACCCAACAGTTAAAGCTCTTAAAATTATCATTTACAAGACTTCATCTTGCGGTTCAATACGTTTAAGACGTCTAATATTTAAGCGAGTGCCGAGAAGTTTAACTGCTTCACCATTAGCATGTTAGAAAAGATGTTTCTTATGCTTTTTGGCGGACTCTTTGATGACATCTCATTACGTGAAAACCGATATACATCGACTATTTCACTCAGGGTGATATTTTATCTGATCTGAATTAGTACATCCCCATAATTAGATGCCATACTTTCATATTAGTTTTATTATTTGTTGGTATAGTAAACGATTACACGATAGGGGTCGAATGGAAACTTCCGACCTATAAGCTATTTTAATTGACGTGTTTTTCGTCTTGATTTAGATTTCGCAAGTAAGGCGGTTATCCATCCCGATGTATCTAATTGACTGCTACAGCTCGATCATCAAGTTATACAGTGACGTTGATAAATTTTGTTTCCTTAAGCTTAATTTTCATGCTTTTGTATGCTTTTGGATGCGATTAAGCGCTCTTTGAAGTTTTGCTGTTGCTTCAGCCTGATTATCGCTAACGCAAAATACAGCGGTATCATCAGACGTCGAAGCTATTACATCGTCATTTATAGGTAAATCCTACATGTATAAGAGGTACATACCTTGTGGTACTCGTCCTTATATGTGGTTAAATGTAGATTCAGCATCTTCTTGTAGCACACGAAATTGGAAATTAGTTGAATATGATTCCAGAAAATAGTTTCCTAGATGAAGATTACTGATTCTGAATATATAAAACACAATCGAAAGCTTAGGATATATCGAGAAAGACTGTGGAACAGTAATATTTTTTTTTCTAAGGTTTTTTTCGATAAGAGATGAAACCCTGTCAATTTGGTTTACAGTCGAATGATGATTCCTCAAGCTAAAGGCTGATCCATAAACGAAAGTTTTTTGAAAAGTTTTGAAACTACAGGAAGTAATGATGATATTTGACTTCTTCCGCAGTTTTTTTTTTATATATATATATAGCAGAATAATCTGCGCTCAATCTGAAACATATTAAACATGTAGAAGTGCATTGAATATATATGTTAAGAGCACGACAGCTTTAAGTGATAATTCTTTTAAAAGTACGGGAGAAATTCCTTCAATCATAGGAGCTTTATTTACATTAATGTTCGTTATGATTTCTTTTGCAACTTCTATAGGAATAACGTAGTCAAAATTTACGTTCTCCTATATGCAAATAAAGACTTTTCATTGTGGAAAGCTACACGAAAAATGAAAAGACTGGTCGTCAAAAATTGTTCCTTTTCACGACCAAAGGGGGGTAATCAGAAACAGTGAAGAGAAAGCAAAGTTCTGCGCTTAATATTTGGCAAAATACATTTCATTTGAGGTTTGATATATCCCTAAGCTTACACCAATCTTGCATATGGAATATAAAATTACTCAGGAGGTAACATTTTTTCCGTTAATGTACATAAAAATGTGTCACCATTATTGTTGAAGTCTACTTTCAACCAGTAAAGATTCTAAATGTCCTTATGCATAGAACTATTTATTTAATTTTTATTTTCTAAGGAAAAAACCCGTTCACATTGTAAAAATGTGAGAAAAAAATATATATGGTCCAAATATAATTCGAATTTAAATTGAACAGAAGCCGCCGTCACACAGCGAGCGAGTAACCGTCTGGGCTGAAGTGGTGAAGTGGGGAATAGTGGGGCCTTATTTTTTTCCCTGGTACTGTCAACGGAACTGTTAGATTGTTTTATTAATATCGTTTTTCATTTTACCGATTTTTTTGAATTATAATCTAAATTAATATTATTCAATTTATATATTTTTATTTTTTCAATATTCACTTGATGGCCTAACAGCCGAAAAACTTTGTGATTTTTCATAAGGAAAAACAATTTTTAACGATTTTAACTTCTTTTTTTTGTTATTTATTTTTTTAAAAATCACTACATTCCACATTCTTCATATTAATTTCAAATTTTATTATTACACCGGAATAATATAGAGTAAAAGTATAGTATATTTATTACCTCTATGTCACTTACTTGCTTAAATGTAAAAAAAAAAAAAAAAACACACAGGTAATAACAGAAAGCGAAGAAAGGAAGGACAAGTGATGAATGAGGATACCTAAAAGAAATTTATCATTTTAGGTTTAGGGGGGTAAATAAAATATACAGTTTTAGGACAAAGAAAGAAACCTATAGACGCTGTTAGTGCGCTCATTCATAGCGACCCAAATCTCATTGAAGTGGGCTTAGTTTCGTTCATATAAAATTGGCTGCTAGAGCGCAAATTATGGAGCTGCGAAAATTTTTGAGGGCACAGAGCAATCGAAAGAGAATTTCAACTTTGTAGGGAAGCAGTCAATGTGTAAAGTAGGTCAACTTAGCCGTTAAATTGTATAAGAAGTAACTAGACGTTTCATTTAGTAGTGCGCATACACAGATACACATCGGTGTTCATTTGACCCGATTTTTTGCACGTTCTTTAAATTGTCAAATGAAACACGTTGCTTCGCCTGACAAACGGAAATTGAAAAGAAAATGTAATTAAAAAATCAAAACGATAATTCTAATTAGTCTAATACATATGAAAATATCGTCAGTAATGACGTGTTTTTTTTAACCGTTTAAGGTACTATTTAATGCAATTCGATATAACACAGTGGACAGTATTGCAAATCATGTGATTACGAATTATACATACTTCTATTACTCTTCTATACCAAGCCATGTCTCTTATTCATTTGATTGATACATCATAAAGAACTATGATAACGTGTATGTTGTTTGATATTTATATATATGTGTGTGTGTGCGTATCACTATACAGTGTACGTGATAATTCTAATTTTATATTACTTTTATCAGGAACAATTTTATTCATTCAGTTAAGTTTTTCTTATCTAGTAAACATTTAATATGTGCGTTTGATAATTACCACACTACAAAACTTTGAATTATCGTTTCTTCTTCATTGCTCAATTCTTCGATTGGTTCAGTGGTCAATATCTAGAGTAGTTTACTTTCAAGTTTCTGGTTTTCTTATTTTCTTTCAAGTTCTACTTTTTTTTTATTTTGGTGTTGGAATTTTTCCCCGGTCTTCAACGCGATCTTTTTCCATATAAACTCGTCCTTCGATTACTGTCGTTAAATATCTGTTATTCCGTATAACATGTCCTATCCAAACTGTATCTTCTTTCGTTTATATATTTCATTAAGCGACGTTTTCCGTTGATGATCTTGAGTCCATCTATATTTTTTGTTTTGTGTGTATATTTAACTTTTTGCATTTTTCGCCAACACCACATTTCGAACGCGACTAATTGTTTTCGTCTGTATTTGTTTATAACCCCAAGTTTCTGAACCGTACAAAAGCACGCTCCAAACATAAACCTTTATTAACCTTTTCCGTATTTCTGTATTTAAATTTTTAGATGCTAACAATTATTTCTTTTTCAAAAATACGGTTTTCGCGTACGATATTCTTGACCTTATTTTTCTCGATAATTTCTCCCATCTTCTGTTATTATTAACCGAGGTATTTGCTGTTCTTCGCATGTTGTATTTTTTCATTTTCTAATTTCGTATTTATTGTTTTATTATTTTCTATTTTACTGCATTTCATTTTACCACTATTTTCTTCTTATTTATCGTCATGTCATAGCGTTTTAGAATCAAGTTTGACCATAGGACTTCATCATTCAAGAAACACCTAGAAAACACTGCAGCAAAAATTAGAACCAGAAGCGACATTCTTCACAAACTCGCGGGCACAACTTGGGGTGCAAAATGCAGACGTTCTCCGTACTACAGCACTGGCGCTATCCTTTTTTAGTGGCAGAATATGCAGCTCCAAAATGGATTAACAGCGCCCATACAAAGAGGGTGGATACTGAGTTAAACTCAGCTATGCGCATAATCTCAGGAACAGTTAAACCAACGCCAACTGCCTGGCTCCCTGCCCTATCTAATGTAACTCCACCACAATCAGAAGGCAACAAGATGCAATGAAGGAATGGAGTAAATATGATCGAAAGACTTTGCCAATCCATCAAGACCTCAATACACAACGAAGATTGAAATCAAGAAAACCTTCGCATGCTAGGAGCTCATTAAGAACAATTTTAACTCAACAGATGCATGGAAGCAAGTGGGACAAAGACAACCTAGATGGTAAAAAGCTGGTTGACCACCCAAACTCCCAATCACCTGGTTTTGATCTACCTCGAATAACGTGGACTCGATTGAACCGAATAGGGACCGGCCATGGAAGAACAGGCCAAATGCTAAAGGTGTGGGCCTTTCTAATATCCAGAAATGCGACTGTGGTGCGGAATGCCATGGCGGTCATATTGTAACAGAGTGCCCTACGAGGGCTCTACAAGGAGGCTGGGCCGAAATAAAGGATCTCACGTACAATGCGAGGGAATGGCTCAAACGATTGGACCTGAAGTTATAGGACGAGGCGGATATAGATCCCGTGCCCAGGGACATACACAAAAGTAAAGTAAGAATCAAGTTTAACTTTATCAGTGCATCCGATAGTACTTTTTCATTTTCTACGATTACCGTTGTGTCATCTGCCAATCTAAACGATTTTATCTTCATTCTCTCCGAAACATAAATATAATCCATACTATATAACATCATCCAACTTTCGAGTACTAGTAGCTGTAGCAGCGGTACATGGGAACGGGAAAAAATAACAATTTCAATTTGATATACATGCATATATACGCACTACATAATCTGTTCATGGCGATGTGGAAGGAGGAATAAAGACTTTCAGCAAGCGGCTGTAATTCCGATCTATAAAACAATTATATGGGAAGATTCTTGCTTTCATCGGTCGGTAAATTATTCGCTAGGATAATGTTGAATCGGATTGCTCCTGTCCTCGAAAATATTTATCTTGAGACGCAAAATGGTTTTTGTACAGGTCGCGGAACTATAGACGCCATATTTTCATTAAGACAACTGCAAGAACATAGATCTGTACATTATATTCGTAGATATTAATAAAACTTTCGACACAGTACATAGGCAGTTACTAAAGAACTACATGGTTAAAGTCGGATGTACACGGAAGTTTGCAGAGATTCTATCGCTATTACATGCAAATAATGAAAGCACATTAATTCACGGAGACTGTAGAACTGAATCGTTCAGAAGCAAATCTGGTATAAAGCAACGATGTGTTCTAGCTCCAGCATTATTTTCGATATATATGTCTTTTGTATGCCATATAATATTCAAGATGTTGCACACTGCAAAAGTAGTAATATGATGCCGATTAGATGGTGACTTTTTAACACTCGTAGATTTAAGCCCCGTACGAAATGTTCGGCTATGGAACTTTTTTGACCTAAAATATGCTGACGACTGCGTTGTTTGTGCGGCACACAACCTACACAATCTACAACACTCCATTGATATACTAATAAGAGTATACAAAAGACTTGGCTTATCGATAAACGCGAAGAAAACAAAAATGTTGGCGCAGCTCTTACCAACGAATAATGTATAAAATTAAGTTGTTTTGAAAATAAAAGATATATCAACAGAATGTATGGAAAATTTCAACTACCTCGATAGCCGAGTAAATGACATGCCCAGGCAATGAAGTTCAGAACAAAATACAGACAGCTTCGGCAGCAATTAACAAGTTAAATGGGATAGTATTTAGAAATACCCGCATACTGCTATCAACCAAACTGATTGTTTATAAATCTATCATCTCACCAACACTATTGTATGGTACGGAAACATGGGCACCATACAAGAGGAATATATGGAAATTGGAGCAGTTTCAGCAACGAATTTTGTGAAGAATTTTACGCATACGTTAGTAGGACCGGGTATCAAATAGAGCCGTGTTACAACAAGTTCATGCTACGTCAATTCAGTTTTAAAAAATAATCTGAGGTGGATCTGACATGTAGCAAAGATGAATAGTACCACGCTCCCCAAACAAATACTTTTTACTCAAATGGCGTTGAGTACAAGGCATAGATGTAGGGATTATATGCGACTTGTACTAAATGAATGCGGTATAGAGCTTGACAGTTGGGAAGAACTTTCTCAAGATAGATCAACTTGGAAGTATATAGTTAATGATGGCCTTGATATCACCAAAAAGAATACAAAAACAGTGGCCGAAAATAAAAGGCGAAAACGTATGCAGAAAAATGTAACTCCTCAGCAGAGGGCGTGTACATTTGCTGAAAGCGGTGTGCCGCCAAAATTGAACTTTTCAGCCACCTTAGGAAACATAAATAACGATGCCCCATACTCGAAACCGAATGAGCTTTTTTTTTTTTTTTTTTTTTTTTTGATTAATACTTTATTATGCAAATTAATAATGTACAACTTGTTGCATTTACAGAGGAGCAATACACTGCACCACTGCTTAGGCTTAATCAGTGTATTGCTCCCCTTTACAATACTCTATAGTTGACAATAATATAGTAACCACTTTTACACTCGCATTTGCGCGTTCACTCGCAGTCATAGTATACATGTATTCCCTTATAACTTCTTATACTAGTTAATAATTAAAATTATAACTTAGGTATACTAGATGCATAAATGTATGAATTATCCATAATGACACATACATACACATATACATATACAGAACTTGAACATTATATGCATAAATTCCACACAAACACCCCCGTACATACATGTACGCGTGCAGAAATACACTCGTTATACATATTACTGTAAACGTTTTATCACGGATTCACAACGCAAAAACTTCAGTGACCATGGAATTTCTTATGCATTACATTAAAACCGAATGAGCTAATGATGACGACGACGATGATGATACTGAAAATAGCTAACAATAAGAAGATTCGTTTCTGATTCCGATTATCGACTACCGTTAAGTGTAAACCATGGCAAAGCTTGTACCGAAACGAATCTTGTGCTTGCGAAACGAATATCCGGCAACCAGAGAATAATTTTTAATAAGTACAACGTACAGGTTGATATATCTTATCTATCTGTTTATATATGTATACATGTAATTAATAACACATACAAAATATTTTCCTTATTCTAGCAGCACTGTAGACTAGAAGTTACCCACGGCTTCGCTTGTGTAATTATTTTTTTAAATACAACATCGCTGTCTCTTTCTTTTAACAACACATGTCCGTTATTAAACGTGGTCTGTACCACGTGTGTTGGTAGTGAAGGTTAATTCGAACCGGAAAACGTGAAATTTTAACCGTCTTCTACTTTTTAAAACTTTAAATTGTTTCCATTTCTGTCCTATCTGTGATATCAGTATGAATACATAAGCTGTGCTAATTTCATCATTATCGCTTTAATAATTTTCGATTTAAATCGGAACAGACAGACGGAGAAAAATTAAAAAAGAAAAAACCGATTTTCTGTTTATATGTGATAAAAGTAGTCCGATGCGGTGATAATAATTAAAATATTCGCAAATCGCAGACACTACAGTTTTATATATTAGTAAAGATATCTTATTATTATAATCACGGTAAATTGTATTCTATTTACCGTGATTATAATTATTTCTATTCTGTTCGGAAATATTCTAGCTTTGGTTCTTGTCCATATCGTCGATCAACTGTTGTTGAAAAATACGACAAATAAAAGACGAATTTATACGCATATTTTTATATTACGTATTCTTTTTTTGGTACGATTATGTTCATTTTAATTGTTTATATTTTAACTAATTTATTTGATATTTCTAAAATATACTCTACTCTAAATATGTAATAATATATATATGTGTGTGTGTGTGTGTATGAATTTGTATTAGGAAAATATCTATAAATTACGTTGGACGTGTATGTATGTATATATTTTCATGTGCATTATTTCGTCCCGTCTGACATAAATACTGTCGACTAACGCCCAAAAAAATTTTACAGATTTTTTATACGGATTTATTTTGAAAAATTTCATTCGAACAGGTTCGAACAGATTTTACACGTCATTTTTATTATTATTCGATTTTGTTTTGTAATTTAGGGTCGGTCGCGCGATATTAATTTGGGGCCAGACTCCCCTTAACCCTGCACCACGCGCGTGAGCGGATTTTTTCCGCATTTCACACTTTTTTAATTGCCGTTTGACGAGTATGAGTAGGAGGGGCAAAAAGAGCATTGTTATTCCTCAACTGACAGTCTAGATGTAAGGTCACACTATTATCGCTTTAACCGGATGTGAACTCGTCGCATAATTCAGTTGTAAATGTGAAGTGTTTTGGATTTATAGTGTTTACGGAACATTTCCGCCACGCGCAAAATATGTAAGTACATTGTTTCTTATCTTTCATCTTTTGTTTTCGGTTCAATTTTATTGATGTTTTAGTTTTTCCCTTTTTTTATCATTCATCTCGAAGACAACTGTGCTACATATGTCCAACTCACAAAAATTCTAAGACAAAAGTTTCCTGTAGCACTTGTCAACGATTAGTCTGTCGAAGTCACAGCCAACATAAAGTCACCTGTCAGAACTGTCAAGAAGAAGACTATGTTGATGAAGACGACTACTGAAAGTACCTAGATGATGATTATCACTTTTTTTTTATTTCAATGAAAAATATGCTCATCTCTTTTCTGTTTGTTAAAATTACTTAAGAACTTTGCAATTCAACATTACAATTAAGAACTTTTATAATTTAAAATTACAATAATGAATTATTAAAATTATTTGAGAATTTTTTTCGAATCTTTGAAAATTTTTTCCTTCTCCGGTTAGTCTTATTTTTTAACTATGTATACCGAATATTCTGTAATATGTACCTTTAAAATGTTGCGATATTCTGATACGTTGTAAAGTTATGTTCGATTTATTTGACGTTATCTATGTTTCAACAACTATGTAGGTGTCTACTTGTATTTAAAATGTCTATTAAGCCAACCTTTTTGTTGATTACCATTTTTTTTCTATTCAACTTGGACATCCACAATTTAAAAACTGAACATATCGTGTGAAATACAAGCTAAAAATTTGAAAAACCAGGGTCCGGAAATATTCCGCTCACGCGCAAAAAGTTGGTTCCAAATTTACGCACGTGGTGCAGGGTTATAATCGAGTGTTTTTGCACATGCGCTGAATCGGTAAAAGAACACGTGTTGTTTTTTTTTCGAAATTCTGACGATCCGGTTGAACTAGCCAGAGCCCGCTGTAAAACGCTCGGGTAGTTCGCGAAAATTACCATAGAGGACACCGTCGACGAAGTGCATTATAAAACCAGGACGATGTCGGAGTGTGTTGATAAATTTAAGGTTAAACTTGTTGCTAAGATACCCCGCTAACGTAGTTGTATTATAGTGTATCTTCGTTGCCCGTTTTGGCCATATAACATTTTCGGTTGAAAGGACGGTGTGAAACAGTAAAAACTGAGAAAATTATACCCAATCGATACGTACATCGGTCAATTTTGTTACTTTTACCACCTGGATAATGGACTGTTCTCAATAACTCATACAGTCAGCCCATTTTCCTAATGTACCCTCCAACAAATATTTTTTCACAAGTCTAACGACCTTGAAGAAAAGCCTGCGATAGGCGACTATAATTTCGATTTAAAAACTTATATTCGCGTTAAACGTTCGTTCTTAATCTTTTTATCTTTTTTTTTTTTTTTTTAATTATATGAAATATCAATAATTACTACCGAAGAAGAATTCTTGATGGTGACATAAATGATAGCGTGAAAAATGGTTAGAACACCGGGGTTACTTTGTAGGACGAAACAAGTTTTAAAATCTACGCTAAAGACAAAATTAAATTACGTATAATTATCGGATAATAAATAAAAATTAACACGTTTAATTCCTTTATGTTAACAAAAATGTTTCTACATGAAATGTCTCAATTTTAAAAATATTTATATAAATACATTGAAAATTATCTAACGTTCACCCAAGAAACATTATATAATAAACACTCCTATAAAATTTATAATTTAATTTTCAAGATTTTATAATGTACGACTGAAAGGTTTAAATCATTATCCCGATTATTATGGTAGAAGTCCGCTGAAACTTTGTTAATCATTTCAATCACGATGTCCACTATATGGTACATGAAATTTTAATGCTAACGATAATTTTTATTTTCTCGTTAACTTTTAACAATATTTATGTAAATATTTTGAAAATTATCTAGTTCACCTAAGAAGTACTATTGTAAACCTGCATAAAATTTATAATTTTGTGTCGAAGAAATTTTATAATCCATAACTGAAAAGGTTAATGTAAGGAAAAAGATGCGGAAGGCTTAATTGTCCGGGCATGAATTTTATTTCGTACCTTAGTAAAGTATTCGATATAATTCGAGAACGCAAGTTTTGCACCACCTATGAGAGCCGTGTGTGTAGACACCGTTGCAACCTAAGAGCCGAAACATAGGAATAACCAAAGGACTAAAAGAAAAAAGTTAAAATCTTCATAGAAAGGGTGTTTAAATAATATAAAGTTAAATACAGACATAAATATTCCAGCCCGTTAAGCGATTAAGTAATAAATAAAGTTGTAACAGATTTGTGGGGTTTTTTTGTATAAATAAAAAATTTACAACCTAAAATATATATATAAAAATAAATAAATAAAAAACTTGCACACATTCGTGGGAAATATTGGTCATGTCGATATTGCGCAATATGAAACTAACAGTAAACCACAATTATCTATCTCCAAGTACACGCTTTTACTGATCCAAATCAACTCTTTAACCGTTTCTGCTAAAGCAACATTTTAGCTTCTGTACTAGACAGAGCTACAAAGGTCTGTTTCTTAGTTGGCCAAATAACTGGAGTTCCGTATACATAAATGACATAACCAGTAGTTGATTTTCTTTTTTCGTCAATTTCATCTGATTATGCATAGGATGCGTCCGAATAAGCTATAATCGGTTCTTCTGAATTTCCATCGAAGTTTAACTCAAGTTCAGCTGTAAAGAATTATTCGTAATGCATACCGATAAACTTCATGATTTTTTTGTACATCCTGGTAACAGATTCGTAGAGTAACTCATATATATATATATATATATATATATATATATATATATATATATATATATATATATATATAAATATATGCACACATATATGTATAAATATATATATATATATATATGGTCGTCGGTATAACTTAGTAGATAGAGCACGGACTTCTATACTCAAGGTACTGAGTTTCAATACGATAAACGGTGTAAAAATTATCATCGGAAAATAAAAATATAAATAATTCTAATGTTATTATCGCGTGAAAGGCAATGGCAATATAGTACACTACAAAAACGCGCGGAGCTGCTGTCGTGACAACAAAGCTCCAGAGTGTGTGTGTGTGTCTGTCTGCGCTAAAGCCGTTATTTACGCTGTACAACAAAATATATATATAGGTACGTAGTCGTCTACCTCCGATGTGGATACGACTCTTAATGATGATGTATATATATATATATATATATATTTATATATATTTACGACGATCATTCACGAAATAAAAAATTAACAATAAACTTAGGAAAAATTACACATCTATTTTAATATATTTACTTATTTTTGAATTCTATATCAGGCAATGTTAATTATATAATTATTATATATTTATTATTTTCTATTATTATTATTATAATTTTATGCCGACATTTTTATACATATATATATATATATATATATATATATATATATATATATACGGTCGGTTTGAGGTCGTGTCCCCTTGGATGCCATATCGTCCATAAACGATAAATTTGATTTAAAAACTTCAATAATAAAACTGTAAAATAATATTTATTCATGCTCACAGAAACATCGTAATAAGATCGATCGCAATAGGTGAACGTAACGGCGACACAATTATTAATATTAAAATATGACAATCGAAACTGAACGATTTAACTAACTAACTGAAACTGACTTAAAACTAGACTAAACCGGACTAAATTAGAACTAACTTAATTAAAACTAGACTGAAATGAATTAACTGAATTAGACTGAACTAAATTAGATTGACTAAATTAATAATTGAACATCTCCTTTTATACTAATAAATATGTATACATATATACACGCCTAATTAGAACTTTTTAAATTTTTCTAGAAAGATTCGTTTATTATTATTGTATATACTTATGGAATTTCTAGAAAAATCTTTATATATTTACATGTGTGTGAGTGTATTTTTTGATTGGTTAACATAATTTTTAATATCCAATCATAAACGTAATTTTGCCGGCTGCACGTGGAGCATCTCACGTGTAGTACGTGGATCATTTCACGTGTAAAATTATCTTGTCATTTAATATATTGTAATATTTGTGTGTGTGTGTGCTTCCATTATTAATACGTCGATCAGACGATTTTCAATAACCAATCAAAATGTGTTAAATTTCTCCTCATTTTCTTGTGGAAAAATTAGACATACACCTACACATACATATATATATATATACTTACACATACACATATACTTATTGTGTAACTAGTACGACGAGAAAGCTACAGAAAGATTAATAAACCTTCTGTGTTATCTTACCTTACTATTGACCCTGTCAACATAACTATTTTCTTTTTACTTATTTTTAAATTCTCAAACTCATCTTGTCTATTTATTTATTTAATCATTAACATGTAACAACATGGTTGTTACAATATATATATATATATATATATATATATATATATATATATATATATATATATATATATATATATATCCATCACTTATACTAACGACCATGTAAATTAAAATATCATTGACTTCGAGTAACTGTTGTGCGCATGCGCGACCGCATATTCCAATTTCACGCTCGTCTAAAAAATATAATATACGTCTCAGAAAGATCGCTCGATACAAGCTTTAATTAGCAATATACGAAATAGCGAATAATATTTAATATTAATGTCGATATAATAGCAAACAAAATATTCAATTATTTACGTATTTAGGGTCGATTGGACGTTCACTATCGTAGCAGTCACAAACGTTACATGAATATAGTTACAGGTATTATTGTGATTATTGTTAAAACCTGGATTCAGGTGAGCGAGTTATTATCAAATAGTAATAATTCAAATTGAAATACCCCTCATATTTACAAGGTGAGTCAAAATTATCGCAAGACCAAACCACCCTGTAATTTTACATCGCGAATGGATGGGGGAAACGAAATAGCCAATGAGGGAAAAGCTGCTCGCGCGAACTTCGTCGCGTGGGCTAAAAGAACGATTGCAGCACTGTGCAAAAATAAAAAATTTAGTTAAGCGCAGTCAACAACATAAACTGAGGAATGTGTAGAAACGTGATAGAATAAAGATAGCTATGTTTGGCTAAATTCAAGTATTTGATAACGAAAGAAAATAATGACGGCGGATCGTCCAGGTATAGAGCGGAGATCAACTAAAAAAGAAGGTTGAAGAGTAAGCGTCATTTTTTGACGATTTTTCGCCAAAATTTTGGGTATAAATATAGATACGAGTATCAGTACTAGATGATGCAGTTGAGCATGACACAGTAGTAGTAAATGACGAGTAGTAGATTTTTAGCAGTTACCTCGAAGCCTCTACCTTGAACTATTCACGAAGAAGAAGTGCTTCATAAAAATCAGAAAGTTGACAAGAAAAAAGAAAATCTAAAGGTCGGGCTTGCTGGCACTCTACCTTAAACTACCCACGAGGAAGGTGCGTGAGAGAAAAAGTATTCCGAATTTTAAATCTGAAATAGGAAATCACTCACGATCTAACCACCTACGAGGAAGAAGTCAGAAAACTAGAAGACGTCGACCTTTTAAGCTCGACAATTAGGAAGTAGAGTAATTTTCTAGAAATAATCAAATAAAAGAATAATTTTGAATGTTTCCAATTGTGTTAAAATATAAAGAGAAGTCAGCAAGTTCGTTAAGACGGCAAATAACTGAAGGCCACTGCCAGCTAGATCACTGAAGATCACAAACAAGGTTAGTTTGATGTTCTAGATTATTAAAGATAAAATGAAACGCCTTACAAATATCTAAAGTTTTCAAAATTTCAATTCGTTCTTAAATTTCCTAAAATTACATGATTATTATTTTATAAAAATAAAATATATATAAAAGTAGATACAATCAACATTTTAGGAATATTCCTTAGATCGTTGATTCTGGTGATCTGTTTATCCTTCTTCTCTCGATCCTGAAAAGTACACATCTTCGTTTTCCTTCAGGTTTGATTGGATGACTTAGAAACATCAATGACCCTGGTATGCTAGTGCTACTAAACAAATGTCTATATACTTCGCATTAATAATTAGTATGTGTAAATTACTTTTATATATTATCATTTTATTCTTACCATCGCTATGGTATCTCTCTTCATTCCAATTGGTTTTTTGTTATTATTAAAATATGTGTGATGATACACGTGAGAAAAAATTCTTACGTTTGGGTAAATTAATCTACGCATATGTAAAATGATTTATCTATTTTAAATATTTTCCTAGTTAGCTAATAATCCTGTTTACCCCATATATGTATATATATATTTTTAATTATATTTTATGTGTTTATTATTACTTTTTTATGAATAAAATTTAAATTTATTTACGAAACGACAACAATTTCAAAATAAACAATTTAAATAACTTGAAAACTATAATAAAGCGTTTACTAACATTACTTTTATAAAATTATTAATCGTAATTTTATGTTGTAGATTTTCGTATTCCGTCTGCTGTTTTGCTTGTTCATTTAGATTTTTAATTCTTTGTTCTGGATTTTTGATACAAACTTCATCGCTGTTCAGTCTATTCTGCAAGTATTCGAGTTCAAAAATGTTATGCTTATGTTCATTCATAATATCTTGATGCACTTGTATAAATTTTTCTTCCTTAAATTTTATGTACTCTTTGCTATAATGGTAATTGCTATCTTTTTTTCTTCTTGAATTGTTTTTTTTCTTTTTCTAACAATTCTCACTTTAATTTCTCATTATCTTTCTTCAACAAACACACATCGTGTTCTAATTCATCTCTTTTCTTACAATTAAATTCCTTCATTTTCCAGTAATCCAAATCCTCTGAAATGTCATTTTTTAATTTATTCCGTTCGTCTCTCCATGCTGTTATTTCATCTTCTAACATTTTTATCGGCATTAGAGCCTCACGCAAGATCCAGAAGAGGTAGCAAATATTTTTGCTAAATTTTTTGCTGATGTATCATCAAATAAAAGTTGCAACAAATATTTTCTCTCTTATAAAACAAAAGAGGAGCAGAAATCATTAATAATCGAGTCAGACAATCAGGAATACTTCAATTCACTTTTCACGGAAAAAGAGCAAAATGAAGCGATGAATAGAATAGTTAAAAGTTCTGCCTCAGGACTGGATGGAATTTTCTCCCTATTCCTCAAAAATCTGCCCCTGGATATGAAAAAACATCTGCTAAATATTTTTAATAAAATCTGGACAGAAAACTGTTACCCTCGGCTGTGGAGCAAAGCAGTTATTATTCCTATTTTGAAACCTAAGAAACAGCGTACCGATCCATCATCATATAGACCAATCTCTCTTACAAGTATCTTAGCGGTATTCCGCCTCTCTGCTACCGAAGGAAAAATCTTGCTATTAAATACGCAATGAAGGTAGCTAGTCATCAGCAGCATCCAAACAATGACAGATATGCTGAATACTTTAAGCGTATATTATACTCAGGACTCATTAATTCTCACTCTTACAAAAAAACAATAGTATGCACCTTTTATCTAAAATACAATGAAGCAAGATGAAAGCTAAAAATACAGCGGAATGGAACAATGCCGCAGCATCAGGAAGACCCAATGTATGTGGGGTGTTGCTGGATAAAAGCTTAACATAACGTATGGATTGTAAAAAAAAAAAAACTAGAAATAAAGTTCAAACCGGAAATGGGCTAATACAAAAGCTGGTTGGATCTTCATGGGGCGTCAAGCCAAATGACTTTGTGATTTTTGGCGGCAGAATATGCATGCCCCTCCCCGTATGAGAACAGTCGACTGGTGCTAAGGTTTGTGTAGTCTTAAATGAAACGGTACGCATTATAACAGGCTACTTCAGGTCAACAAAAGTTGACAAGTTATATATCCTAGTTGGTATTGCACCACCAGATATAAAAAGGAAAGTTGCTGCAGATATATACGAACCAAGTTCGGGAACCTCGACATTTTATGCACGGACAAGGTGCGGTAACTCCATGGTTGAAATACAGGAAAAGCTTTTTCATTTCAACCAAGAGTATACCATTAAATCTTTTTTTATGTTATCCGAGCATCTTCCATTGTGAGTGAACTAGAATAAACAAGAATAGTAAATAAACAAAATAATCCGCTCTTTCAACTCAGGTAAGGGAATTGTTGTCATTCAGGGGACGATATTACGGTCTATTATCATAATTTCGGTTTTAGATGCATTAATTAGCAATACATGTTTCTTGTTAACTTCTTCGATACGTGTTAATTAATTCCGTCATTTCTTTTTCCGATTTTGCCAATAATGCTAGTTCATAAAAATGATCTCATTTTTTTTTCAATATAGGAATTTCGAATATTTAAAAATCTTTACGGCTCGAATTTGATAGGAGACGTGTGCAACATTTAGATCGATCGAGTTTCAAGCGTTACTAATAATTATCGCTACCGTATCGTCGATTTAATAGAAAATTTTTATCGTCTACTATTAATCGATTATTGAATTTATATCGTTTTCGTTTGCAGATATTTCCGATAACTCGAACATAACTCTAAGCATCGGCATACTCGGAATTTCGACGATATTGATCGTTGTATTAATTTTCCTCTACATCAGTAAAAAACGAAATACAGGCGTCTGCATCGTTCGCCAACAATCGCCTTCGATCCCCGAACGAAATCAAACGTGTAAGTCTCGAAAAATTATAATATAAAAACAATTACAACGTACAGACGACCGGTAAATAAATTCGTCGTTTGTATATATCTCTTATATATATATATATATATATATATCTTTTATATATATATATATATACCGGTGGCGAATCCTGATCTTATTAATGGTACTGCTCTAGTAGTGTGTTTAAAGATCACCACGTTATAAAAAGTATACTTAAGTACGTTCTGTGCTATGTGTATACATCAAAAGAACTGCTCTTCCTCCTCAAACGTCACTCTCTGCGATCGTATTAAAACGCAGAACTATGTATAAAATTGTAATTTTATTCATTAAAAGAAGTTATTTAAACATAAAATTTGCTCTTTTACACGTATTTACAAATTTTTTATCACCAAATCGTAGAATTCAGACTAAAGTTTATATAATAACTAAAAATATCTGTATAATGTAGATATTGGTGTACTACTATGTATTAGATGAAATTCTTTGTATCAAAAACATTAATGTAGAAATAAAATAACACAGCGAAACAATCAGTATTAGATTACATGCAATACTTGTTACGGCAGCAAATCAATACAAAAACCGCGTCGGTCAAGTTCTCCATGGCCAGACCAGATCGCTAAAACTCTACCTAGTACACATCAAGGTCAACACATAACAACACACGCACACCATTACAAAATAATAAATTAGTACAACTCTAAGCATTGCAGCGGACCTACTGTTTGAAATCCACACAGCAGGAGATTAGTTTGGTACATGAAATATTCTTCTTCTTCATGCATCATCTTCTACACGCAGGATGATTCTTCTCAGGATATGCCTTGAAACGGCTGACCGGAATAATTTTTCTGACAACAGTCGAACCAGCGGCGAAGTCCCTCATCCACGAATTTTCTGGCCGGCCAACAGGTCTCTTTTCCATCATCTTTCCTTGAATGATTAATTTTTAACATTTTGTATTTAGGTCCACGCATCAAATGTCCTAAACATTTCCATTTTCTTTCCTTCGCGTTGTTCAATACTTCTGGTTGTTTGTCCAGTCTATTGAGCACCCCCTTATTAGTGATTTTTTCTATCCATGTGATACGTAACATGCGACGGCATATATAAAGTTCAAACGCCTGTACACGGTCTCCAAGGTCGCGTCTACTGTCCATGCTTCGCATCCATAATAAAAAAACTGAAAATATGTAGCAGCGAAGCATTCTTAATTTCACTTCGATATTTAGTTCCCGTCTAATAAAAATATTCTTCATTTTCATAAACTTCCTCCTTACCCTGCTCTATTCTTGCTTTGATATATTTTCTTGAGGTACAATTATTCCCCAGGAATGTGTAAAGATATTTAATTGAAGATACTTGCTGGATTTCCTTCCCATTAATTTTCAATACACATTTCGTCGGTTTATTTATAAAAACCAGGACCATTGTCTTGCCGACGTTAATTACAATCCCATATTTACCGCTGTGATCTACAATTTTATTCGTTAGTGATTGTAAATCTCCTTAGCTGCTTGCTAAAACAAGACTGGCGTCTGCATATCTTATATTGTTGATTACCGTACCGTCCATTGTGTTTGCAATGTTTTCTTTTCCTAACGCTTCCTTATATATTTCTTCTGCATATAAATTAAAAAGAAGCGGCGATAAAACACATCCCTGCCGGACGCCCTTTTTTATTGATACTTCTTTAGAATTTCGACCTTCTACTTTTATTTCGGTTGTCTGATTCCAGTATAATTGGCTAATAATATTAACATCTCTTTTATCTATAACATGAAAACCACTAATTTACCAACGTTTCCTGCTTATTGAATTCATGAACGATATAAAAGTATTAAGTAGTTTCTATCCATTAAGTATTAAATAAAGTAAGTTATTGTAATGTATAATTTTTATTTTTACTGGGTACAATTCCGCATGACTATACCAGAGGATTCGCCCCTGATATATATATATATCTATATATGTATATATATATAGAATTTTGAATATTTTGTATCATGACCTCTAATTAAAACTCCGGAAATTTTAGAGGGTTTCATTGATTTTTTTTTGGCGTACAAAAATTTCAACTCGATCTCGTTAAACATTTGAATTCTATACGCTTACTTGTTACCGCGTACGTGTTAGTAAATATAATTAAAATTTTTTATATCGAGTAACGCTTGTCCATTTAAGATATCGGTTCGTACCAAAGAATTATTTTAAGGAAAAAATCCATTCGAAAAATTCCAAAATTCATTTACAAAAAAAGAGTATAAGGTTTCTGATATTTGCCAAAACTGAAATTTTTGGTTGTAATTTATGGAACGTAATTCTACGCAATTTAAATAATTACATATGTAACGGTTTCTAAGTGTATCTGATTCTTATCTCCGGTATTTTATGTTATGTATATATATATATATATATATATATATATATATATATATATATATATATATATAAAAGCAATTTTTTGGTTTAATAATGTCTGAAATATTAGTTAAGAAACTGGGCTTCGCAATTGACGAGCCGATAAACGTCGATTTCAATAAAAATGCATTCATCAACACTTCGGAGATTTGCAGTAATCACATAAACATCGATGTCAGTAAGTATTATCATTATTATTTGTCATCTTCAAATTGTGTTATTTTACGTAAAAAGGGAGCCCAACTTTATATCTATCAAATAAGAATTGTTTTTGTTTTTTTATATATAATTTTAGAATAATTGTGTCCTTTTTGTAAGATTAGTATCGCTATTTTAAACGTTTGGAATGTAGTGATTTTAGTGATTTTTAAAGATAAGCAACAGAAAAGTAGTTAAAATCACTAAAAAATGGTTTTCTTTATGAACATTCGAGGTCAGTTTCCATCATTTATTCCTACCCTATGTGACTTTTGTGAATTGGTGCATTGATGACCCGATCTTATCCTGCATGTAATCCAAAAAACGAGTCAGTGAGCGACCTCCCCTTCTTTTCTCCAGTATCAACCTTTGTGTTATCATCTCCTCAAATTCATCTCGTCTTATTTCAAAAAAAAAACTTAATACATCTTCTATTTTTCGGATCAGTCTATTATAGTCGAGTAATTTTAAAACTGACATTGTTTACTACATTTATTTAGTGATTGCAAATGTAGAAGATCGAATAAACTTTTTCTCGGGTTCATTTCAAATTTTTAATTCTCGTTACCTTAAAAATGCACTGATAATTTTTTATTTATGATTATAAGTTTTATTAAGCAATTCGGATCAATTTTTTTTTTTTTTGCGAACAAATTATTTAATTATCATTTAAACAAAAGTTATCGAATATATTTTTACGCTGATAATTGCATATACGTTAATTGAAATTAATAAAAAGCGATATTCGAATAATGGTCACAAACTTTGGTAATACCGTTGTACATCATCTAGAAAATTGATATCGTTTACATTATATCCGTTAGATGTCGCACTTGAACCGTAACTTTCTGTTGGACAACTATTTGTTGTTTTTTTTACGTTTATTCCGTTGGTTCCATTATTTGAAATTTAGATATCACGTATCATTTAGAAAATTTATTTCGTTTAGGTATTACGTTTAAATCACGATATCGTTTATGTAAGATAACTGTTTGTTTATATACGTTTATTTAAATCGTTTAATTATTTCAAATTTAGACGATATCGTAAACCATAATAGAACGTTACATCCGTTTGTCGACCGAAGCAAAACATTCGCCATTCGAAACAGAGGAAGTTGTACTTCGTCCAGCGATTCAACCGCAAGTGGAAGTATCGACGAAGAAGCAGTGACTTTTCTACGACACAGAGATTCTACCGCCAAATGTCCGAGGATATTACAGCAAATTCTTCAACATCAGCAAATACAACCAACATTGGTATCATTACCCGAAAATCAGGATGTAAGCGAAGCCGTTTTTGAAATTAACGCTTTATTTCGAAATCGGAATTATAATTATTCGAATTAGTACGTGTATTTGACGAACACGGTGGGAGCATGTAATTTCTATCATCATTATTATTAAGTGCTGTCTCCGTATCGGGGAGGTAGGCGACTACTTACCTGTACATATTTTGTTGAACAGTGTGTAAGTAGCGTACATGGCAATGATAATATAGCGTTAGCGTAGATGGACATGCACACTAGAGACCTATTAAAATATAAATTGAAAAATCACCAGTTAATATGCAAATTGAAAAATTACCAATTTCTATTAAGATATTTATATTTTTATTTTCTGATGATAATTTTTACGTATCGTATTTGAACTCGGTACCTTCCATATAGACGTACATGCTCTAGTCACGTTATCCCGACGATACATAATTTCCAATGATTTTAAAAGTTGATGTAAATAAGTGATTTTTCCATTTGTATAGAAATAGGTGATTTATCAGTTTGTATAGAAATAGGTGATTTTTCAATTGTGTACAAACTGGGCAATCGCCTATTTCCATGCAAAGTGACAAATCACCTATTTCTGTACAAATGGAAAAGTCATCTATTTATATCAACTTTTAAAATCATCCATTTCTATATTAATTTAAAAACATCTATTTATTTGAAAAATCACGTAATGCAAACTGAAAAATCGCCTAACACATGTCCATTATTAAAAATTTCCGTTTGTCTAGTGCGTCGTTGTCATGCAACAAGATCAATTCTCCGATTATCAAAATGTATTCGACGATCCGGTCAGCGGTATTGTAGGAAAATGCGGATTATTAGAAGTGGCGTTCGCTTATGACGCGCCAGTTCGCAAAATGACGGTACATCTTTTACAAGCGAGAGATATTCCAGTTAAGGATCACGGAAAACCTTCTTGTACTCAAGTAATGTTTTTTTTTTCAAATTATAATTTTTTCTCGTATCGAATTTGGCCATCTTTGGACAATGTAAAATAGTCTATGCACGATAGTTTTGCTCACCGGACAATATTTCTTTATCCACTCATCCGTTTATTTTTCTTTAAAACTCCCGAAATTGAATTTCTTCTTCTATCTGTATATTTCATTATTAGTTTCAAAAATTTTGTATCTGTTCTAAACAGGATCTTACTTTTCTAAAATTTCGAATTATTTATTTACTTCTATCTTCATTTTAAAAAATCGACATTTTTAAACACTTTTGCGCTTAACGGACACGTTACTTACAAACTGTAATCAGACTGCGTTGAATAATTTATTAACTTATTTTTCACGACTTTAAATATTCCGATAATTTATTATCAAGTAATAGCATTCATAAAATCTTATCTATAAAACTTCAAAATTCACGTACGTAATTACTTGCATTAAAAAAACACATTCTTTCACAATTTTTTATTCAAATAATTCACCAGTGATATTCGAGAGATAATAAACATTTTATTTACTTATTGAAGCGCATTCGCATTATACAGAAGGTATTGACAAAAATTTAATATATTTATGTATTTGCATGTACATATTGTTTTAGATACACGCTGTTTTGCTACCTGGTAAGAAACAGAAACAAAAAAGTAAAGTTCGCAGTGGTGACAATCCCCAGTACATAGAAACATTTTTATTCAATCGCATATCCCCGGGTACTTATTTAAATTTATATATATATATATATATATATATATATATGTGTGTGTGTGTGTTATATCTACATTTCGTAATTCTATCAAATATAGTAGAACCCTCTCTAATCCGTCATCTTTTGGGCTTAAAGTCGGAATAAAAAAAGTAAAAGTTGGTATTATTATAAAATATAGAATACGGATTTATAATAAAATAAACCATCCCGTAATTGAAAAATTATTGTATTTTCCTCTCCAGTAAAAAAAAAATTAATGCGTTATTTGAAAAATAGAAATATTGTATGTATTTACATATGTATTTTTAAACTTACTTTAAAAGTGTCAGTTATAAATTTTTGTATAGCAGATGAAATTTTAAACTTAGCTGCAGTGTTCCTACATTTCTTGATTCACAAAATAACCACGTATGTTTAGGTTGAGTTATGTTCTATTTACGGAAGGTACGTATTAAACAAGTCCTTGGCGTTGACGTATGAAATTCAGGTAGGAGGTTCATCATCTTAGCTATCCGAGTCGTCATTCACATTTTATTCACAATTATTCCCCAAAACAGCGGCATTAATCTAAATATAGTCCTTAACTCCACCACGTGCATTCTGTTACACAGTTTGTAGATTTATAATGATTTCCTGCGTGTCGTTTTTTGCTCATTTTCGATTTGGTTACTTTAACCACCAATGTTTACGTCAAGATTTTCGCAGCTTATCAGGTTTCAGTTTTTTAAAAAAAAAACAAAAGATAATAATCACAGTTAAAACATCGTGAACAATAAACGAAGTTACTATTGACAAATATCACAATAAACACCACGATTTCTTTAGCAGTAGGATGCTGCTTAAAACCAAGGATACAGTACTTAGGCAATCTACCTCTGAAAACGAATCTGCGAGGATGACTGGGCGTTCTAAGATGTTATTTGTATATTAAAATATATACTGAACTGGCCAAGAAAATAAGCAATAATCATATAACGTGGGATACTAAATTGAACAAAAATTGTAGGCTGATTTAACAATTTTTTTCAATGACTGTTAAAGATAAAATACTTATTAATCGATCATATCCTGGTTTCGACCTTTGATAAGGTTTTATTCGTTTCAACGCTGAAAACAACCTCTCTACACTAGCAGTTTTTTTTTAGGTATTGTCATATCAATTTATATAATTTATAAATTTCGGACAAGAACTCATCAAACTTAGAGATGCCTTCATTGCTTCCACTAATTCATAGTCAGTATCCGTATATATAGCATTTATTTTTCAACTAGACTTAAAAGAACGAAGATTGTCGACTTAATCCCCTAAAACAAAATGAGAATATATCATTGGATGTATCCGCTGTTCTAATCGCTACCTTTGAACATAAGTCCCTCCTAGTTTGATGAGACTACAAATCTTTTCTCACCCCTTAATAACAATGATACTTCTACACCGACTGTATATGTGATAACTGGTGTATAACGCCAAGCGTTGTTTGCAACTGTTGAAGCAAAATTAGCTGGAATATGATCACTTTCTATGTTCATAACTTTATAAGTTACGATTAAAAAAAAAAATATTTTCTCGGGATTTTTTCAGGTAAGCGGGGCTTATCTCGCACTTGGAGTGCACACCGTTGGATTTTAATAAGCGCAATTTCGATAAATAAACTTTGTTATATTTTAGTTATTATTTTACACTTTTTTTTCTCTTTTTAAATAAAGATTTTATTGGAACTGTAAAACTAATTACATTTACCATAACTGATTAAAGGAGGATTTCACTGGTGGTTAAATTATTTTATAAAAAATAATAAAATTAAATATTAATAAGATCCAGCTGATGTTTTGTTTTCAGCCGACGGGTGTCATTAGAATCGTCTAATAGTAAAACTGCTTCAACGTTCGAGTGGAGGTGAAGACGATTAATGTAGCTGTTTGCCTTCTGGTGAATGATAAAAGGAACTGGATCGATTTTGAGATCAGTGCGAAGTTGGACGTTTGAGACAAACCAAGGTGCTCTTGAAATCATACGCATAAACTTGTTTTGAAATTTTTCAAAAATTTCGGGATTGGATTTGGCTCTCTGCGCCAAAGCTCCATGCTGGTCCGAAAATTGAGGTATAGATGAGTCTCTTGCTTTCGAGACTGAGCTCAGATTGAGGCTGAAGGAGCCATCGAAAGTTGGAGAGCAGAAGGTCCAGCTTACAGTCAAGATGCAGATCTAAGTAGCGAGCCGAGTTAGAAACTGGAACCGGTTTACCATCTAAATAAGTTGGAATGTATCCATGGTGTCAAAGAAAAAGGTCTACTCGTACTGTCATTTAGTTTAATTTTCCAGGTACGAGCCCAAATTGAAATATTGTGTACAGCTGTTTGAAGGATACATGCAGCTGTATCATAACTGCATTGCAGTGTCGTCGGCAAAAAGACGTGTTGTCTCAGCTGTTCGAGGAATATCTATAGTATAAAGTAGGAAGACAATAGGACCAAGTACAGAACCTTGTGGAACACCAGCACGAATGCTAACGTAGTGCGTAGTAGCTCATCCAAGATGTATATAGAACTGTCGATCAGTTTAGTATGACGAAAGTAGTCTGCAAAAGACCGGTGAAAAATAGCTTTTAATTTTGTGAATTAAGCCAAGGTGCCAAACTTTATTAAAAGCAGCACTAACATCTAGAAAAACTGCTGTAGCAAATTCTTTGTTCTCAAGTGCTTGAGTTGCAGTATGTATAACACGGTGAATTTGCTCGACCGTTGCATGCTTTTCACGAAATCCAAACTGTACCTGGTATCAAATATTTGTTTACAATAACTGTCCGAAGTCGCTGTGAAATAATGTTTTCAAATATTTTTTTCGCAATGATTGGTAGTGGGGAAATGGGCCGATCCAGGATTCTCGGCTGGTTTATTGAGGATTGAATGCTATTGCTCTCAAAAACATGTTCAAAATGTTTAGCAAAGACATACGCTTTCTCAGAATCGCTCCGAGCCCATGAGTTATCTTCCTTCCTCAAAGGAAAACAAGACCGAGTAGGACAGCGAATTCGCCTAGCGGCAGTCCATAATCAGTAATTAGCTTCTTTAGTGGAGCCAAGGGACAATAGGTAATTGGAAATGAATTGTTCCTCACTGACGAATCGCATGTGTGGTATCTTTAGACAATTTATTGAAAACTGATTTATTTTAATTGGCACGGTGTCTTTGCTAGGCTTTCCTTGTTTAGCGTCTTCGATTGACTAAGTGACGAATGAAGTTAGGATATCCGACTTCAGCTGGGGATTGTTCAAGATACTTCGAAATTGTTTATTCGTCGATACGAATGCAGGATCATTTCTTACATTTAATAATAAAATTTTACCCGTTTTTCTACCAATTTCGTATCTGAATCATACAATGTAGACTTTCCTGTTTAGCCAGTTGATAGTCTATTTACATTTTGAACGAATCACTTGCATTTCATTCTTTAAAAATGTTAAATTATGGCTTCTTCATCGTTTGTAACTTTATAACTGCTAAATAATCGAAGTGATAAAAATCGTGTACGATCACGGGATATTAATAAACGTATAATTTAAGAAACTATTCTTCATCGAAACTGTGATACTTAATCGATTTCAAATCTGAACTGTAGATAGTTTTCAATGTATTTATATAAAAAAAAATAATTAAATTATTTGTTAGCATTAAACTTTCATCTACCATAAAGCGGACACCCTGAGTGAAAGGGTTAAATTTTTTTGAATAATGATAAAATTGTTAGTATTTATTTTTTTCGCGCTGTAAAATTATGCACGAACGAGAGTATATGTGATATGTTACTACGTGTGACTAAATTGTCGTATTTATTTGTTGCTCGTATTGCAGAAGAGGTGAACAATTTGAGCGTCAGATTTCGATTGTACAATTACGAGCGAATGCGTCGTCAAAGGCTAATAGGCGAATGTATCGTCAGCTTCGCGAATATTAATTTACAATTACACACGAACATTTGGATACCGTTAGAACCTAAAGCGAACATCATCGTAAGTATCAAGGTTTTCATGCGATAATCACTTTTTTCTTTTTAATTTGAAACAGCCTACCCAACGTCATACTGTACTTACATATTTCTATAAACTCGGACAACTTCTCTAGAAATATCGCTATGTCCGGAAATAGATGTAAATTCTCAAGATGAAGAAGGGACAATACATTATATGGAGGACCATTACGAGACGCGCGCAGTAATTTAAGGTACAGTTCAGAGCGTAACGTTATTGAAGAAGGACATTCGAAGAACACGTGATCAGGATTGAAAATTGCACGTGCAGCACGTAGAGGGCAATAAGGAGTTTCTCTAAGCTACATAGGGAACAGGCGGTCCGGCAACAAGTAATGCCCGAACCACAATCTACTGACAAGTACAATTCCTCTCCGCTAATTTTTTTTTTAAAATAGAACCATAGAAATCTAGGAACAGATGGTTGCAACTGATATAGTACCTACTAAGAGGCGACTGATGTATATACTCCACGTCTGTTCCCAGAGTTTCTTATGTTACGACTGTAAAAAATTTATGATATCAAGTGTAGAAACTAAAAAGAATACCACACCAACTCACATTTAGCTAATGAATCTACAATTTCATTGTCAGGGATTCTTCGACGTCCCGGTATCCATAACAAAGACACGAAAGTAAACGTACATACGTATAAAACTTATTTGAAGTAATGTAGATCGTACATTCCACAAAAGCACCAATGTCTCTTAGTTGCAGCGAATAAAAATATATATTTCATCTTAAACTGTTAAAATAACGAAATTATTTTCAATCGTGTTTAAAAATAATTTTAAGCGTAAATAAAAAATGGAAAACGGCAAATCACCTCACCGTGTCCGAAAAAAAGACGAATTGTTTTTCAAAAATCATAAAAATGACCAGTAGTGAAAAAAAAATTTCGCAGAAACCACAAAAAAACTAAATTTTAATCAGATATTTCGACACTGCCGCTATCTATGAAACAATTCAAATCTTGCTTCCGATAGAGAGCGGTAGCGTATACCGGATATATAAAATAACTCCGGATTGTTACAAATTCTAGTCTATGCGATCTAAATTTATAAATAATAATACTTGACAAAAGACGATATATAAACTGTATACATCTGTATTGTAAATACCTAAAACACTTATTTTTAATAACTTGCAATGATCAGTTATAAACATTCGAAGAAGGTACCGTTTCGATAATATTTTATTACTTTATTTGTGTCTATACTCCGTTCAGAAATTCTAATCGTTTTATTATTTCTGTTCTTAAATAGGGAAAGAACCTAAATTTCTCATACTCGCGTTATCTGACTATTTGTTGTGGACAGTTATATAACAGTTATATATATATATATATATATATATATATATATATATATATATATATATATATAAATTTACCTAAAATAAAGTTCTTTTAATGCCGTACACCATTGTAGTGCGTAGGCTATTCCTAAGAATTTCTCTCCCTTGCTGTCTTAAAAAACCTACCAATATCGTTAAAGTTATTCCATTCCTTGATGTTTTTATTCATGAATTTATTTTAACACCGACTGGTCTTTTATTATGAATTCTTTCTTGTAGTATTAGGAGCAAAATTTTATACTTTTCTCCTCTTAGAGTATGACCTAGATATGCAATTTTTCTTCTTTTAACATTGTTTACGAGTTTATTTTGTACGCAAGTTCTTTTCAATGCATTATTATTTGAAGCTTTTTCGGAAAATAAAGTTGAACCACTAAATTTCTGTCTAATGTAACTTATACTCTAAGAATTATTCATTTTCATTGAAAGATATATTTGTACCTTTGTTAGGTTTAGGTTTGCTAAATTTTATTGATTGGAATAATTTTACATTCTCGACGGGTTTTAATCTTTGAATTAACGAGAAGTGCAAAAATTAGGGGCGTTGGCGAAATAGCGGACTTTTTCTTCGTCTAATCAGGAATACCAAGTGTATCGCCTTGAACCCACGAAACTCGCGACTCTGCTTTCTATTAGCGTGTTTCTTTAATAATTTTTCGAATTTGAATTATTAAATATGTATAAAGGAAGACAGATACTCGTTACACATTGATTTCTAGAGATTATTACTATACAAATATTTATCAAGTTGTAAAATTTTTATATTAATGCGTTCATGTTTATTATAAGCAATATGTAATTTCGTTTATATGGTATTTTTTAAATTCGTTAATTTTTTAAAATGCCTTTCAATCCAATCGTTCAAAATGTAGAATAATCTAAATTTAACGGAAGACAATTATAATAATAATGAAATCTTTTAATGGGTAGTTAAACGCGCAAGCCTGTGAAGTTTTAAGTTTATCACAAAGCGATAGTACCGGTTCTATATTATCGATGCAACACGGAGGAGTACCGGAATTGCTTCTAGGATTGTCTTACAACGGCACAACAGGAAGATTATTTGTGGAAATCATAAAAGGAAGTCATTTCAGGTAAATTAAATTATACTATTCGGTACGTCCTAAATTCATTTGAGTAGTATATTATTATATTTTAATACTTTTAAATTAGTTTGTTTATTAGAAATTTGTTCATTCATTTATTTATTGTCTGAATATAAAAAATTATATTCATACGGTATATTTATATTTTAGAATCATTTGCTCAAATGATTTTTTTCTCTCTCATTAAAGTATTTGATTTTCAAAAATAATTATAATACGATTTACATTATAAACTAGCTTATTTATTAATAACGTTCTGTATCTAAACATTAGTATAATAAATTCTAAAATTGAAAATAATCGTATCGAAAAATCGACTTATCATATCGTTACTTCCCGTTTCTAACCCCGCATAAGAAAAAAAAAAAGCTCAACTCAGTCATAAGATATTCATCGTTTTCGCATTTCTTTCAAAAATAGGTATACTTCCGTACATTTGATTTCATTAAGATCTATTTTATCTCTCAATTCAGTTGCACATTTACGTACACTGTCTATTAATTATCATAATCCGTCTCTCGCGGACACAACTATGGTGTCATTAGTGAATATAACGTTGTTCGCGAATAACAAATTCCGTCTGTTGAGTCCGCTACACTCTTTATTCAAAAAACCGGCATAGAAAAGAATTAGTGACAATATGCAACTATGTTTTATTTCAATTTTTTATTTTTATATCATTCTGAAGATGAAACTTACTATTTGTTCTATTTCTTCCATAGGAGATCGCGGCGTGTATTAGCCTCACGGATGTAACTGGAAAAGTGTCTTTATTGAATATTCCATTTTTTTTTTTCACAAAATCAAATTATCCTCTGTTTTTCTTCATTATATTTGCCTTATTCTAATTTACTTACTTATTTGCGTAGGTTTTTATATTCGCTTTTACAAATTTAATAATCGTATTAACATTATTCAATGGTTGTGTATATGTTTTTCCCATTTTTTTTATTATAAATACTCTTACTCTGTTCCCATGTTATGGATTGTCATTTCAAATGTAACAGAAAACGACAAAAAGGCCTCGTCTATACACCATTTTCCATTTTCAGACGACTTAGTTTCGCTTATATATCTTAATTTAATCTGACGATCATATTTTGAAACTCATTGGCTTTATATAAGCTTTGAAAATTTTGTGTTCCAATTTTAATTTCTGTTTTACTTGACACCGTTTTATCGCTAGTTTATTTTAAAGTGGTTCATTTTTCATTATCAACTTCCAGAACTCGATATCTACCGATCACCTGTCAAAATCTGACATGGATGAAAATATTATTATGAATTTTTTTTCTTGTCTTTTGCGAGGACTTTGTACGAGAGTTAATCATTTTATCTGTAAGAGGTGTTGGATATTCGCCTATTCTTTATGGACTAATCTTCGTCAGTCGGATTGGCGAACATTTCATCAAACAAATTCCAGATGTTTGGCTGTTATAGTGCCAATGATATCCATAAGTATAAGTAATTTCAGTAAGTGAACCTTTTTCCGTTTATCTGTTAGCAGATTGTTAGTTCGATCAACACAGATCCGGTCGCGGTAAATAATTGTTACTCAGGATGATGTGGATATGTAAAACTTATATGATAATTATTTTGTTACTCTATTATTGAAACTAACACCATTATCTAAGAAGATAACTCTAATTACAATATCTGTGTTCCGCAGAATTCCTATATATGTATGGGAACTACCTGTTCCATTCAGCATTCGCTTCGCATCTTAAGAAATCTACAGTATTGCAAAATACCTGTTTGAGGTTAATGTCTGGAGCCTTTGTTTCAACCCCTAAATTTGTATTAGAATCTGAAGCTCTTATCCCCCCTCTACTGCTGAGGGCAATTTATCTTTCAGACAAATATATCATAAAGGGCTATGAGCGAGTACCTGATAGCATATACAATAAATTCTTGTGGATTTACACTAATTGGAGATTTTCTCATCATAAAATTCCTCTCTTAGCATTGAGGGCTAATTATTGGCATCCTCACATTAACCTTATCATTCCCAAAGTCCCTTTAAAGTATGCCTCCATTCCCTTTGAATGCAGTTTTTTAGATCCAGAGGTACATACCAATGAGTTTCATTTCTTAATCGGACAGGGTAATTCTAGAATAGTGAATAGCCTTTTCAGGTCAGTTATCATGCATAAGTGGCCTAATCATTTGTTAATTTATACAGATGGGTCCAAGAGCAATGCCTTGCCCTTTACAGGCGCGGCATTCTATACACCTCAACTGGCTATCACCAAATCATATCGTTTACCGAGTTTCTCCACTATGTTTATAACAGAAGGATATGCAATTTTTAAGGCTTTGCAATTTGCACGAGTTAATATTACGCGTGCAAATGTACTTATTCTATCTGATTCCTTAAGTGTCCTGAATGCCATCCAAAATCCCAATCGTACATTCAAAACTAATAGAGTTATTCTGACAATAATAGAAAATATAATGTATCTACAAAAAAAGAATGTCTATGTGAAATTTACATGGATCCCAGCTCACATCGGGATCAAAAATAATTAAATTTGTGATCAGACAGCCAACAGAGGCCTACTGATCCCTGCGAATCCCTCCACATGTTTAGCTGCGTCCGCAAAGGCGGATTTGTTTCATCTCTGGAGCTCCATGTTCTGTGCTATTCGTAACAATTTCTACAAACAAATTCAAACAAGTTTACCCAAACAATCTCTCTTTCTAATTAAGCCTCCACATTTAATACCGATCCGTAAATTTTTCTCTATTTTAATTCGTACTAGGTCAGGACATAATCTGCTGCCCAGCCATCTCCACCAGATAGGGTTGGTTAGTTCCAGTACTTTCCAGTCCCCATTGGACTGTGCTTCGACAGCAGACATTAATCATGTCATTTTTTCATGCAGTCTATATAGTCCACACAGAGAAACCTTAATCAAGACATTAATACAGTTAGGTATCTTCTCTCCGTACTCTATTGCATACCTCCTATGCTTAAATAATCCTGTGTCAATAGCACTGGCCTCTTATATATATAAATCTAATATTATTTTGTAATTTTCACATCTATGTATACCGTAATATATGTCTTAGTTTAGTTAATTACCTCTCTATTTTATAACTCATCTGTTAGCGTTAGAGTTTGGTTTATTTTAATTTATATATGCAATGAGTAGTAATGGCTTTAAACTCAAATTGTGTAACAATAAAGAATAATAATAATAATAAATTAATAAAATGAAAACATAACTGATTCTTTGATTTATATCATATTTTTATTTACTTACAACTACTCACCTGCATTGAGATAATAAATGTGGAAACATAAAGTATGAATTTGTTTAAGTAAATAAAATCTGTTATAGAATATATACTAGTCCTTTTTAAAAATAAAACTTATTTCTGCTTTCGATCAATTCACAATAATTACATGGAGTGAAATTTGGTTTTGTAATAAAAATCTTGTAATGAATAAATATGTTCGAACTAAATGAAACCAACAGCAACAAACCGTTACCTTGCGATAAGGATATTTATCCAGATGCTACGGGAATAAACCCTGACAGAAAATCAGGTGAAAGACAACGGATACGAACAGATAATTATATCGAAATAGTGTATGAGACAATAGGCGGTCACCGAAAATAATGGAGTGTAACTAGACTTCATCGGTGTGGCACTCTATAGGTGGAAAGAATCTTGCGTCAGATCAGAGAAATTTCCATGCAAATGCACAATGGAACAGCCGCGGTTCAGCACGAGAAAGGAAATAAAATGAATGTGGAATATGCGCAGTCTTTTACGCTGGAAAATTAGAAAACCTATGAAGAGAAATAGGTCGATTGGAAATAAATATATTAGGAGTCAGTGAAATGACAATGAGGTTTTAACGCGCGGAGAATTAGTGTATTACTCTAGCTCTTTCGGAAACATACATTAGAATGATGTAGCAATAATAATGAACTACGATTTTAATGGTGAAACCGTTTTTACAAATTTTAAACAGATTAGTATTGTTACAACAGCAAAACCCACTGGTTGCTATCAACATTACGATGCTCCTGTCGCAGATAAAAGTGAAATGTAGAAATCGGGGTGAGATAAAACGTTATTTTAACATAATTTTAGATGACTAGGATGCAAAAGTAGGGGAAAAAATGTGATCAGATCTTAGAAAAATTTGACTTAGTTTCAAAAATGAAAAAGCAGAACATTTAATTTATTTGTCATGAAATGTTTATGACCAACACCTGATCTGATTTTCCACCGAGACGGCATTATACTTGGACATGGCTTATTAGAAAGATTACCAAAACATACTTATTATTCTTATCATAACTTATTGTATTCTAAATGTATACTGTAAGTAACGTTATTCAACAAAATTAAAGAAATAGGCATACTACCTGAGGACTCGTAGAGATCGACTTTTATACCGTTGCCAAAAATTCTCACGTAGCTATTTTAGATTGAATAGTTCAATGAGTCAAATGCTAAAAGTATTTTTAAGATTAAGCAGCAGATGCGAAGCATATATAGGCATGAACTATGCACGTGTGAGCCTAATATTCTACTATAATGTGTTACTATGTGAAAGAAAATTAGGATGAGTTATGTGAATGAATAAAATTGCCAAAGCTAATTAGATCACGGCAGTCAAAAACCCAAAATGATGATAGTATCTAAAAATTTGGTCACCATATGTATCAAATTGAAATTGATGATCATACCTTCGAAATTGTGCAATCGTTTAAATATTAGCACACTAGTATTGAGAGGTGCTAACACCGCGAAAGAAATACAAGGATTGTACGAGCTGAGATGGCATTTATAAAGCTGTTACACGGTTCAACATTCGCTACTGTTGCATTACGAAAATTATTTATTAATTAATGTAGCCACTTCATTGTATCCTTTTAATAACAAAGGAATAAATTACATCAATAACAAGAATGTATGCTCTAGTTGGTTACTTTATTTTAGGTCGTTAATTAACGTTCGAGTTTTTATTATAATTCAGTATGCTAAACTGTCCTCACACAGGCATGTAACAGCTTCTCGTGCACCGGACACTTACGTTAAATTACTATTACTAAACAATACTGGACAAGAATTCGCCCGTAGTAAAACTTCGGTACGAAGATCGCAGACAAATCCGCTTTTTAAAGAGTTGTTCATGTTTCAGGTTTGTTTACTTTATAAAATAATAGTTTCGATACACACAGAATTATAATTTACTCTATTATATTGATCAAATTAATTTGCGAATCCTAAGGAAAATAATATTGAACCTGGTTCACAATTTACCGAACAATTGTCGAATTATAAACTTCGTAATTGTTACGTGTCATTAATTTTCTCAATAATTTCAAAATATGTTTATATTAGGGACGGGGGAGGTTATAAGCTTATTGTAGACTTTTATAAATAAAAATTTATAATAATAAATAGATTCGGTGTGATAAAATTCTGTGAAAATTATTTATAATTTTCTTTCTTCTTTATTTCATTAATTACAGAGCGGTTATTATATTTTACGACCCCCCACCAAAAAAAAAAACAAATATATATAAATAAATAAAAAAAAAAAATGTCTTTAAACATTCCTTACATTTTGTATAAAAACATCATGTAACGTTGTAATTTGTTCTTATCAGAATTATAATTATATAGAATTATCTTTATTATTAAGATAGTTTCAAGAAAAGGGAAACATGAAAACCTGTTGTAAAAATTTTTTTTAATACTTTCATTAAATGATGAAATTATTGCAAAATCATAATAACGTATAAGGCAATCTTTTATAGGTAACATTATTTCAACTTTGCGATATTACCTTAGTATTGGTAATTTATAACAAGAAAACCATCAAGAAAAAGGAAAGATTAGGGTGGTTTAGCATGGGTAAAACGAACACGAGCGAAGAGGAGCTTAATCATTGGAAAGATATGAAATACGGAAGAGGTGATCAATTATGCAGATGGCACATACTTATTGAGACGTAACGAATACGGTAAGATACAATTTAAAAAATAAAGAAATAAAGAGAATGTAAATTGGTGGCAGCAAGAAATTGTATATACGATATTTTGTCAATTCTTTATATATACATATTTCTTTTTTGCAAAAGTTTTACTTTTATTATATTACTACGAACGGTATGAGAATGCGGGTGTATGTACGTTATTTTTTCACATTTTTTTCTCTATATGTATTTATATTTTCCGATTAATATTTTTTATACCACGCCATGTTTCGGTTGAATTTTTTTCATTTTTTTAAAAATCATTTAATAACGACGAATGTTACGTTTAGTTTAAATTATATGTACAACTACTAAACATATAATGAACTAATTAGTGTTTTTCGTTTGAGGAAACTTACTGCCATTCAAATTAATTTCCACTCGTATAATATGTTATTTATTATATTACAATGCGTCAACTACAATAATAGAAAGTGTTAAAATTCGGTATATTTGATACATAGTTAATTTCAATTTAAATACATCCATTTCTGTTTAAATAAATCACCTAACGTCAATATCAGCGGTTTTATTTCCGGTATTTCTTCTAATTTTCACGTTCCGAAATGAATAAAAAATTATGGACTCCCTAATCTTTTTTACGATTTCTTATTTAAAACAATTACGGTTATTTCGAGTAAAGTAGTCTTTATTAACATATTTATTTAACGTGCGCAATAAATTAATAATTTATTATTTCAAAATTATCAAATCTAATCCTCCTTTCTTTTTTTTCAATTTTATTTTATATCTATTATAGGTTGATAATGCGTTAATATTCAGCTGACTTTTTCAATGATAAATGTTTCTATTCAAAACGTAATTTTCATCATACGAATTTTTAATAACATGTATCTATATTAAGACGACGATGAAATTAATTAATTACCGTGAATATATATTTACTTCGGCATAATTTTGTTTTACAAACATAATTATATATCGAGAAAATTTTGCTATTTAAGAAGACAGTTTCGTTTTAGACTTTACGAACTTACTGAAAAATTCGACAAATTTATCTAGGTGGTTTTTCTAGTCTTATAACTAATCTAAATTCTTTCGGATTTTCTTATCCAACTCCGTGGAGTTATTCAATAATTTCATGTAATACATTTATTCACTCTTTAAAATAACGTGTGTTCTTTCTTCGGCACTCAGATTTTCGATCTTCGTTTAATTAATACGAATTTTATTAATCAAATTCCTTTAAATTTCATCGATGCGATTCTTAATTTGGAAACCGATCTATTTCATCTTCCCGTCACCGAATAACTTACAACTAATTTTTTTTTATAGAAAACATTTCTAATTAAAAGTAATAAAATATTAATTTTCAATTATTTAACTAATACCTCACTCTTGTTTAATCATTAGTTATTTTATTTAATATAAAACTTTTTTGTGTGTGTTACCGGCAAGTATTTACATGTATTTATTTTAAAAGGACCAATTTAATAGATATTTTTAACGATATTTCCACTTCTTCAAAGTTACCTTCGTTACTATATAATATCGTAACGGATTATACATATTTCATCTTAATAAAGTAACGTATTACTATAACGAAAAAAATCACATTCCAATTACACGTGCGTCATATTTATTTCATTACATTAAACAGACACGTGCGCACAATTTTTTTTTTAGATAACTTCGTGTTTCCGTTTTTTTTTTTGTTTATATTTTTCTTTTATACTACTTTCATTTATATCACTGTGTTCACTATTTTTTTTTTTTTTGTACGATCAAAATATAAAAATTTTTATTTATTGTGTATTGCCGTTAGTTATTTTTGTTTTTTGTTAAGTATTTTACAAAAATAAAACACTATATCGAACTATTCGTCTTTATAAATCCGGACGAAGCATTTTCGTTTGATTTCTTCAATTCGCCGATTGATGGATATGAATTATATAATTCTAGTAATTAAACTGAACATTAAAATCGAAATTATCTGTGCCTAACCTCCTTTTTAAATTTACTTAACTGAAATCGCTACCGTGTACTTTATTATTCGATTAATTTGTTGTTTTCTTAGACTACTATCAAATATTTTCTTCCATTTTTCCTTAACAAAACTTCTTATATTTTCGGTCAGACTATCCATTTACCGTTCTTCTTTTAATTTTCTAAGCGGCCAAGAGACAGGAAGAAGATGAAATGGATAATGAACATAAAGAATTGGACAGGAATAAATGATATTGGAAATTTGGTGAAAGCAGCAAGAAGCAGAACATTAAAATTAGCCGACGCGTCAAAGACGTAGGGCACTACAAAGAAGAAGAAGAATTGTTGCTTCCCGAATTATATGTATTTTTGAATTTTTTTTTATTCGTCATCTTTTCCTGTCCAATTAACCTCCTCTAGTCAAGAGTTTCGAAGGCTTCTATTCTTGTACACGTTTGACTATTGATAGTTTCAGTTTTCGATGTACAGCAGCGCATCGTATATGTATGACGAACGGTGGTATTTTCTACAATATTGCGTTTTTGGAAGTAAGTTATTTGTTTTTATTATTGATTTATCTTTATCGGCCATTCCATGAGTGATTACGTTCCTTAAGTGTCCAGTACAATTTATTCTTTTTGGTCTCTTTCTATTAGTTTTTATATTTATTAAGCCTTATTTTTATATTTTATGGCTATCGTTTTTTCTTATTTTATTGTTATATTTACACACTTATATATACTAAATTTGCCAGCAGCTGTGTTACAGGTTCTTCAAGTCTCTTTATTCTCATCGCTACCTATAATTGCTACTGTGAAATTATTATTCAATTTTATATATACATATATATATATATATATATATATATATATATATATACATATATATATATGAGTAGGGTAGCGTGAACTTCGAAATAGAAGAAGCGCCATAATGAAAAAAAAATTTTTTGAGTGTATGAAAATAGGTATACGTAAAATTCGGACAGTTTATGTCGTTTTTGTGCTTTATGCAGAGTATTCAGATCATCAAGGCCACTTCCATTCCATACATTTCTTTCTTGGTTAAATAAAAGGCACGTCCAACAAAACATTTGTTTTTTTAATTTCTTACAAAAGGATAACCATGCGATTGTTGTGTATAAATTTGTTTGAAAATGACGATTAAATGTTTTATGTCCTCTTGATTTTGTAATCAACTTTTCTAAACCAGGCGTGGGTAGATCATTTTGAATAATATTAATTTTTTCTTGAAAATGTAATGCACTAAAACTAACCAGTAGACGTTTTTTAATAATGCAATTACGTACAGCTTCAATTTCGGAAGATATTGTATTTAAACAGACTGGTTGCGGCAGCGATGCACATAAAAATTAAATGGATTGTATCGGAAAATTTTTCCGGAAGATTTATGATATTATGGTAGTACTTTCTATATTCTCCTTCAGGTAGTAAATTTCAATAATAAACAGAAGGTATGAAGTTCTATGATTGTTCTAATATTTGGTAACATATAAGTGCAAGAAACATATAAACGTGTTCTTAAAAAGTAGAAAATAAAATTTTGGTTCTCAATGTGTTTCATACTAACATTAAGTTTACATTGGTAGAATGTAGAATTATTCTTTTTTGGGATGCGATGATAAATCGTAATGCTAGTAATAAATGCAAAATAACTGATTTCATTTCCTTCAGCTTTAGGAAATGAAAACAATGAAATTGATTTTTACCTGTGAAGCATTATTACTTATGGACCAGGAGTTTCAAAAGTAACTTCTAATGCAATCCAGACGCTGTTAATAAGACAACATTTGAGCAGAAAGGTTTCATTACTCTCTTCTTTTTTCTTTTTTGAAAAAAAAAAGTGTATTAAGTACGTTATCGAAGTTCATAAAATGAACAATAGACGACTATTTCAAATTTGTTATAAGTGATTTTAATGAACGTCATGAATTTTTTTCTTACTTAGTTTTATCCGCCAGTCTATTTTGCAAAATAGAAATATTTGTCATAAAAAAAGTTTAAGTGCATGGTAATAAAACGGGACAATTATAAAAGTTGTATAAATTGTAATTCAAAAATTTAACATAATCAAAATCTGCAAAACTTATTATAAAAACAATAATAGAATTAATTTTTTTAAATGCATTATTGTATTGTGATTGTTCATATATATATATATATATATATATATATATATATATATATATATATATATATATATATATATATATATATATATATTTTACTTTAATTACAAAAATCAGTTAAAATCACTAAACGTTTATTTAAAGCTTTTTGGCAATTACGCCATTATCAAGTGATATTTAAATAAAAATAAAAATAAAGATTTAAATATCACTTGATAATGGCGTAATTGCCGAAAAGCTTTAAATAAACGTTTAGTGATTTTAACTAATTTTTGTAATTAAAGTAATAAAAAATCACAACATTCCACAATCTAATAATTAGTTCATATATATGTTGTGTATTTCGAGTAACCACAAAGTACATTATTATCTAACAAAAATTTTAATATTGTACACTTGTTTACACATATATAATGGTAAAGAATTTTTCCTCATTAATATGTATATTTAACTTGACTTACATTGCTTTGGAAAAGAAGGTATTGGAAAACTAATTTACATTTATAGAATTTTGACAATAATGACGAAAATATTTGTTGACTAAGTTGCAATAACGTGTAAAATTTAATACTTGCAATTGCAACTTTTTATTTCGATGTTCATTAAACGATTTCTTAATTTCAATGATTTTGTATGATTAAATTACGAATTAGGTTTAATGTAAAGTTATATACATAATTATATAGTTAATTCTGTATAATATTAAAACTAGTTTATCACTTCAATAAAATAGTTACATTAATAGTTAATGACAAAAAAAAACGCACATTTATTATAACTTGAGTTGATTTTTCATAAAAATATGCTTTTAAAAGGTGTCAATGTTCTTATGATCTGAATGTAAAATATAACAAAGACATCTAAACATTTTTGTTTAAGATTGAAAGATAATTCCTTTGTTCAGACGTAACAATTCATACGCTACTCACTACCACAGTACTTTTCAATCTTTCAGCTGAGTTATATGCTATCAAGTGTGTACATCATTGAAAATCTTACAATATATTCTCAGCAATCGCCAATATTTTCCGACTCAAGTGCAGCTTTAACTTCAATCGCTAAATATTGGAACAATAATTAACATCCAATTGCTAAAGAAATTATTCAATTGTTGGAATCAATGGAACCCTCTCATCGACTGTTTGTCTGGATACCAGGTCATTCACAATTTCCTGGAAATGAATTAGCTGACCGAGCAGCAAAGGAGGCGTCGTCTATGTACCCTTACATAAATTTATCCATCCCTCGTGAAGATGCATACAATATCATCGCCATAAAACTAAAAAGCAAATGGAAATCTATGTGGATGTCCACGCCTAACTCGAACAAGTTAAGAAGCATTAAATCGGATACAAGCCGCTGGAAAACACCTAATTTATCCAGAAAAGAAGAAATTACTTTGAGACGGCTCCGATTGGGCCATACATTAATAACACATGGGCATTTACTAAGGCGTGAATCTCCTGTCACATGTTCCTGTAGATACTGGGAAATTACTGTCAAACATGTTTTGCTAGATTGTACTACTTACAACTCTCAATGTTCCCAACTAGCATTACCAACAAAAATTGAAGGCCTGCTAAATTTAAATGGCAACACGCACTTTCAAGTTCTCCGCTTCTTGTACAATACCGGTCTCTTCAACATGATCTGAGCTCTTCTTATGTGTGCCTCCAGCCTGGCGGCAATATACATGGCGCATTAATGGGAAAATAATAATAATAATAATTTGCTAATCACACCCAATATAATTAAATTAGAAGAAACCACATTGATCGGCGACCCAAGATAGTAAACATTTGTTCAATCAATTTGAATCCCAATTAGTTAATAACTAGGTATGTTTAATATTCCCAATATTTGTTAAGTTTTAGTTAAATACAGATTCAGTCATGAGATTCGACAATTAATAATTTAATGTTATCACAAAATAAACTTGATTTTATTCATGAATTAATAATATTAGTGTAAAATAGTTCGTTAATTAATTAACAACCCTGAAATAAGTAATTCGTACATCTAAAAATATAAATATTGGAATTAATTATTAGCAATTCAAAGCAACGAATTACATTAATACTAGTTGACAAAGTCACACAAAATTTTACATTAATTTCATTGGCTTTTTTTCCGGTTATTATTAAGTTGTGTGATACTCTGTAGTTTAATTAGTAGGGTATGTGTATATTTATTTGTGTACGAATTTTATGAACTGTTCCTTCATTTGAATTTTTATTTTATATTTTTACGCATAAGTTTGTTTTATATAAATAACATGAGCTTTCCTAAAAAAATTAAAATTGATTGTACGAATTTAACAACTTTATCAAATGAAGGAAATTTCCAGATGGTGAGTAAATGTTTTTCATTCTTTTATTTATATATGCAGATTGTAGTTAGACATTTTAAAGTGAAATATGATATTATATTTATAATAAAAAAACATATTCTCGATGTTTGTGAATTTTCATATTAAATTTAACAATATTCAATTAAGTAAGTTTAAAAATTCGTCTTTTTTTTTTAACTTTTGCATTCAGTGAATTTTGTGGCGAATTTTAACTTGTATTTATTTTTATTTTAAATTGTCAATTTCTTGAAACATTAAATTTAATTTCCGTAACATGTAACAATTTAAAATTTATTACATATATTGTTTATGTCTACTATTGTAACATTGATCCTCGCGATTTCATTTTATATTTCTGTGTGAAAATTAAAGTATTATATAAAACTTGTTATGTGTATATTAACAGGATTATATTTTATTAACATCACGTACAATGTTATTTGGCATTTTTATTGCAATTATTTATCTAGTAAAGTAATTATTTTGAAAATGATGTAGGAGTTGTCGACAGATTGTTTTAATGTATGTGAAACTAAAGAAGAAGATGGAAAGGACGAAGAATTAATCTCAAAATTGAAGAATGAAATTAAAGAACTTGAACGTGAAATTGAACATTGTAACAATGATATTTCAGATCGAATTGACACAACTACATTTATATGTGATAGAATTGGTCATTATTCAGATTATCATAAAAAGATCACGGATAAATTAACAAATACCGTTAATAAAGTAAGTTTAATATAAGGATATGGTTAATATTTTTTCACGAATTTAATGCTTTTGTATTTTTTTTGTTAACATTAATTAATTGTGTGAATGTACACATAAATTATACATTTTAATTTTTAAAAGTATGTTTTAAAACTAATTTTATTAATTTGTAGTTGAAATCTGAATTAGAAGTGGAACAAGCTATATTGCAAAAAAATAAAACCCAAATCCACAGTATGGCAGAAAAAATTGAGGTAATATAAATTGAATTAAAATGTAAAATTTTGTGGTAACTTAAAACTTAGAAATAATAGGTGGAACTAAATTATATATTATATACATGTTTTGTGTGTAGATGTATAAATATTTGTATATACATGTAATTTAGAATTTTACATTACGTATGTATATTTTTGATTTCATTAAGTTCATTTTTTCATTAACTTTTACTAATTTTTATTCAATTAGTATGTCACTAATAAACAATCATCATATCGCGGAAATGAAAGTAGTGTATTACATAACGTAATGATTACGAAAATACCTCCAAATAATTAATCAAAATTTAAATAAATTTTAGAAAATTTCCCTAAATATTTCTACAGTTAATGGTTCGTATATTTTACTTTCTTCTCTTTAATTTTTTAAAATTTTATTTGAATTTTATTTCATTAAATGTTCTAAAGTAAAATTTGTGTTAACAGTAGAGTAATATTTCCATCGTTTCTACCCAAAAAATTTAATATTATGCTTATAGTAATTGAAAAGAAGTGTAGTACTAAAACATTTTTAAGAAACTATATTGTTTTCGGGAATTAAGTAATAAATGGATAAACTGAAATTATTATACCGAATTTGAGGTTAATAATTGTCTTCTACAAAAATTATACTTATTGAAAAGGTTGATAAGTGAATATGTATAATTTGATACAGGTAACGTCTAACAGAATCGCACAACTGACTGGAGAAAATTCAGATCTAATGCAAAGTTATGGTAATAACATTAATGTAATTTATATGTTTAAAGTACTTTAATTCATAATTAATAAAAATATGACGCTGGTATTACCTTTATATGTTGAAATTTATGATGCAAAATAGATTTATTCGCATGTCTAAATGTAATTCCAAAGTTTATCTATATGAGTATTTCAGGACACAGATTCCGCCTCACTACCTTCAGTTTCAAAAAGGAGAGGTGTATTTTGAGATATCCGAAAAAAATATTCAAGCTATATATTAGTCTTAAATATTTCATAAAAATATTAATTTTTTTCGTGTTGTATACTATTTACGTACTCAATCAAAACCGGTTAATAAAGCGATTTCTTCGCGATTCTACTCCGTCCAAGCTTAATAATTATCCCTCCCTCACCCCTCCGTACCATTTAGTTCTCCCTGGGGCGTCATGTGTGGAGGCATAGTGGAGAGACTATGAAAATCGTTTGAATTTTGTATTACGCGTCACTCTTCCTGTAGTGCGCTATATAGTACAAATGATTGAGGCAAATTCATACTAGCGGCAGGTAAATTTATTCATTCAATTCATACGGTTAAATTCATTATGAATTTTACCGAAAAAAAATAATTTTTATTTTCGTTTTATTTAATATTTCGATTTCTGTGAAGTGGCGGAACGTAATGTAACAACCGAATTTTTAAACGGATATTCATCTCGGAGAGACGCTATTAAAAACATAGAATGTTCAATATGCGCGGATACAATTATAGATGTAAGAAATCATTATTCATATTTTTTAAATATTATTAATAATATCCAAGATTTAGATAGCTACTATTTTAATATTATCCTGTCGAACATGATAAAAGTTTTAGAACAAAATCTATAATAAAATAACTCAATGAACATGTTCAGTAAAGTGGAAAGGTACAAAAAATAGTTATTTTATTTGAAAAACTACTTGATGGTGTCACGCAAAAAATTATTTTAATTAGTATTTTAGATGTCCAATAATAAGTATTTTTTATGTCATATTAGTCTTTAAAACGTAATCGACAAAGATAAAATAAACATAAATATTCTTTAATGATATAAACATAAATTTCAATGAAAATTTACTCGGCGTCGTTGATTACTTCATTCATTCTCATTTGCGGCATACTTTTCATCATAAGTGCTTCTTTGATCAATTGATAAAATTTCAAAGCATAGATGAAATTAATTGTACCAAAATTTTAATTCTATTAAGCTGTATATTTCAGATTTGTATTCTTCTATGGGTCTGTGATAAATTTCGTGCGATATTTTCAATATAAATATATAAAAAATAGAATACTTTTCAACATAATGACTAATAAATTGTAGGCGTCAAGATCCTAATAATGTGTAATTAATTTTGTAAAATAATAAAAAATCTTAAATCATTAGATTAATAAAATAATACGCATGGATAATCATTTAGGTAATATCTTCAAATGTCTGTTATTTTATTAACTGCTCAGTGACTTCATTGTAATGTTATATACAAGCTGTCGATATTCAAAAATTTTGAAGGAAAAAACGCGACAACAGATTTAACTTTGAAGCAGGAAAAATCTGAGCACTTAAAAAAAATGTATTTTTTTTAATATCAAATTTGGTTGTTATTAACTGTAAAAACTGATTAAAAACTAAAACAAATGTGGTTTGATTAAATTTGAAATTATAAATTTGTTTCTGGGTATAGACATTTAACAAATTAATTCTAAATTGTGTTTCCACATTTTTTAATCCGTTCATTTGTTAAAATCACGTCATCACTAATTTTCAAAAATATATTAGTGTTGAAACTGAGTTAAATATTAGACCTATAGATTCTTAAAGTTACATATTTTTTTATATATAAAAAAATATAACGTGAGGAAAAATTGGTTAATCTGAATTTTCTAAAATCTACTTTTAACTCGAATTTATAATTGAAAAATTAACTTGTATTAATTTAACTATATACTTCATATATTTCACAAATTTGCACTTTAAGAATTTCTTAATTTTTTTAAATATTTATTATCATCAATGCTTACAATTTTTTAAATCTACTTATTTTATAAATATACGTGTATGTGTGTGCGTAATTTAACGTGTATTTTCAATATTCATTGTCACGATGTTTTTTTATAAAAGAGACATTTCTTTGTAGTGGCGCATTAGTTTTACTTAATATTTTTAATGTGAGTTAAATAAATTATTTATTCTTGTGCAAAAAATATACATTTTAATACTTAAATAAAAGTTTTCAATTACATAACGAATACATTGAAAATTAACGTTTCATTTCATGTTATAATTTCTACACTATAAAGATTAAGATTAAATTTAAAATCTAACCAAGTTGCAATTTAATATGTTAACAGTTGTCATCAAATGTTTTTTTATATTGCTGTCGATTGTATCGTTTTATTTACAGCCGGTAATAACAAAATGTAAACATACATTTTGTTCAACTTGTTTATTCGAATGGTTGTTGCAAAAAATGGAATGCGCGTTATGTAAGCAACGGATTACCCCGCCGTTAATTCAGTCAGCGGCGTTGAGTAACTCTATTGAACACTTCATTGAAACAGTCGCACCTGAAGAATTAGACGTTCGTGCCAAAAGACGTGAAGCACTGTTAGAAATACGTTAGTATTTCAGTTTAATTTTACCGTGTGTGTATGCGTGCGTGTTAGTTCCAAAACATTTCTTATAGTAAATATGAATTATTCGCAAGGTTTGTATGGTTTTAATTTGATATGTCTGAAAAGAAATTTGCTTACCAAAATAGAAATATACTTATAAATAATTTTAAAAAAATGAAATCATCATATTTATGAAATTTATGTGATGAATGCTAAGTATTTTTATAAAAATGTAAATTATAACATTAGTGTCTTTAGTTTAAGTAAGTTTTCAAGGCGATAGATCTTTATTTCATGATTTATTTGAATAAAGCTGTGTTTTAATAAATATCTTATCTCATTCGTTTTATTAATGTAAATTTATACGTGATTGCGCATGTCAAATACCAAAGTAATAACATTATGATTTAATTAAAATACATTCATTTATCTTTATTTTTACAGTTACCATTAACGTTTTATTCATAAATTCTAATTTTAAAAAAAAGTTATATCTGCAATGTGAAATCAATTAACTGTCTTTTAAGTGTAAACAGTTAGTAACTAACAATCCTTTCTTAACCCTTTCAGTCACAGTGTCCTCTGTATGGTTTAAAAAAATTACTCATCAGATATTTAGTTGACATAGAATATTTCAATTATAAAAATATTTATGTAACACAGTCTAAATTATCTAACCATCTGAAAAGCAATATTGTACATAAAATATTAGTGTTTTATTTGCACACTCAAGTCATTTTGTGTAACTACTCACATGCAAAAATGTATAATTTTTCTTTTTTATAGAATTGATATGTGACTGAAAGGGCTAAACTTATTTTTTTTTTCTTATTCTTATCATGTATGTTTATGTGTTATATTTATGTTACACATTAGTTTTTTTTGGTTAATATTCGTGAAAATAAAGTGATATAATTGATATATCACAAAATTATAAAAAAATTCTATGTACTTTCTGTTAAATATCGTGTAAAGAGCTAATTCATTAGCCTGTAATTTGCAGGTTTTTTTTTTTTAAATATATAAATATGTTTTATCTTATTAAAGATGTAAATTAGTAATCTAATCTAAATAAATTGTCTATACGAGTTTATTAAACATTAATAATTTAGCGGTTATATTTTATTTCAGGAGTTGTCGACTGTCAAATATATGCCTAAATTTAAACAGCGATGTTTAATTAGCTAAAGATAAAAGTGAAATTTTTTCTTGTTTAACCTCTTGAGCGTCTTTAATGCGAGACGAAAACTTCTTTCTAGATGGCCTGTTATTTTTATTGCTTGCGTACATATACGTCACCGCCATTAGTAAAGTAATGTTACTTGTCATAGCCATTATGTAATTAAAAATACACGAATTCCATTCATCCCTGTTACCAATTTACATGATATCATCATCATAAACAATAAATAAATCAACTGATCGTGCAATGTATAATTTTTTTGGTACATATAATTAATTACATATTTTTCTAAAATTTTTTTTCTCTTCCGAAATTATGCCACTAGCTTCAGGCTATCTAGCAATCTTTTTGAAAAGAAATTGCGATTGACTTGTGAAGTTCCTTACTCAACGGTAAGGACTTTCGCTAATTGTATTTTAGTACTTTATATTATTGATGCTTATTCAAAATAGATATGTAAGTTTAACTCGTTTTAAACATCGGGTATCTGTAGAGTTGTCCAGTAAAGCAACAGCTAAAGCATTGGTCGCCATATTTACGAGCCATTTCTTGAATTTTATCTTTAACGGATGTAACTTCTAGGTCGTAAGATTGCTTACATACCACGGGGCATCTATTATGGTTCTCAATGCTTTATTTTGGAAACGCTGTATTACTCTGTTTAGCACAGCCCTAGAGTTGACATCCGTACGCCCAAATATGCCTTAGAATTTGTTTATACAATAATAACTTGTTCTCCAGTGTTAATTCGGATTTATTTCCAATAAGCCAAAGCATATTCCTATACTTTATATTCAATTCATTTCGTTTTTGTCTACTATGTGATTTTTCCAGGTTAGTTTTTTATCTAAATAGATTCCCAGGTATTTTACTGAGTCTTTAGCTGGAATTTCCTGATTATTGATATAAATATTTTTGATGCTGGGTATTCTCTTATTTGTAAATATTACACGAGTTGATTTTTTTTTATTGATTTCTATTCGCCACTGCCTGAACCATTTTGATATAGTATTAACTGCTGATTGTAAGTTAACTTCTGCATTTTCAAAAGACGAGTCAGAACAAATCACAGCTGTATCGTCCGCGAAGGTAGCGATTTCTGTATTATTTGGTACAGGTATATCTGCTGTATAAATTAGGTAAAGCATCGGACCCAGTATGCTACCTTACGGTACATCGGCACTTATTGGATGAAGTTGAGATTCTTCATCTCCATATTTGACTATAAAATAACGTTCGTCAAGGTAGGATTTGAGTATTTCAAATAACTGATACGGAAGATGGCACCTAATTTTATAAAGCAATCCTTCGTGCCATACTCTATCGAACGCCTGTTTTACATCGAGAAAACCGCGTCACATATCTTTTTAGATTCGAAAGATTCTTCAATACGGTGGACCTGCTCCACAGTCCCATGACCAGATCTAAAACCAAATTGGTGTTCCGGTATTAGATTTTTTGTTTTCAAGAAGGGTTTCATTCTTTTTAGTATTAGCTTTTCGTATACTTTAGAAAGCACCGGAAGCAGAGAGATTGGTCGGTATGATGTTAGTTCCTCTGCAGGTTTTCCTGCTTTCTTTGCTAAAATAATTTGTGAAAATTTCAACTGGATAGGAAAATGTCGTAATCGAATTATAGAATTAAATATATAAGTTAATAGGATGAAGCCTTTGCGTGGTAATTGCTTTAATACCCTGGCTGTAATTAAATTGTATCCTAGGGCTTTATTCGGATTCATAGTTTGAATTATTGTTTTAATTTCACCAGGATATGTAAATTCAACGGTATTTTTCTGATCTACATCAGCCAGCGATGTTGGTATGGATCCTGTTCCAGGATTAGTTGGAAGACATTGGCTAGATAATTTCCAAATTCTTCGGCATTCTCTAGATCACTTCGAGCCCATTTTCCATCTAACCTTCTAATTGGATGTATCTTCTCTACCGGTCTTTTTAATCGTTTGGTTACTTTCTAGAGTGAATAGTCGGTTTGAGGAGTGGGTGACAATTTACTTAAGTAATCACTAAATATTTTGTTCTTATGATTAGGTAGCAGTTGCTTTACTCGCTGAGTTTGATTATTTAGTCTAGTTTTATCCATCGGATTTCTGTTATTTTGCCATAACTTCCGCAATTTCTTCTTTAAAGCCACTTCCCTACGGATTTCTGCTGGATAATACTTAAATGACTCATATTTCTTGTGATCTGGTGTAGCCGCCCAAGCTGATTCCTGGACAGTTTATAAAGTCCTCTACAACTATTTCCACATCCTGTGGCGTTTTTAGTGGAATTTTTAAGTTGATTTTATTACTCAAGGTTTCTCGAAATAAATTCCAGTCAGTTTGTCTACTGCATAATTTTGGTGTATATAATTTTCGTATAATTTTATTACTTACAAACAATACCACTGGTGTATGATCAGATGAAATATTATTATCATGGTTAACATCAATAAAGTTTGTTGATAAACCTTTGACCACGAAGAAGTCCAATAAGTCTGGAACTTTCAGTGGATCTGCAGGCTAGTAAATTGGAGTTCCTGACGAATATACGGTACACCAGTTTTCATCAAGAGATAGTTTTAGTTCTTTACCACGGAGTACAGTAATTCTCGATCCAAAGTATACATTTTTTGCTTTGAAGTCGCCTCCAACTACATAAATATTACCTAATGTCTTTAAATATTTGTTAAATTGGTTTTTTGTAATAACGTGTCTCGGAGGACAACAATAGATGGCTGAAACAGCAATATTATCATTTGGATTTCTGTTTGTAGCTTGTAAATAATTACATTCAAATTTTGGTATTTCATAATGCTTTATTTTTTTGTTTAATTATAATTCCCGTGTCACCATGCGCGTTCCATCTGGATGACTTGTGAAATAAGAATCGTACCCCGTAAAGTGCACATATTTATAATTAGTTAAGTGCATCTCTGATATTAATAATATATCGATGTTATTTTGCGTAATATACATTTCTATTTCATTAATATGGTTTAAGATTCCGTTAGCATTCTAGGTAATGATTTTTAAGTCAGTCATTTATTGTTAGTTAACGTTGACATTATGGTTTGGATTAGGCTATTAAATAACTGAAACTGTTGGTCCATTATGTCTTTAAGTAGGTTTTTTATTTCTACCATAAATGTTTGTAGAATATGTGAAATCTGTGTGCTATTTGTATCAATATTTGGTGGGTTACTAGTGCTATTACGTTGTAATGCTTCTGAATACGTTTGGTTTTTCCGAGCATGATTAAAATCAACCGCTTGAGCCTGCTGGCCTAATGTAGGCCAAAATGCAACTTTTTCACCCTTTTGTAATTTTTTGCTGTTTTTTTTTCTATAGGAATACCTTTTTTATAAGTCTCATTATCCCAATACAATCCGTTTTTTGCCTTGCTAGTTTATCTGCAAGATCAATACTTGTGTAATAATTGTCCAAAAACAAACAATATCCTTTATTTAAAAGCGGATGTAGTAATTCTAGAACTACATGGCTACTTATAGGTTCATTTGTGTAATTTGCATCACCATATACTGTATTTGATCCAGTATAAAACATAAAATTATAAACATATCCGGTTTTACTTTCACATAAAGCAAATAATTTCATTCCATATCGTTTTCTTTTAGATGGAATGTATTGCTTCCAGCCCAATCTGCCTTTCCAACCAATTAGCGATTCATCCACACATACATGTCTTTGTGGTATATATACTGACATAAATTTTTTTTTAGGTAATTCAGAACTGGTAGAATTTTATATAACTTTTGGCTCGTGCGGTAAAGATAATTTTCATTATTTGAAAAATGAAGGAATTTTAGCAGTAAATAAAACCGTTTCTCAGTCATAATTCTGCTAAAAAATGGAGTTGCAATGCTTTTTTTTCGCCTTGAAAAATACATTTTATTTTCCGGTTTGCAACAAATGCTTTGTAAAATTAAAATACCTAGAAGCGTTTTTATTTCTTTAGGATTATCTTCCATCCATTCTTTTATTCGTGAATTATCTTTGATGTATGAATTATGTGCAATAAACTGATTAGCATAAAGGTTAGTTTCACTAACTATAATATTTATGAGATCGTCTGTGAAAAAACATTCAAATATATCAGCCGGGTTATTTTTATTTAGATTTTCTACTTGAATACCTGTTTTGCTTGTAAACTCAAACGGTGGACGAGAAATTCCATTTGAACACCAAGGAATGTCAATATTTTCTGAGGAATCGAAATCTTCATTAGAAACATTCAAATCAATAGAATACTCAGAATCATCGCTATCTGTATAGTGTGAAGAAATGTCATCGTCACTACTGGAAGAAATTTTTCTTTTATGCGTAATAAAATAAACTGCGAAATAAAATAGAAAGAAAAATGGATAAAAGAACCGCGCGTATAACAAGTAAAAGAGCACAAAATAATATTAAAATAGTTTCAGAGACATAACAACAGTAATATCGTGTAGACCACGAGGTGCATTTAATCAACAAGGTCAAAGAGTACTACAATGAGAAAAAAACTGAAATCGGTTGGTAGATAAGATGTAAGAATGTCCTAATAATTGTATAAAAACGTACGAGCGAACTTATAGGACATCTCCACTGTATTTTACGAGTATTTTTAAGAAGTGAATACATTCGTCATAGCATTACTTTCTAGATAATTTTTAAACATTTTATTTATGATACTAGAGGACAAATATGCAAAATTGACCGCTAGAAAGATAATAAAATATGCGTAAACATGTTTCCATTTTTGGAAAAAATCGAATGACTTAATGAACTCATTTGAAAATAAAAATTATATTTGCAGGTAAACATAAAACGTGGAAGTTTTGGTTTAGTCAAAAATATACAGCGGTTGTACCTCCATTCAATTCGGGAAATGAGTAATTATTTTATTATATTCGATTTTTTAACAGAAGATACTAATATGTGATTCATAGTCATCTGAATGGTGTTATGCTTTAGTTAAATATCCATATCATTTTTTGATTTGATGAATGTAGTGATTCATCGGTCTACCTTTCTTTATTTTCCCATTCACCTTTCCTTGCAAAATTATTTTTTACAGCCAACTTGTTCTTACTATAATAATCAATATATATAATGTAGAAGGAATTTTTTTTTCGTTTTTTTTTTTTAAACCAATTTGTAAATTAACAATATTTATATCCATCATAACTCTCCCGGTGTGAAAAAATGGCAGTTATAAATGATTAAGTGTATGTTTGTTATATATAATGATCGAACTTGAATGAAATGTTAATTGTGTATTATATTACATCGGAGTGATAACAAGGCAGTTAAATTTGTTAATTTCTATTTTACAGTGAAAAAATATAATACGCATTTAATAATCCGCGAAAGTTTAAAAGTTATTTATGATTAAATATAGAAGAAATTAATAATAGTGTCAATAAAAACGTACATATCACAGAAAATGTGATTTGCAGTTAGTTATTCTGGCTATGTGGAACATTTTCAGTGACCCAATAATCTAAACGTTAATGCAGTTGCTATCAGTCCTTCTTATCCAACATTTCAATATATAGAAACGTTAAAAAAAAACTTGTAGTACTTGTTGTTATGATTGGTTCTAACTTGCATTAACATCACTTGTTGTTGTTGCCTGCAATTATTATTAACATTAATAATATATTGTAGAATATGTATATATGCGTGTTGTTCTTTATCATATCGGCAGTTATGGTTCTTCGCCCAAATTTAATGTTTTAAGTTGTGTCAGGCTATATCTCGAACAAAACAACCAGAATATATGGGAAGTGAAATCAGTTAATAATTACGATACCTTCTATAATGCTATTATCATGGTTTTGAAAGCGACTTATCTCTATTGAACAAATATGCGTTATCCGGTCAGAATGTTTATTTGTTCTACAATTATATCAGCAACACGTGTATATGTTCCATTTTTCCGATGACTGCGTCAAGTTCTGATGCATCGTTCGTTACTATAAATCTATACCGCTTTCAATACTTTAGCAGACCTGATCCTTTATCAGTTGATAGGGAACTTGGTTTGTGATTACTCGAGCTAGTTCTTCACCTATGTGCTTCCGCAATTTTTTAAAATGATTAATGCCTGTTGTTGTTTCATATATGGTGATCCAACGGTGAAGATTTCAAACTTTAAATGTGACTTCAACCGCTATAGTCGCCATTAACAATGAATTTATGTTGAACTTATTTTATACTTCATAGTAGTTAAAATGTACCTAGTTCGACAAACTTATTGCAATATTCAGCTCATTTAACACTGCAGTAGTCGCGTGGCGTCTAATAGGCGCCACTACATCTTTAAAGCATATTTACTCCGGAAGTGAAATACGGTTGTTGTTCTTTTTTTGTTTACCTTTCTAAAGTATGATAAAAAATAAGTTGACAAAATATGAAACATAACACTTTTATTCTACAGGCGTTGGAGGCAATTGGCGCCTACTGGACGCCACGCGACTGTTCGTGTTATGAAGCCAGTATACTTTTCACTGATCAGTTGTTGTGTTAGTTGGCATTTTGCTGTGCATCAATTTAGAAAGTGTGTGTGAACGTTCAAATTGTAATCGTAGTTTAGTGATAAAATGGATAGAATTCATTTCGATCCGTATTCTGAAGGAGATTGTGAACAAATCCGACGTTTATTATTAGATGATAACACATTGTCAGATTTAGAAGACGATAATTTTAGTGAAGCCTGTGACAACAGTGATTGTGATGAAGAGGATGCTGTTTCGTTAAATTCTACTAACAGTGACACAGAACAAGAAGCCAGCGATTCCGATAATGAAAGTGAGTACCAAAATGATAAATCTCTTTACATTGGTAGGGATAAAATTACAAAATGGAAGATGCAAATTCCTTCAAAAAATGTACGAACGCGCAGTCATAATATTATATCTCATCTTCCCGGAGTAAAAACTTATGCAAAAAATAAAAATACACCTTTACATTGTTGGAGCTGTATCATAAACGATGAAATTTTAGATTCCATTGTTGAAAATACTAATAAATATATATTATCAATACAATCAAATTATAGTAGAGAAAGGGATTGTCATTTTACAAACAAAATTGAAATAAAGGCTTTATTGGGATTGCTGTACTTGGCAGGATATTTCAAAGGTAGTAGGTTGAATGCTGAAGACTTATGGGCTGATGATGGTCTAAGTCCTGAAAGATTTCGTGTAGTTATGTCTTTACAAAGATTTAGACTACTATTACGAGTATTACGGTTTGATGATCTGGGAACTCGAACTGAACGAAAAAATGTTGACAAATTAGCACCAATTTAAAATAATTTACTTTTTTAGTTCAAGTATGTAATAATTCGTTAATGAAAGATTTGTAAGTAATTTTATAATTGTTATTTGGTATTTCGATTTAGATATATTTTTATTTTTATAAATAACCTTCCTTAATACTAAAAATTATATTTTTTTGTGGAAAAAAAATATTTCCTTATGAAAAATAATTAAAATAAGCAGTTTATCAATGTGGCGCCTAATAGACGCCACGCGACCACTAACGTTCGTAAAACGAGCGCGACTACTGCAGGGTTAATCATGACAACATTTATAACGGTTTCAAATGTTATTTTTTACAGTAATTGATGTTCCATTCTAAATCTGGGTTTTAAGTGTATAATATGATATAAGAATTCTTTTCACTGAATTCCAGAAATAATCATTACGTCTGCTTTATTTGATTGAGTTTGTTTGCAGGTGATGATTCAACGATATAGTACGTAATATTACTATAGCCATTAGATATTTCTATATTTTACGTAAACTTGAATTGTATCTAGTGTTGTCAAATTCTGTAGTAGAAATTTTATCTACAGTTTTGATCGGTTTTGTTTTGTTTTTGATTCTTTTACTGGTTTCATAGATACAATTTCTTGTTTTGAAGAGACTCGAATGACTACAACGTTTGATGTAACAATGTAACAAAGGTTATAACAGAGTTTCGGATAAGCAGTTTCGATCATAGCTGATCCGCCATAAGCAAATCCATGATAGCTTTACATACTGTTGCGTTTTGTATTTCATTCATATTTTTTAACTTAAATTCGCAGGGAGTTCTTCATATCTGATATTTAATTAAAATTTTATACTTAACACTACTATTAATTCTATTGTAGTATTTATTTGTGATATGATCTCACATTTGAAGCTTATACCTTGCAATATATATTGTTCCACTTTTCAATTCCGCAGTGGCTTTTCGATGATTTATTTTTATACCTTTGTTTGTTCATTTTTATTTTTATAAAAAGAATTCAAACGTTTTTTATTCGAATATGTGATAATTCACTACATTAAACTTATCATATATATATATATATATATATATATATATATATATATATATATATATATATATATATATATATGCGTGCGTGTGTGTATGTGCATGAAAATGAAGGTATGGAAATTAATAATTTTTGACCGCACACCGAAACATTTAATGCATGTTGTTTTCTTTTTTTAGATTTTGAATTTTTTTAACTTTTCATTTTCACTTTCAGTGTTAATAACGTTTTCTTTTGTTTGCAGCCAAAATTTTTCATTTCAGCAGCTTGGTTCCGTGCCAGTCCTTGTAGAAGAACCTAATGTTAGTAGAGCTCAGAGGTAAATTTAATGATCGAAAAAATAATTAATAACCGTCTACAAAATTTATCTTTCTTTGATTGCCATAATATACTTTCGGATCAACAGCTCTTCATTTTGAAAATAGAAACTACAAGTATTTTCGAAACGTCATAAAATGTATGGTTTATGTCGAAAAATCTGTTTAAACGTAACCTACTAATAATCGCCCCATTTAATTATTTTAATTTTTCCTTCGAATATAATCATTCGTTAAAAATATACTGTTTAGAAGATTTACCTATCAGTGCAAAACCATTTCAAAATATAATTCATGTTTGTAGTAAACAATTACATACTTGTTTTCAGTATTAAATCAAAAAGATAACTTAAGGAATACGTGAAAAATGTAATGTTCTTTTCGCTTGTTTATGAAAAATTATATATTTAGCCACAAGTAAAACATGTTTTAGACTACATTTAAAGTTGCTAGTTTTTATTTATACTGAAATTTATATCATTCTATGCTATCGTGTGAGTTCACTCGCATGAAGAAAACTGAAGGAATACTAGTCATAATATTGAGAAAGGCGAAGCCGAGACTATTTAAAAATTCATCAGAATGAGCATTTAAAAATCTTATCTAAATTTGAATATTTGTCGTGTTTTTAAGACAATGAACGAAATCGATTTTTTTTTTAGTATAACGGGTTTTTTCTTTTTGTGTTGTATTCGTAACACCTTTAAATTTAAAAAATTCATTCGGAACAATTAGGTATTCATAAAAATACATATTTTAAAAAACAGCGTTATCAGTTGTAAGCTACACATTTTCTCTTGTTCACATATATGGCTTATCAAAAAATAAAAGATTAATATAAAATAAAATTAATAGATAGGTTTTGTCGAAAATAAAAATCAATTCAACGAGTTTTGTATTCCAATTTCAAATATTTCTATATTGTAGTGTAAATTTGATACAATGTTGACTGTAACGATGATTTCATCTTCGATTAATTGATTTTTACATAACAGTAATATATAATCGTAGATTTTTCCTTAATCATATATTTTCCTTTCAGCTTCTATAAATCAGTAGGAATTTTAGAAGCTTTCTAAATGTACCCACTAAATTTATGAAACACTATTTTTTAAAAATTACGATACTTTTAATAGTAAACACATTCATTAATTTTCATTATGAAATTTATACTCTACTTAAAGATTTTCCATTTATATTTAGTTTCATGTGGATTTTTCCTTGCTTTTTGTATATTTTTCTATTCGATTTTATACTGTATCTTGATGCAGTTTTACGACGTTTGAATGTTTAGTTCAAACCGCTGTTAACAAGTCGGTTAGATTAATAAAATTTATATTACTAAAATCTTTATTAACAATTAATACGAAACTTTGTAGAGATCGCGTCGTTGTCAAACCAAATAAATTTATCTGGTTAGATCGTCTGGTATGTTTATCGATCACTATAAATTTTAAAATAAAACGAGTTACCAAAGGTATTTCTTAAATTTATTGGAATAGAATGTATATTTAAATAAACTGGTTTAGAGCGAAATGTTTGTTTCATAAAAAATTGACGATTGAACAGATTTGTAAAATACTCGTGTGTCAATTTAAACAAACTTTATTTAAATGGTAGACACGTTCCTGTGTATATGTATGTGCATATTTGTATGGCAGTAAATTATTATGATTTACGTATGATTATACCCATCATTGTACGAGGAAGTATTTATATATATATATATATATATATATATATATATATATATATATATGTATGTATGTGTGTGTGTGTATATATATGGATATATATATATGTATATATATATATGGCTGTGTGTGTGTGTAACGAATTGATGAAAATTGACTTGTTTTTACAGAAGAACACGACGTCGTCGTAGTCGCCGTGGACGTCGAAATAGGTCAAGATAAGTCTTACGAAACGTTTCCTGTCTTTCATTTTAAACGTCTTTAGACGGAATTTTACGTTTTGAACTACCAATACTTAAATATTACTTGTTATTCGGTTTGTTTGAAGAAAAAGTATATTCACATATACATTTGTATATACGCATATACATTTTTAAGTAATTGTAAATTTTTAATTACATTATCGATGCGTTAATTATGCTATCTTCTTGTTATAAATAAATTGTATACATATCGAAAAACTACAAATTTAAAGTTCGAACGTTAAATATTAAATTGCATACTGTGTGGCGAGCAAGCAAATTGAAATTATTAATGACTTTTTAAATTAAATACCTTCGTTTATTTGCCTTTTAATTTTACGGATTTATTATTATGTACGAGTTTTACGTTACGATTAATTCTATATAATTGGTCGTTGAAAATTTTAGTTAAAAAGTTTATTAAGGCAACTTCATTAATAACATGCTAATAGAATTTAAATGGATCATTAAGATGGTGAAATTTAAATGTTATTATTTAGAGGAAGCGTAATGTGTCACAGTATTTAGTATAAATATTGCTATAACTGAAATAAAGAAAAAAAAATCGTGTTTTTAGTACTAATTTATTTCGTCATTTAGTTTCGATTGGTGGCAAACGAGAAATACTTGGTACATCTCTACACTTGTATCTTCTATTATCTGCGTGATAAATCTTCGTCGTGGTCTTTATCTCGACATTTATTGGTTTCTCTATTGTTATTGGATATCCGTTATCTCTTAATATATGTGCTATCCAGTCACATTTCCTATATATTATTATGTTCATTAAGCATCTTTTCTCATTGATGTTTTGAAGTGCTTGTGTATTTTTCTTTATTCTGTATGATCATTTAATTTTTTCTATTTTGTGTAGTATTCAGTGTACAGAATGAAATAAAAATTGATGTTTCTATGTTAGATATATACGCATTACGGTTATTGATTTAGTGGTGTATATACCCAGTGATTATTTTATCAAGTAGATATTCAAGTAAAAATTCATTAAAAGTATTTCAAAGAATTTCGTCCAAAGTTAGTGAAATATGTGTATGTAATTAAGAAAAAATAAATGTTAAGAATTTATTATTACAAAAAAAAAAAAGTGCTATTAAGAAACCGAGAAAGGAAACGATTATTGAAGATAAAGTGAAATCAAAAACATTATTTGATATTTCAGATGTAAATCGTACGGCATACCACGCTTGACTTGAGAACATCTTCATGTTGTTTAATCATATCCTATGTTATAGTTTTACGGCTTAATTAAAAATGACACATAAAAATTAAACGTCGAAAAATTGCCATAAGTGAATTGGATATTTTTAAATCCAACTAATAATATGATATAAAATGTTCACAGATTTTTGTATTTGCACACGTATATTTTAATTATTTCTATAGTTTATCAGAAATAAAGTTTGATTTATTCTTCATAAATTGGTTAACTTGTGTACACACTGAGTTACATAATATTTGGCAATGTGTATTATTTTATTTATCACAGTTCCATATAACCTTGCAATTTATAGTGTTTTCATACATCATGTTTATCAGAGTTTTTCAGTTGCGCAATACAGAGTCATGCGTTAAAGATACTATTAATAATAATAACTGCGAGAATAGAAAAAAAAGATAGACCTACAACTGAGTTCCACCCAATTTTGATTTATAGCGAATCGAGGTGCAAGAAACGCCATAGCGCTACTGAAGCTAATACGTGCCTTGAATATAAAACAAATAATACGGTGTTTTATAGACTACGAAAAGGCTTTTGACCGAGTAGTTTATACAAAACTAATGTAGCCGAAAATGATGTAAGACTCATTAAAAATGTCTATTGGCAACAAACGGCTGATATTAAAATTAAAAATAATTACTCCCATGGAAGGTGTAAAATACGTAAAGAAGTGAGGTAAGGATGCATATTGTAATCATGGTTGAAAAAAAAATGACGAATTAAAGAAAATCGGTTGTAAAATTAATGGAAACGTGATCAACAATATTAGTTACGCGGACGATGGGGTAGTAATTGCAGAAACGGAAGAACAACTGTAAAGAATGTATATTAACAGTGAAGGAAAAAAATATGTAATGGGAATAAACACGGGAAAAATGACGATAATGAAATTCTCAAAGGCCGCTAATAAGGATATAAAAATAAACAAGATAATAAACACGACAGCGTTCAAATACTTGGCACAATATTCACAAATGTTGGCCGGGACGTAAAAGAGATCAAAACGCGGATTTGTAGTTAAGAAAAAGAATAGCGTGTTGCTATGTGTGGTCCACGATGGAATATGAAGCGGAATCTTGGACAATTAACGCCGAAAGCGAGAGAAGAATAAACGCATTAGAAATGTGGGCATACAGGCGTTTGCTTAAGATACCGTAGACCGATTTCGTTTCGAATAAGAACGCCCTACAACGATGCAACGTCGATAAATTGGCAATCGTCGAAGATATAAAAGGGAAAATATATCGTGCATGAATTACGAGAAGGCATTTGTATTTAGAGGTCAAATTGAAGACGCTTGAAAAAGCAACAAGAGGAAGGACAAGGATGAAATACATAAAAACGAACATAGGATTGGTAGAACTTATGAAGTAATAAATTCAGCTATACACAGGAAAATATGAGATGACTAATTGTTCTTGATGTGCAACCTCTTGAAAGAGTATGCAACAAAATAATGATAATTTGACAATGTATAATAAACTATGCAAATGCACGCACAAATTTTAATCAATGAAGAAATATTTCTTTTTAATCTTATATAACTTGTTAGTTCATTGTGAATTTCAACAAAAAGAAAATCCGTAATTTACAAATTTGTCAAGTATAAGGTTAAATCAACTAAAAGAACGGTTATATCTACAAGTACTTTATAGCCAATGAATAATAAAATACATTTAATCATGAGCTGATAAATTTTAAAAATCATAATTTTTAACTGTCTTTAAAAATTTTATATGATGAACATCTTTAGTTTTTGTGTAAATTAAATTTTGCAAGGAAGCTTTGTTTTTGTTACATGTGTTGATGTGAATATTGGAAAATCAGGTATAAGTCTCGTGCAGTTATTAGACTTGGCTGCACTGACGAAATTCTTTAACATTAAGTTCCCCTGTCCTGCAGACTTGTGTAATTTATAGATCTATCTCTTGTCTGTGGTTTTTACAATTTTAAACCGTCATTGTGTTGCTTCCTCTGGCTTTATTTTATTTTGGTTTATATTTGCATGTTTTAATTTAGTTAACGTTTAAATAAAATGTTGTCTTTGTGCAAAATATTAATAAAAAGTAGTACTTTAAGTAAATTTAACCATCCAGGCTTCAGCGCTTTTTCCCGCGTTTCTTTTTATTCCACTCAAACAACAGGTAAAACATTATTTATGTAATTTATCATAATATACATTAATCGGTTATACGTTACATCAATATTAATTTAAACACAATTGTAGTAACAGTTTCTAATTCGTAATTTACTGCAACTTACATGGTTACTTGTAAATAAAATGATTGATCTACACTTATTTGTATTACTAATTTTTACATTGAACGTGATGTACATTTTAACAATATTTACCATAAAATTTTTATAGTTTGTGCTGTATCAATTCGCCCTGTCGAATTTTTAAGATAGTTTCATTTTTCTGCGGTACACGCTAAACTAACACCACAATTAATTTATTGAATTTTTCAATAAATTAGTATCGATTTTTCAAATAGTAACCATGTACTTTAGTTAAAGAATTAATTTTATGATACATCACGATATGATGAACAGAAACAATATGGAAAAGTTGTATTAAGATACGTTTACACAATTTTTAAAAATCAAATTCCTGCTGTAATATTAAATGCAATATAATTGTTAATCATTAATTTAATGCATGTTACTGATAATCTGTTAGAAATCATATTAGATGAAGACAATCCAACAAAAATGTTTGAAAAAATTTGTTGAAAATGTTAAGAGTATAATAAAGCCAAATGCAAAAATAAATATTAGAAAATTACGTTAAAAGATTTTATATTAAAAACTTAGTAAATTACGGAGTCGTAATAGATATAAATAAAAAAATTAGCTATGTTATTTAATGGTATTTCTGAAAGATTAAATATTGTACAGGTTTTAGTACAAACAGACTATGACCAAATTAAACAGAAACTTTTATTAGAATATTCAAAATATAATAATAATAATAGGAGTAATCTAGATAAAAATGTTTAACGACAAAACTTTGTAACAAATGTAATAGAACAAATCCTAATACTAATAAATGCAGAGCTGTTGTAAAATGTTTGAACTCTAATAAATTGGCCATACAATGAAAGATTGTGGATTAAGAACGAACAGTAGTAAATACGGGAGGAAAAACAAAATTCAAATGAAAAAGGACAGTCACGAATATTATTTATAATAATGAATATGTACTATTAATGAAAACACACATTCAAACAATGAAATAAAATTTATAACTGATTCGGGAGCCACATAGTAAATAATAAAAATCTGTTAACAAAATTAAAAGAAACAGTGGCTGGATTACAAACGGCAAATAATGGAATTTAACATATAGAAAGGTATGATAGTAGTTAAGAAAAATTCAAATAAATTTCAACTTAACAATGTGT